>JARHVA010002154.1:0-405000 GCA_037957365.1 Torreya grandis
ACAGAGCCGGAGCACACTAAGGGCTGGACAGGTACAGTGTCTGAAATCACATGAGGTCTGGTATATACCTGAGTATTCCCATGCAGTGGGAGCTGTCAGAGAGTTAGGAGCCAATTCGGGGAAGTGGATTCTCAGGTTTTCTGAGAGGGACCGGCAGCAGGTGTTGCTATGCAGGGTCAGGACTTCACTACATGTATTTGTAGGTTCGGATGTGGCAGGTTACTCGGATGACAGGTGGTACACCACGGGTTGTGTGGTGGGTTGTCTTCAGGTGGGAGCTTGAAGAGGGATACAAACCAGGAAACAGATTAGACGGAGTACAGGTACAGGTACAGTGCAGTTGTTTATCTCTAAGTGGGAGATTGTTAGGATTGTGGAGCTAAAAGCTTCACTGATGCAAACAGGAGAGGAGGTTGCTGAAGGTTGCTGAGTTGCAGAAGAAGTTGGGGTCGGTCTGATCAGCCGACGTCGGCGGGATAGCACAGAGAAGCAACCGACGTCGGTCATATATCGGCCGACGTCGGTCACCTCCAGGTGAACAGGGACCGGCGTCGGTCGCCTGTGTGGTTCGACTGCGAGCTATTTACGGGCAGTTAGCTAACGAACCAAGAGTTTGCATGATGAGTGCTAATTTTAGACTCATAGCTGCGGATCTAATTATTGTAATTAGATGTCTAATCATTGTTTGGATGAGATCTATATAATAGACTCATGGTTGTATTGGAAAAGTGTGCTAGGGAGTAAGAGAGCATAATTATAAGCTCCTTCTGTGTGTGAGGTAGAGCTATGGTGCGTTCCTCCTAGTGCCACAGTACCAGGTGTGTTGGTGCTGGATTGGAGAGCCAGCTGGGTTCTTCAATAAGTAAGATCGTTGATCTGCAGGTGTATGTGTGTGCAAGGTCGAGGTTCACAGGTGATTGGAACCATTGCTTGATTTGCAGGTGTGCAAGGTCATACAGACAGCAACACTACAGGGAGCAGTATCAGGCATGATCTACTTGGAGTACAGGTTTGTACTCGGATAGAGCAAGAGGAAGGCAAGGGAGTTCCTTCCATAAGTATGGTCTGTTGAATTGCAGGTTGTTGCAGGTTCATGGGAGATCTACTTGAAGTACCTTGAGTACTTGTGGAGCACGTGGAGTGCTTGTGGAGTGCGTGGAGCACTTGTGGTGTGCGTGGAGCACGGGAGGTGAACACCAACTCTGTGTTTGAGTTGGGTGTTGGGACCTGTGAGAGGGAGAGCTTTGGGGAGAAGAATTACTGTTCACTTGAGGCGTGGGAAACCTCTGTAAGGTGGTGGAGAAGAAGTGGCATCTTCTTTATTGTATTCTTTTCTGTATAAAGTGTTAATACAATTTGGTATTGTCTCTCATATGCTGTGTTATTCTGAATTCTAGTTACTTGGTGAATCTGGTTAATTTCCGCATATTAAGTTGCTTGGTATTAGTAATCAAATTGTGTGCTTCCGGTGTACATCCTCCCCCAACATTCCTCAACCAATGAGAGGGCATAGAAGCCATTGGAGCTAATGAAAGTTAATTTTTTGAGGAAGGATTAGTCTTAATTGATCAAAATTTGGTTGATAATTCATGATGAGTAGTGGTAGCTCATTTATTAAATTTGCTTTGCTCACTTCAGATCTCTCTCCTCCCATTTTATCCTATATCTCCCATTTTTCCCCAATTTTTTGTAAGTGTGCTCATTTGACAAGGTAAAACCCTATCAAAATTTGTAAGAACTACCTCCTAAATTAATAAGATAATTTTTACCTATCTCTTGACTTTAACCTATGTTTAGTAAGCTTGTGCATGATGTCTCTATGAACAAGTGTTATTTCATGTCTATTATCCTTCTTTCTTACCTATTTTAAGATATTTTAAATATATTTTTAGGTCTGAACTTGTGATTTTTTTTCTACCTTTAATGGATGTTTGGTGTGAATCTTATAATTCATCTTTGATTGCTAGGAGAACCTAGTTCATGAAATACTCATGAAAATTAGCTAGTTTATGATATTGTGTGAGAAAATATTATCTTATGCTGATTTAGTGTTTGTTCAAGCTTATGTGAGTGTGTTTTAAATTTGGTACATCACATTTTTAGCTTCTTTGGTTACCCTTTACTCCCTCTCTATCCCTTTTCCAAGCAGAAACATTAGTTAGGTGATCTACCAAAAGGAAGTTGGCCTTCTCCAGAGGTTCAACCTCATTATAGGCCACAACCTGAGGTTGTTCCCATTTTTTGGCTTAGTTGGAGAGGTCCTAAATAACCCTTTATAAGGGTGTAAATTAAGTCCATAATAGTTTCTAGAATGCCTGATGGGGACCACTTTTGAAGAAGATTGGTCAAGTTTGATGATAGTTTGATCAATTTTCAACATTCATAGATTTCATACAATAGTATCTAGTGACTCTAAAGAACACTCAACATTCTAGTGGTAGAGAATCAACTATCTTTCATGCCAAAGGTGACTATAATATTAGCTTATAGAATTGCCTTTAAACTTAGTAAAAAGGTTAAGATTTTATAATACTCATCCATATAAAAGAAGATTTCCTCCTAAACCAATTTCTAGATCTATCTCTACAAGAAGGTCTTTGTTGGGTCATTTCATTTCCATGTCATCCCCTAGATCTTTCCTTTTTTTGGCTTTCAATGGTCAAAGTCCTTTATACCTCCAACAGTATGATCTTATTTCATTAGTATCCCTTACAAGTGTTCCTTAATTCATAAGAGACCATTCTATAACCCCTTATGAACACGTAAGAGACATCACTAAATTTTGAAATATTCATAATGTCAATGGGGAAAATGTGGCTATTAGGTTATTATCCATCCCTTTCAAAGTTAAATCCATAGACTGGTATAAAAACCTTACTGCTAAATCCATCACATCATGGAATATGTTAGGTGATACCTTGTGTAAGAGGTTTCAAGACAAAAGTGACCACTTGTCACTTGCATAACAATTAGCCATAATCAAGAGGGTTCCTCATGAAGTCATGCAAGATTTAAATACCAAATTTCAAAATTCATGGGACATGATTCCAATATCTATTAGGCCTAATCCTAAATATTCTTTCCTTTACTATCTAAAATCCCTTAACAATGATATTGAATTAATGATTTAGTCTAATGGAGGAAACACACTACCAGATGCTTATGAGGTATCAATCAAAGTAGAAAATAGTCTAGTACAAGTTGGAAAGCTTACACCTAGACCACCAATGCCTTATTTCCCTAAGATCCTACTACCTCATGTTTTTATTCCTCCCCTTGTTGTCATTCATCATATACCAATACTCACTACCATACCCACACCAAATCAAGAAAAGGCTTCAACTAATTAATCTACTGACTCCTAAGAACATAGGAATTTACAAGAGCTTAAGAGCATGTTTCAATCCTTATGAAATGAATTGGTGAATGTAAAGAGGTAGGAAGCCCAATTGAATATATTATATCAAGCTCCATATCAACCTTAGTAATAGTCTTATCAAGCAAATAGGCCACCCTACAAAGGAAATTTCTAAGGATAAGGGAAACCTAACTATATAAGGTATAATAATTATAATCCAAATGTTGCAAGAATCTCTAATACTTTGGTCCCTATTCAGAATAACATTGCTCAAGAAAGTGAGCATACCATGCCTTGGAATCAATATTTTAGTTATTCCATTATACCAAACACTGAGTTCAATAATATTTCAATGATCAATGGCATCATGGTGCTAGCTATGGGCTCAATCAAGATATTATGGCTCAGAGTATAGAGGTACCTATGATGAGAAAATCAGAAGATCCTCAACAAGGCCAAGGGCCTAATGAGGGACCATAATAGTTGGGTGCTATAATGGTAAATTATGAGCAAGAAGAGTGCTACAAACTCAATCAATAGGCTAATCATAACCAAGCATACATTCTAGTAGAAGCTAATACAAGGTTCAAAATAATGAATATGAATGGTAATTAGGAAGTACTCAAAGAGTTTCCTAATATTACTCCATAACTATCAAATCCAAGTGAACCTACTACTACTCCAAAGGTCCCAATAGCTCCAGAGAATCAAATCCAAAGGAATGTCTTTGTCCCTTGAAACTCACAAGTTTAAAGTATAGTTATGGCTCCCAAAACACAAGTAAAAGTTGGTGGTTTATCCATAAATATTGTTTAATAAATGAAAAGGGCCAATGCGAGTGTACCAATGTGAGACATGATTTCCATGCCTAGTCAAATGGATATCCTTCAATAAGGCTTACCAAAGATTGATGTTTTTGATAGGCCACCAATCAAGGAGAATGCAGTTCTCACTAATACAACTAAAGGACCTAATGAAGGACAATCAAATAAGGTGGTCAAACCTCCTCCCTTATACATTTTTGTGATCATTTTGGATTCCTTAGTACATAATTTCATGGTATATAATGAAGTAAGTACTTTAGTGATGCCAAAGTCAATAGCTAATCAACTTGGTTTGAAGTATGAGCCCCAATCTAAGGGAGTTTTAGAGTTCTATAGATCTTCTACCAAACTAGTTGACATCATCAAAGGTCTAAAATTGACCTTATATGCTTGTCCTAGTGTTTTAGTGACTTGAGATGAGTTGATTCTAAATGTGCCTCCTCATTTTGATTTATACTTATCTAGAGACTTCATAGCCACAATTGGGGGTTATCTAGCAGAAGATTGGTCTAACATGGATTTTAGGATAAGGTATAGGACCAAGGTATCCATTAAAGATGAGCCTATTACATAGTTTCACATTGATCCTTATGGTCCAAATAGCTCAAACATTAATTATACCATTCTTGATGAAGATGAACATCTGGTCAATCAAGAACTAAACACTCATCTTGAGGAGATAATTAATATGTTCTTGGATGAGTTATAAAGTGAAAATTAGTTAATTAACCCTTTATAAGTCATTAAATAAAGAGACATGGATGTTTATTGATTTCATGAAGAGAATGAATGCATGCCATTCCTCGCTAAGCCATAAGGAGATATTATTAGTTTATAGAAATTGTTCTTTGATGGCTCAAGGAAAAAACATGGGGTAGGTATAGGTGCAATGTTGATATCCCCTTCAAATGATAAGTAATTTTCATCTTATAGATTTCAATTTAGTTATTATTACAATGTAGCTAAGTATGAGGGCCTTATCCATGGCCTTAAGTGGGCAAGTAAGAGGGGAATCGAGCATTTACAAGTATATGGTGATAGTGAGCTGATAGTGAATTAGGTCAGAGGCCAAAACATCATAAAAAATACCCTAATGATATCCTAAAAAAATAGAGTGTGGGATATTCTTAAATACTTTAAGGCCTTCAACATCCAAATAGTGCCAAGGAACCAAAATCAACATGTTGATAGGTTAGCAGTCATGGGAGCTTAGTTTGATATCCCAAAAGAGTTGAAGAAGACCAAAGTATAGCCACATGTTAAAGTGGTGGTAAGGCCATCAATGCTAGATAATGAAGCTCATTGGTAGGTATTTGATAGTGATAAGAAAATTATTTGTTTATTTTAGTAGGAAGTAGAGTTTTCCTCAATAAACCAAGGTAAATTTCAACATTAATATTAGGATCAAATTATTCAATTAAGGTCTAACAAACTTCTTAAGAGGTTGGTCACCCTTGAAGGTCTTTTCCATGATGGAGACCATGTGAGGAAATACAAGGTATTGATGTTAACTAATGAAGATAACTATGAAATATTCCTTATCCTAAAAAATAATCTCCTCAATCTTGGAAAGGTAAGCACTAAGGGTGAAAGGCATACTTTCATTAATATTTGTAAAGAATATTCAGACAACTTTGCTTGGGAATAAACTAATTTGAGAGGCTTTGATCCCAAGCTATCCCAACACACTATAAAATTAGAGGTTAATTACAAGCCTATAAAAGAGAAACAAAGGCCTATCAACCCAAAAATTGAAGAGATTATGAGGAAAGAATTGACTAAATTGATTGAATCTAACATCATCTTTCCTATCAACCACTCCTCATGGGTAGCCAACCTGGTGCCTGTGAGGAAGAATTATGGGGAAATCTAGTTGTGTGTTGAATTTATAGAATTAAACAAGGTTTATTTGAAGGATCACTACCCCTTACCATCCATGGATCAACTCCTTCAAATAGTTTCTAGTTCATAATGATTCTCTCTTTTGGTAGGTACTCAAGATACAAGCAGGTGATGGTTAAGGAAAAAGACCAATACAAGGCTGCCTTTACCACAATGTGGGGCACATATGCTTATCATAAAATGTATTTTGTCTTGTCAAATGCTGGGGCCACTTTTTAGAGAGAAATAGACATGGATTTTTAATGATTGATAAATCAAATGGTGCTTGTCTACTTATATGACATAATAGTTTTCTCTAAGAAGGATAGTGAACACTTGGATCACCTAGAGATTGATATTTAAAAGATGGATATAATATGGGATATATTTGAATCCCAAGAAATGTGTGTTTTTTACTCATGAGGGCAAACTCTTGGGATATATTATCTCAAAATAAGGATTAACTATTGATAGTGATAAAATACGTGATATCTTGGACTTATCCTTACCCAAGAAAAAGAAAAGACTCCAAAGTTCCTTGGGAAGAAAAACTTTGTGAGAAGGTTTATACCTAGTTTTTCCAACTTGGTCAAACCCATCACTGCCATGCTAAAGAAGAACCAAGTGTTTACTTGTGTAAAAATTAGAAAACTGCACACTTATAATTTTTGATGACTAAATGCCTCAAGACCCCCTAAAGACCTCCTAAACATTCTTAACCCTTAATCAACCCCTCTTAACCTAACCAAATAAATATTCTCCTATTATCCTAGTACTATTAAAAATTACTATGTGAAAGTACTATTCAAAATC
Source organism: Torreya grandis (assembly GCA_037957365.1). Classification (NCBI taxonomy): domain Eukaryota; kingdom Viridiplantae; phylum Streptophyta; class Pinopsida; order Cupressales; family Taxaceae; genus Torreya; species Torreya grandis. The sequence goes on from JARHVA010002154.1 coordinate 6,877, forward strand.
ACTATTCACTATCACTATTCATTATGGACCCCTTATGACTATTCATGATGACATGGCAAGTGACATGGTAAGTGACATGGAAGTTGATTTGGGAGGTGATATGTCAAGTAACATGGATTAGAAATGTGGTGGCTAGATGTGGGACATCATAACCCACTTGGGACCTTTTTCCAAGGTGATTAATAACCTCATTTAGGCATCATAAGGCACCCCCCTTAAAATATGGAAAAGTTACCCTTCAGGGGCCATTATTCAACATGTATTTTTCCTTCACACATGAAAGTGGCCTTAAAAATGAGATACCTACCTCTTTAAAAACAAAGGGCACCCATTTTTGACTTTTTAACACAAATTAGAGACTCATGATCAAGGTGGGAATCCCACCAACCTCATATTTTGACTCATTAATTCATAACATGGAAAATGGCACCACATTTTGTGTTCCATATCTTTAAGTGTTTGAATGAAGAAAAGTAAGGGTGGTGAAAAGTTTTTGGTCTCATTTAAACCCATGTGCATGATTCCCATTTAAAATTAGATTCATGTGCAAGGTGGGAGACACACCAACCCAAATGGGAGACCCATGATCAAGGTGGAAATACAACCAACCTCATTTTTGATTCATTCATGCACCACATGTAAAATGGTGACATACTTCTATTATTCCCTCTTTTGGCATGATTCTTCGTAGTAAATGATATAAATACCCCCTCTCCTTCACCTAAGGTTAAGTGGGAATTTATTCTTTGGTTATTAACATCTTGTTTTAGGTATTTGAAGGAATTCATCATTTTGAAGGTCATACACATCTTGTAGGAAAATAATTCAAAGCAACAAAGCTCTACCAAAATTGCCACATGATTCCTTCATCACATCATCAACAAGATTAAACACATCAACAAGCCTCAAGGTAGCCTTATTCATTTTTAAGTTATTTAATTTAGTTATTAATTTTATTACCTTGACCTTTACCCCTTAATTCACTTTCCATCTTCATCCATTAACCTCTTTTACCACCTTTGCCATTGTAATTCCATTTACCTCCTTTGCCCTCTTTGCACCTTTGCCACCTCCACCCCCTTTGCTCCCTCATCCTTTTGATGCCCTAGTTACTTGATATTTTATATTTATAAACCATAAATCCCTCTCATTTTATTATCTCAATCAACCCAAACTAGACATTCTTTTGACCCTTATCAAATTACCAAACCCAAAACCACAAGCTTGACTTAACCAATTTTCAGCATTAGTATAATCAAACTAGTTGCTTCATTTTGGTTAACTTAGCAAAGCATATAATTTTATAAATTAATTTGATGTAATTTTATATATGTTATTTATATTTTACATTAATTTAAGGAAAATATATTTCTTTTATCATTTCAACTTAAGTTTTAAAATCAAGTGGATTGACAGCCTCCTAGAAAGCTTTTGCTTCTAGGATCTAGTTCGTGCTAGGCAATCCACCCAACTACTTATCTAAACAACAAGTTTTTTGGTAGTGATTTATTATTTTAGGTCATTATTACCTATACAAATAGTATTTATCACAAATTTTAGATTCAGCCTATGCACATCCAACAAGTATTCTTCTACACACCCTTCTTGACTAGTTTCTTCTTTTCACACTTAAGAAAAAACAAAAAATAGATAGAAACATTATGGCATGCCTAGTGGGACCCTTGAGTTTTCTTGGGATATTAGATGTTTTAGGAAATTTATAATTAAATTAGTGAAATTCATTTATTTTAATTATTATAAAATTAAACTTCTTTCTTTACAAAAAAACAAAAAAAGGAATAAAAAGTTTTAATTGCATTTTTTAGAAAATTAAATTTTATTGAATTTCTAAAAATAAAGAAAAGAGAATTCATCCTAGGATTAGAATTTAATTTTCATGTTGCATTTAGGTTCATTTTATTTGTTATTTTATTCATTCAAATAAATAAAAAATAATTCTTTCAGTTAAAATTGAGTGCATCCATTGACTGCTTGCTTGATTTTATCTCACCTAGTTTAATTAAAAGTATTATGAATTAATTGTAATTCATAAATGTTACACAAACCAAAAAAATTTCAAAAAAAACCATCAAAACACACTTGAGACAAGGCCCAACTAGGATTTCATCACCTAGTAGATCACCTTACCCTTTCCCAGTTATCTTACTTGGATTTAATCATCGAGGGGATATCCAACTCAGTTCTCTAGTTGAGTATAAACTCTAGAAATTGTTACATATTAGCTAAGCACCCATAATGGATATATGATTGTGATGTGAGGGGAGAAAGCCCAAAGTACCTATCCACATAATAAAACCAATATAGGCTTATATTGAGTTCTTAAATATAACCCAAAACCAAACATAGACTATCTTATTTAAGACCTATTCAAGCCAATTTCTTCTTCACACTTTTATAAGGCATAAGCCAAAAGAGAGATTAAAAAGAATCCTAGGATTTAACACACTCTTATTGAATGCATTGTTTGCCTTGAGTTATTTTTTTATTTCTCTTTGTTTGAGGTGTGAGAACATATCATCCTTTTCTTGTCTTCTTACATGGTTCTCACTCATCAACAACAAAAGGACCTCAAGGAAAAAAATCCCCCACCAAATCAACCATCACCAAATTCTACCTCTTCATCCATGGAACACATTTTCAAGCCCACAAAATCCCCTCACTCTCTAGGAACTCTTACTCAGGTAATCCTAGGAGATGCAAATTTTGCCTCTTTCTTAAAAAACAATCAGGCAACCTTACAACACTACCTAAGAACCACATCTAACCAAATCCAAATTTTAACCCCACCCATAGATCTACCTTATGGCATGCCTCTCCACCTCATGTATAATATATCCACTACCATGGGAACTAATGAAACTTTAGTTTCTCAAATGTTATCATCAACCAATAACTCCCTCAAAACTAACCCACCAACCCAAACTACCACTACCCTTATACCTCTTACTAATCACTCCCATGTAATAGGAGTTCCTACCTCTAGTGATTTACATATTCCTCTAGTTACCTTCAATATACAAAACACTACTCCAATTTCAAGCCTTGTGGTGTCCATACCCTCTTTGTTACCACCAATCAACACAAGAGTCACCACCCTTCCATCGACCACTAACCCAACCACCACTCCGAACCAACATGCAACCTTTAGCTATCTTCATAACCCATAAGGGAATATGCCTACTATCCAACCACCCACATCTACCTGACCAATAAAATCCACATACTAATATATATATATATATATATATTCCACCCAACCTAAAAATACCACATACCAATAACTGGAGTCATCTCAATCATCTACTAGCTATTCACACATTTCCCAACCTCAACAAAACATACCATATAACTACGCATCAAAAAAACCTCAAGTAGACTTCATGAAGTTGATCATGGACAAGATGACTACCCTTGAGTAATCCATATTCGAAGCCTATAATATATTATCCTATGATCAAATTTTTAATGAGCCTATGCACCCTTCGGTCCCCATTAGACCTTATCTGGCCCAATGAGAACTTCCAAAATTTATCAAGTTTAATAGTAAAGAAGACCCTAAAAAAAATTTAAGAGTATTTAGGCATTCATGCTACTTGATTTCCCATGATGATGCTCTTATCCTTTGTACCTTTCCTATGTCATTAACCAGACCAACATTAGATTGGTATAGTGCCATACCCAAACATTCCATCCTCTCTTTCACCCAATTAGTACAAAACTTCTTAGATCACTTTTTGATCAATATATGTAAGAAAATTTATATTATTGACATCTACTCCGTACAAAAATTAGAAGATGAATCTATTGTATATTTTGTGGCTCATTAGAGGAGATTAATCAACCAAATTTCATTTTCATTTCCTCAACTTGAGCTTATAGAGCTCTTTGCTTGGTCATATGCAAAACATATTTCATCCACATTGTGTGTCGAAAGCTTTCAGACCTTTGATGAAGCTTTTACCATGGCTCACAAACTAGAGAACAAAGCCATTGATGAATGAAGGTTAAAGTTCAAGAGCAAGAACTCAACTTACAAACCTAAAGATCCCTTTTCTTCCAAACCAAACAACCAAACCAATCCCAACACTAAAAATCAAGCAACCATCAATGCCATTATCCTCAAAGCTGCACCACTACCATTTAAAACCAATAGAACCCAAAGAAACAAACTTCTAAATCCTCTAATTATTCAAACCAAAACCAAAGGAACCAAAATTGGAATAATCATAAGAAATTAAATCCACTTGGGGAGCCCTATCCTTGTATTTCAAAAAATTTACTAAAATCCAATATCATCCAACTTTCACCAATTAAACCACCCCAACATTTTGATGCTTCTTGCCTCATACCAGGTTGGTATAATGAGAATGACCATTGAACCTTTCACTGAGTCATAGGAAATGACATCAATAGGTGAAACACCTTCAAATACCTTGTCTAATCTGTCATTGATAAGGGGGAGCTTACGTTGGACAATCCAAATGCACCACCGAACGAGTCCCTTACATATTCAACAATCCTTTTCCTAATCATGCTCCTTCTACCCCTTACCATGATAATAAAATAGACCCATATCATGAATCACATAATATTAATATGGTTACTGATGAACCCATTGCTGAATAAAACATTACCTTAACCACCTCTTTCCCCATTCCCCTAATGGATTAAAAAAATTGCCTTCTATTCATTTGAACACCAAAAAAAAGGAAGCCACCATACCCAAACCTATATTGGAGGATACCACACCTAATTAATCTATCATATAACCATCCATCTCCTCTTTAGAAGCTATCTTACAAGAGAAGATGACTTCATCCACCTAACCTCTAATTTTAGAACCTTCTATTAGAGGTCAAGATAAAGGTAAGGGAACCAAGCTAGAACTTCTAACCCCTTGTTTGTAAGACCAACCTAGCCCTTATAAACCAACTAAAACCTCCACCCAACAAACCAAAACCTCCTCTAAATTAATTGACCCTCAAACACCTAAACCCACCAAGACAACTAAAGTGACCAAATCCCCTCCAAAATCGACAACTAAAACAACCAAAGAAGTAAAACCATCAAAAGCCCCAAAACCCTAAATTTTAATTCCCTTAACCTTTCCTTCCATTTTGGGTCCCCATACTTCTACCTTAAACATGAATTCCATTATTTTTACCAAAACCCCACCACTTTTATTGGTCACACCTTTATAATTGCTTTCTAAGACACCTTTCCTCACTACACCAATAATTCCTAAGTTACTTAGCTTGCCCTCCTCTACCTCCAGATCATCAACCATATTGCCTAAACCAAAACCTCAACTAAGCATACCAATTTACCCAAGGCACCTACCACCAAAATTATTTCTACATAACCTTCTACTTCAACACCTAAAGTAAAAACCACTAAACCTTTACCACCTTTAGTTGAATCTTACTTATCCATTTTCTAGTAGTTATTGCAAACTTCTTCCTTAAACTTACCACCTATCAAACCCTTTGACCCTTCACATACCAAATTCTCTTGGTTTAATGATAACTTTATATGTGTATACCATAGGGCACCAGGACATGACATAAAAAATTGTAAATCTCCCCAAGCACTTATTCATAGCCTATATGAAGATGATGATCTATTATTTGACAAACCTCCTTGATCCCCATTGATAATATAACCACCAAATAAACCCATCCAATCTTCAATATCACCCAAAATTAAAGAAGAGGAACCAAAGAAAATACCCAATATAGAAAACCCCCTTATCCACACTATTCACATGGTTACCTGATCTTGGGCTGAACAAAAGGATAAAGGGAAGGATAAGGCATACATTCCTTGGATTTAACCCTCCCTAAATTATAAAGAAAACAATATCCAACCATCTCTATCTTAAAACAGACCCAAGGTGTATATCTTAGGTGCCTCCCCATCTAACCCTCCATACCCTAACCCACATACAATATACATCTAGAAAGCTATCCTCAAGAAACTTCACTAAACTCCAAAAAAAATGAGCTTATATGAGTTAGTCTCTACCTCTCCTCATCACCACCAAACACTTGTAGAAGCCTTGAAATCCATTGAGGTCCAACCCAATGACCCTCAACCTCTATCCACCTTTGTTGGTGCCCTTCTAAATTTTAACCTTGTTACCTTTAAAGATTCATAAATAACTTCTATTCATTTAGAGGATCTTGATCCCCCCTCTTCATTAAAACATACATTAATAAAACATACATCAAAAGGGTGATGATTGATGGAGTAAATAACATCAATATTATCTCCTCTCATGCCTATGACTAACTACACTTACCCATAAACATCATGTCTAAAAGCACAGTTGTCCTTCATTCTTTCAATGATACCATGGCTACTACCTTGGGCACAGTTGTCCTCCATATCTATATAGGTCCCCATACCATTCCTAATTTTTTTATGTTATAAAAGGAGAATTACAATATAATGTTTTACTCAAGTGCCCTTAGATTCATGCCATGAGTTGTGTCCCTTCCAGCTTACATTGATGTGTCAAATTTGAGTATGATGGGCAAGTTATGACTATCTAGGCTGACCCTAGTCCTTTCACATCTTAAAATATGACATATCAGCCTAATGATGTCCTTATTCATCCTTCATCCACCTCAAAACCATCTAATAATGACATAACCCCACCAACCAAACATCATGACACTTCCACAGTAAATGTTGAAGCTTCTACTAGCTCATCTATCCCTTCTTCCTAGATTCATATAGAGAACCCCATGAATACCACATTCTAACATCTTTCCCTCAAGGAATATAAAATCTTAGCCCTAGGTTCCATCTCTACTCCCTAAGAATATGGGAATCTCAGACATGACCCTTCCTATGACCCTAACATTGGAAACATCATCCCCTTTAGGCTCCCTAACCATTAAACAAATTTCATTTATAGGGGACTTGATCAACCACTTCTAGCCCCTACCACTACTTCATCCATCCATCCATTTACCTCTAACTTTTCCTATCTTAGCAAAATAGAGTTCACTAAGTTGTATCCTTATAGATGTGCTTGGAAAGGATTTGGCCTTGGTTTATATGAACAAGGTCCTCATGAGTTACCCCATATCAAAACTTTGCAACCTCATGAGTCATTTGGCCCTGGGTATGAACCACATAAAGAACCTACCAATTTACCCAAACCTATTACCATCATGGAGGAAGATATCCCATCCTCACCAACCTAACCACCTTCCCTGCCTGAAGATCCTAACATCATCCCCCATAATTTTTTTTTCTATTCAATACCATTAGTTTGGGCCCTCTCATCTATAAAAAGGGTGGATAAACCAAAGTCCTTCCACTCGTACACCTTGAAATGGTAGAGAATGATTCTCCTACCATCAACACCATCCAACATCAAGATGATGATTCCATTCTTACCTACCTTAGTACGTGGGATTCTTATATCCACAAATCTCTTCCTTTTGAGGCCTTGACCATGTCAAATGAATCCACCATGGATATCAACTTGGGCACTCTAGACAACCCCTGTATTATCAAATTGGGCCAATCATTAAATGTTGAGGAACTCTGAGACTTCTCCTCTTTCCTCCAAGAGCATAACATAGAATTTTCTTGGTCTTATAGTGATTTTCACAGGATTGACCCCACCATTGCTACCCATAACATAGTCACTCATCATGATTCCAAACCTATTAAATATAAACTATGATGTATGCATCCTTGTTTATCCCTTCTCATTAGAGAATAGCTTAAACATCTCCTATATATAAACTTCATTAAACCCATTGACGACCCCTAATAGGTCTCAAATATTATGCCTATCACTAAAGTCACTAGGGGTCTATGCATTTGTGTGGACTTTTGTGACCTTAACCTCACCTAACCCAAATATGACTTTCCTCTACCTATCATTAACCAACTTGTTGATCTTATAGCCAGCCATGAGATGTTATCTCTCATGGATAGGTTTTTAGGTTATAATCAGATCTCAATTGCTCTTGAAGATCAACATAAAAGTACCTTTACCACCCCTTGGGGAAATTTTTGCTATAGAGTCATGCCTTTTGAGTTAAATAACATTGGTGCAACCTAATAATGTGCCATGAGTTATATATTCCATTATATCATCTATAATATTGTAGAAGACTATGTAGATGACCTTTTTGGGAAATCCAAACTCTGAAAAGATCACTTGAATATTCTTATGATTATATTTGAATGCCTCATATATTATCATGTTAGCCTTAATCCAAAAAAATGCATTTTTAGGGTACTTTCAGGAAAGCTTCTTGGATTTATCATCTCTCTTCATAGAATTGAAGTAGACCCTACTAAAGTTAGATCAATTTTGGACATGCCTCCTTCAACTAACCTTAAGCAGCTCTGTAGCCTGCAGGGAAAAATTCAATCTATTCTCCATTTCATTTCCCAACTTTTAGACCAGTGCTAACCTTTCCATCACCTTTTGAAGAAGGATGCCTCTTTAAAATAGAATAATGATTGTCAAAAGGCCTTTGATTCAATCAAATAGTACCTTTTGTCACCACTTGTCTTTACCCTTCCTAAGGATGACCACCCCTTTTACCTATATATCTATGCCAATGACCATTCCCTAGGGGCAATGCTAGCTCACTAAGATGAATAACACAAAGAGTAAGTTGTATACTACATTAGCCATATGATTATAGAATATGAGACTCAGTATACACATATTGAGAAACTCTACTTAGCATTAACCTTTATGGACACCAAACTCCTTCGCTACCTTCTTAACCATAAAACCTATGTCAACTAATACTGACCCACTCAAGTACATGCACTCTAAACCATACCAAAATTAGCATATGGATAAGTGGCTCATGATCCTAGTTGAATTCAACTTTGAATTACTCCAATAGAAGTCAATTAAAAGGTAGGTCATTATCAACCAATTGGCCAAATCTCCTTTACCAAATAACCAACCACCTCATCTTACCTTTTTGGTCAAGTCTATCATGAATCTTTTTTAAGAGGATGACACAATCTACCAAATGACCATTTTATTCGATGGCTCAAAGTACCAACAATGAGGGGGTGCCAAAGTTATTATAATTCCTCTCAATGGGTAACGCCTTCCTCTCTCCTTCAAACTTGACTTTGAATGCACTAATAATATGGCTAAGTACGAAGCCCTAGTGATAGGTCTCTAAATTACTCTAACCTTGGGAATTAAGATAATCCATTTCTTTGGTGATTCCAAAATTATGGTCAACTAGTTCAATGGATCCTATTAGTGTAAGAATGATGTCTTACAAAAATATAAACTTCTAGTTGACAAACTCTTAACATAATTCAAACATTACCTAGTCTAATCCGTTCCCTAATTGTAATGAAATTACTTCAATAATAAAGTAGAATATAAGAAATAGATCCAAATATGATTAATATATATGTGAATACATGATAATAGACAAGCCACTTTGAGGGGGAAACCTCCACAAGTTTCAATAAGAGTAGAATTCATAATATGATGATAAATAACTACCCACTACCTCTTATATATAGTCTATCTAGGCCATGGTTACTCCATACACTGACCTACTAACCAAATAAATGCATAGAGAAATGTGATATAACATTAAAGAGGGATAAGTAATCCACAAGTCAGCTATTCTTATCATCATACATGCGATAGGTTAGGGGTGTAGCATACCTTTCCCCTTCAAAACAACATTGTCCTCGACATTGAACAACTCTGGATGTTGTTGTAGAAAATATTCACCTTCCCAAGTTGCATCTTCATTGCTCAAGTTATTCCACTTGATCAGATATTCCCTAATATCTCTGGCTATCAACCTCTTAGTACATGTTTGGAGGATCTTCTCTGGTTCTAAAATGACACATCCTTCTTCATCTAATTTTGGGAGCTCTATTTGGGCTAAAAATTTCTATCCAATGACCTTCTTCAAATAGGAAACATGAAATATTGGGTGTATGCAAGATGAATGAGGTAACTTGAGCTTGTAATCCACACTTATAATTTTTTATAGAACCTGATAAGGGCCATAATACTTAGGATCAAGTTTTTTCTTTTTATGTTTCTTCAAGAACATCTTCTTGTAATTCTATAAACATATAAATACCCAGTCACCCACCTCAAAATTTTGCTCACTATAGTGTTGATCTGCTTGTTTCTCCATCCTATTTTGTGCAAAGGCCAAATTATCTCTCAAACTAGCCAAAACCTCTTGTTGATGTTGAATGTGATCCTCCACATCTCAAACCTTGGTTTGCACCTTTAATGAAGAAGTGATAGTAGGTGGATGGTAACCATATAGTGATAAAAATGGAGACATTTTAGAAGAGGTATGGAAAGATGTGTTATACCACCATTCTGCAAGTGGTATCCATTTAACCCAATGTTCCTATCTATCTGATACAAAATAATGGAGATACCCCTCTAAATATTTGTTAACCACTTCTATTTGTCCATTAGATTAGGGGTGGTAAGATGAGCTATGAGCTAGCTGAGTACCCAAATAGGAAAATAGTTCAGTCCAAAAATTACTAGTGAAAATAGGATCATGATCACTTACAATTATTTTTGGGGTTCCATGTAATTTTAGAAATGCTTCCAAAAAAATATTTGCTACTGTACTTGCTGAAAATGGGTGTGAGAGAGCAAAAAAATGGGCATATTTTGTAAGCCTGTCCAAAATGACCAAGATAACATTATTACCTTCAAAACAAGGAAACCTTGTGATGTAGTCCATAGAAACCTCCTCCCACCTTTGACTAGGAATTGCTAATAGTTGTAACAGACCTGGGTTCTTAACTATCTCACCTTTATTCTATTGGCATATCAAGCATTCTACCACAAACTTTTGTACATCTCCCTTAAGTCCTTCCCAAAATAATTCTTTCTTAATTTTGTGAAAGTTTTCAAGAACCCTAAGTGTCCCCCAATTGGAGATGCATGCAACTCCACAAGAATTTTATGCTTAAGCTCTAAATTTTTACACAAGTATAACCTACCCTTATACCATAGGACATTACCTTTGCATTCAAATTTTTTAGAGGCTAAAGTACCTTGCTAGATATTTTGAATTAGAACTTAGGTATCTTTGTCTTGCTCCCATTCTAACCTAGCTTCATCCACCCAATATGCTTGTAACATGGACATTACATAAAGTAATGCTTCTATGGATGTATCCCATCTAAATAGTGCATATACTACTACATTATCTTTACCCTTCTTGTAGATGATTTCAAAATCATAGCCCAACATTTTGGTTACCCACTTTTGTTGTTCCTCAGATGCTAATCTTTGCTCCAAAAAGTATTTGAGACTATCATGATCCATTTTCACCTTAAAGTGTCTACCCATCAGATAGGGCCTCCATTATTTAACTTCATGAAGAATAGCCATCATTTGTTTCTCATAGATAGGTTTTTTTAGATTCTTACCTTTGAATTGATGACTCTCAAATGTAATGGGTATTCCTTCCTGCATTAGTACTGTAGAGTAATTTCCTACTCTACGTCGTATTTATTTTAGTTTTTGGTTCGAGCACTGCAATTTTGGTCCCTACACACCTTGGACATCATGGCAGAATTATAAGTAAAGGCATCATTTCATTTTTGCTTAAGTGCTGAAGTGCAGCAGAGGATGCCAAGTGTCACTCTTTAGTCCCTTTCTACTCCATCCCCAAAAGGCAGTGGAAGGTGCCATGTACCTCTGGACAAAGAAGTGGAAGATGCCACATATCTTCCCAGGAGTAGTGGAGGTTGTCATGTGTCAACCTCTAAGAAACCATCTTGAGCCTAATTACCAAATAAAAATTGTGGTGGGTCCCAAACGTTATTTCAAGGACCAAAGAAGTGTTGAGTGTCAACAAGTGAAGACTGACACGTGCATCCATCCTTTCCTAAAGTTTCCCAAGCAAGAATGCATGAGTTTTGTTTTAATAAAGCTGCAAAGTATTAAGGAAGCAGACTGTGATAGGTGTTGAAGGTGGAGTGTTCTTGGGTAGATATAAAGAAAAAGCAGAAGCAACCAAGTGTCATCCTCTAATGCCTTTTAGACGAAAGGGGAGAAATTTCATAAATTGACTAAGTGTCCTCTTCCATTTCGATAGAACATAGTGCCCATCTATCAGTTATGACAAATGGAGGGAAATTTGGTGAGAGTTACTTCAGGTAGATAGAACAGTGCACCGAGTATATTTTTGGGGCTTGCAGGCAATGAAAGACACTGTCTATTTGTCCCCTAAGTAGAGGTAGAATAAATATTTGAGCAGCCAAAATAGGTTATGGAATGAGGAATTTCAGGTGTGAAGAGAGGAACTAGTCAAGAATCACCATGCTACAGTTATGGGCAGCTGCTCTTCTCCAGCATGGCCATCCTAGGGCATTGAATGCACCATCTATTTTATCCCTTATGAGTGAAGGATGGACTTGAATTGTGTAGGAAAGGAGTTCAAAGAGGAGGCATCTGAGGCTATAAGAAGAAGTGTTGTCAAAGTAAAAAGGGGGGATTTTCTCATAGTTTTAGACTTTCTATAAATTTTGACTAGTAATATCATTTACTCTTGTCTCAATTTTCTTGAGTTGTAAAGTTGATGTAATCATGCATGTTTTTGTGCCATTTATGTGGTTGAATAAATTAAGAAGATTTGAGCTCCATGCCTTTGTTAATGTTATCTATGTCATTTGCAGAGTAGTCTATACTGTAGATTTTCTAATGTTGTGATTGGAAATGTTATTTGCTTTTGTGTCATCTTTTGGAGTCTGAAGTTCTACATAACTGTATGTGAATTCTGTGCCTCTTATGTGATTGGAAGATTCTATTAATAATATTGAACACTATGCCTTTATTGATAAATTATGTATCTTTGCAAAAGACTTCCCTATCGTGAGCCTCTATTTTTGTTATTTCAATCTTTTACATTGATCATGCACTTGTCTGCTCTTAAATGTAATTGAGTCCTATAATAGTCTCACTATGCTCAAGTTAGGATTAAGATTACACTTAGGTGCATCGCCATAGTTAGGTTTCAATTCCTGCATTTTGCATTTCTGTTTAGTCTCCTATCCCTTTTCCCCAAACACCCAATGCAATAGAAGAGACTAGCTTCTTTAAAATTTGGAGGTTGTTTCAAGCTGCATTGTCCCACAACTTGAAACTTTCCATTGTTGTTGATTAAGATCTAGCACAATTTAAAGACGTCAACAGTTTTTGGCACATGCGGTGGGACCAATCTTTCAAGGGGCCAATGAAATTTTGGTGTGTTCTTTATCCAATTAGCCTGTGGAGGTATTTGCTCTATCAACACCAATAATGACTCTGATTCATCAGCTGATCAAGCATAATCATTAAGGAATTACCTTTTGGTATGTATACTTCTACTACTCATAGCTATGAGTCTTATTCTCCTCCAAAAATGTATAATCAAGAATAAGCTTCTCCTAGAATCATGTTGAGTAATGAGGATGCATATTGTTATGAGCCATACCAGTCTTATGACCAGTCTTCCCAATACACCACATATCATGCCCAACCTGACCTTATTTTCACCTTCAAAAAAGCATTGCTGGGATTTAAAAAATATGTGTTAGAACTTGATAATAGAAGGGGATATGGTCAAGAAATTTCTTGTCATGTCATCCATCAAGTAAGGGAAGCAATAGACCTGATTAAAAGTGAGTGGGATCCCATTAAAATGGAAAATTGGTAAGAGCTTATGTATGAGATAATGGATGTGTGTGGATTGATTGCATTTCTAGAAGAGAGGCTAAGAATTCATGAGAAATAGCCTTACCAAGTCTACCAAACTTCATATTCACCACCACAAATCCCATATCAAACATATGCCACCCTTGTTCATGAACCAAATCAAACTGGTTGAGGTCACTTCCCTAATAATGAGGAGACTATTATAGCAGCAAGGGAAGAAGACCCCAAACCCTCACTATCTCCTCAAGCCCCTTCCATTCTTCCTCAAGAAGCTTCTTATTTTCCATTACATCCTTATTCTTCATCCCCTTCTAAAGAGGAATCTATTTTGAAGGAAGCAATTAAGTATGCAAAAGATCACACTCAATTCATGGCCAGTCAAGAGGATTTCATAAGTACAGATAAGGAGGAAATCACCATAGATTCACCTTTTGATGAAAAAAAAGATAAGTCAATAGCTTCTTCCTTAACTTATGATGAGGAAGAAATCATTTTTGAATTTTTCCTCACCTTGCAAGAGGATATAGAGGAGCGTGGACACTCCCTTGATCAAGTCATTAAGGTAGGAGACACTATCCTTCAAGAAGGATGTGGATTGGCCAAATATGGAGAAGATAGTTGTGAGACTCAACTGAATATGTAGAAGGAATACCAGCTTTTGGATTTATCCTTTCAAGAGGATGAAGTCATCAAAGAGCATGATGATGAAATAAACCTAGAATTTAAAAGAGATGAGCCAAAAGGTGATGGATATCAGAAGGCACAGAGTGAAGAACCAATAGCCAACAATTTCTTGATGACACCTGACATCATGAAGAACCAATATTTTATGGGCATTCAAGGACAATAGGAGTTCATAGATGTCAAATACACTTTTTTCTCAGACTCATTCGAGTGCAGGCAAATTCATGTGGCTGACACAAAGGACATCCCATCAAAGGTATACCCATTGCAATCATTGGTATGGAAACACAAGTTGGCTTATCATAAAGAAGATGTTGGAAAGTTCATTTTTGATCCCAGAGGAAAATAAGGATCTTTAATTAATGTAGTTAGGTAGGTTCCCATTTCCACATTCTTTTTCTTTTTGTAGTTGTTTTCCTGCTTTTCTTTTAAAAATAAGCATTTTTTTAACACAGAGTCAATGTCTTAGAAGTTTTAATGCTTTGAATTTTGCTGCAATAAATGCTTCCCCAAATCTTTGAGATCTCCAAGGTACCTTGCACCGCATAACATGTCCACTTTGTTGTTTCCTAAAGATTGAGTGTGATTTGCTAATGGTCACCCAAAATTAATGCTATTTGGGACTTGATAGGCCCATAAATACCCATTAGCAAATTTTAAAGTTTACAACTCTCAAGCATTCCTATGAAAATATCTTGCTCATTGCAATTAGTAGCGCCTAAGAAAGTCTACTTTAGCAAGCATATTTTCTATCTTGCACAAGGTTTATACCAAGTTTCATATAAGAGACATAAAGATGGTGGAAGCATCATCATCACAACAAGGAATGGAGGTACCTGAATACCTTGACACGTTATTGGAAAGTAAATCATATGTTATAGCTCTTGTGCAACCACCAAGGAGCTACCCAAGAATAAAAGCCCTGGGAGTCAGTCAGACCAGTGACCCATCCAAAGTAAGGGACTATGCAGACGGAATCATGGACCTAATTCTACAAAGAGCCAGTGGCAAGAACCTCATAGAAGGGGCACACCAAAGGTGTCTATAATGATCTCGGGTAAGGCAATATGAAACATTTGAGATGAGGATATGGACCTCACAACTGGCTCAATTCATTATTCTAGCCGTGCATCCATGCCCAGATATAATCAAATTTTGTGTGGACTTGCTCCATCCACAATCTTGCTCCATCCAACAAGGCCCCTTCATGTTACAAGTCACCCCACAAGCCATCAGGGACATGCTAGCCCTATAATATGATGGTACTTCCACCTTCCCCATAATCGATAAAATGCAAAGGATGCAGGCAAACGTCAACACCCAGACCAGGTTTCTGAGGTCTGAGTTGCAAATAGCTGATGGTGACACAATAGTACCCACACTCTTAGCATCAAGGACTCAGTTTTCACCCACTAGCCAAGATGCACTGTCGATAATGGCTCTCATCTTTGGCATGAAGGATGACATGATGGTATATGTAGAGCAAATGGCCATCCTCTTCAGGCTAAAGATGATTGACAAAATATAGTACCATCTGGATTTCTCTGAGCACATCACCTTCTCAATGGTGGAGTAGCTAACCCAATTCAGAACAAAAGGGATATTCAGGTATTCCTCCTTCCTATTCCATCTAATATTTCACTAGAACCCTAACCTCTTCTCCTAACTTATCAGCCTACATCTATACGACCCAGCTTTTGACCCCCAAAGAACCATTCCTATGTCTGCATGGACACATGTTTTGTCAAGAACAAGTACACGTATGATTTTTGGGAACTATTCATCACCCCTTTTCTTCATTACCTTAGCCATGATCCTATCATAAATAGGTTATTCCCAAGTGTAAGGAACCTCCTGGTTAGTTGTCCCATCCCATGTGACTTCTACTTTGGGGCCCATCATACGACCTTAAGGGTCCATGGATTTTTTGGGGAGCTAGTGTTTCTACCAAAAGTTTTGACTCTTTAATTAGCATTCTTGGAAATTGCCAGGTAGGTGTCAGTGGTTGATAATGAATATGGCTCAAGGAAGAAGAAGAGGAGAATGTATAATCTCTCATGGATGGCAGGCAACATAAGCTTGGATACTAAAGAAGCTGAGACTATGCTATTGAGTAAACTGACCTTCTTAGGTTTCTTGTTGGTCAAGGTCAAGTGGGTTTATGACCCAGTTGACTACATAGCCTCCGTAGTGAAGACAAATAGAATTGGAGCTAAGATCACGCATGAATGCCGCCCTTTTGGGAGACTAGGAAAAATCCTGCAGAAGACACCCCTGGTCTCTATGTTGAGGTAATAGACCTACCCCTCCCATCGAATAGGCTATGGGAGACCTTCTATGACAAATAGAGGGATTACGACGCCAAGGTTAGGATGACCTCTAGTTTGAGAAGGACACTGAGGAATAAAGGTTGGGATGTAGAGAAAATTGAGGCCTATTGGAGATATATGTAAGAAATTTCCTAGACCACCCATACCTTTAGAGGCATAGAATCAGATGATAGGTGGGAAGAAATCTGGGATGAATGGCATCCATCCCCTGTGTCTAGCCTAGAAACAAGCCAAACATCGACACTTGGGGTGGAGCAAGCAGCTGGAGCAAGACTGAGCCAACAATCACAGACTTTAGAGCAAGTTGTAGCTACCACAAAGTAATAAAAAAGTGTGGTGTTTTCACCACCACAAGCCTCCACATCATCGATAGTAATTAAAGTTACCAGTTCTCGACATGCACCACTGACAGTCGTAGAGGTAAAAGGGAGACAAATGCAGACGGAGGTAGAGACACCTAGAAAAAGAAAAAGGGTGTAATTCCAATTAGATCTAGAGGAGGAAGAGGAGCCTTCACAACACCTAGTGTAGAGTGCTACAACTTCCCCATAGGTAGGTATTTCTTCCCCTCCTCCCTCTCAATGCATTCCTCACCTTATTGGCATGATGCCTCCACCCAGTTAGATGACACCCCCTGCCACTGCTACCATTCCCATCTCACAAACCTCCCCATCATTAGCACCTCAGGCCCTCACATTACCCCATTTCTCCCTCTTTATTCCCAAAAAGATGCCCCTAAAACTCACCCCTATGCACCCAATGGCTCTCTAATACGGCCTACCATAAGGATTTCCCTTCACAAGGGGACATATTGCATCCCCTTCCACCTTCCAGATGTAGGCTGATACCGCTAGGAAGGCAAGAAGCCTGATTGGAGAAGAAGAGGATTAAGGAAAATAAAATGATAGATATTCCAAATTTGAGGTCACAATTTGACCCCATCCAATAGCAACTGACGATGACCCATTTATCACCCAATGTTGCTAGGTTGAGCAAACAAATGCAGCCAGAGGACTACACCATGAACACAGTGGCCATTAGCATGTCCCTATTTAGGCCTCAAGATAGAGTCGAGCTACTGATCGAATCCACTTCAGTGGTCACAGAAGATTTCTTGAAGAAATCAAGGAGACTACAAAATATGGAGGCCATTTTGGCCCAGGAGAAGGCAAACTATAATAGTTTGGTCAAACAAATAAACAAGAAAGACCACGAGATAGCTAGTCTACAGAAATAGTTGCAAGATACTATTTCCCTCTAGACTCAATAGGAAATTCAGGCCCAAAATGATTCATTGAAGATAAAGCTTGCACTTGCAAAGGATGTAGCAATAGCTCTAAGATAGGAAAATGCAACATTGCAGGGAAGAGTTGAAGGAATCCAATTGTAGATTACCCAATCATAGCAAGGGTTGCTGGAGGAACATAATAAAGCTATGGCTTTTCAAGCCCAATTCCAAACTGAGCAACAGAGGACTGCACAACTAGAAATTGAGCTGACCAATAGGCCAAGAGGTGTCAAAGTAGTGTAACTAGTGAAGGAGCTCTATGAGTCAGTGTGGGTGAGGATCTCTGTAGAGATTCTCTAGCTTAGATCATTTTTTACCTTCCTGCTCAATGTGCAACAACTATGCAAAAGGACAAAGAATCTAGTACAAAACACTCTAGCCATGATCTCCAAGAGAGTTGCGGACTCTCATTCATTACTAGAGAAGCTCTACAACTTGAGGGAAGCAACATTGGCAACCGCAGGAATCCTGGATAGAATGGCCACTGTGAGATGGATCAATGAAGAACTCAATCACAATGCCATAGCCAACAGTTATAGAGGTTATCTAGATGTCATAAAAGAAGGCATTAGTGAGATGAGATGCCACATTAAAGATCTGGTGAAACTAGGCTTCCCTTCCCCATTTTTGGATGCAAGGATGGTGTTGATGGTGGATCAACTTGAACCATTACTACTCACCAAACAAAGGGATCAAATGGTTTTCCAAAGCCTGTGGGATGACTCCTCACCCCCAGAGGTTGAAAATATTCTGGTTCTTATTTTCTAGCTAGAATCCAAGCTAAAAACCATGGTCTAGATCTTGAAAACCTTCTCGCACAAGGATCTCATCAACTTGGATCTAGCTTTTGTTGAGTTGCAGAGTGAGCAAGGATTATCTGACCATGAGTGGTCTATCTTCCAAATAGTGCTATTGAAGCTATAAATTTTGAAATTTTGATCGAGTGAGAGTCGGGTTCTTTTTGAGCAGACTCAAAAGTCCTGGAGGTTACCAATAACTGTAGAGTAATTTTCTACTCTACGTTGTATTTATTTTATTTTTTGGTTTGAGTGCTACAATTTTGGTCCCTGCACACCTTAGAAATTATGGTAAAATTTTAAGTAAAGGCATCATTTCATTTTTGCTTAAGTGTTGAAGTGTAGTAGAGGCTGCCAAGTGTCACTCTCTGGTCCCTTTCTACTCCATCCCTAAAAGGCAACAAAAGATGCCACATACCTCTGGACAAAGAAGCAAAAGATGCCACATATCTTCCCAAGAGCAGCGGAGGTCGCCATGTGTCAACCTTCGAGAAACCATCTTGAGCCTAATTGTCGAATAAAAATTGTGGTGGGTCTCAGACATTATTTTAAGGACCAAAGAAGCGCCGAGTGTCAAAAAGTGAAGACTGCCATGTGCATCCATCCTTTCCTAAAGTTGCCCAAGAAAGAATGCATGAGTTTTGTTTTAATAAAGCTGTAAAGTATCAAGGAAGCAGACTGAAATAGGTGTCGAAGGTAGAGCATTCTTGGGTAGATATAAAGAGAAAGTAGAAGTGGCCAAGTGTCATCCTCCAATGCCTTCTAGATGAAAGGGGAGAAATTTCATAAATTGACTAAGTGTCCTCTTCCATTTCAATAGAATAGAGTGCCTGTCTACCTGTTACATCAAATGGAGGGAAATTCAGTGAGAGTTACTTCGAGTAGATAGATCAGTGCACCAAGTAGATTTTTGGGGCTTGCAGGCAATGAAAGATGCTATCTAGTTATCCCCTAAGTAGAGGCAGAATAAATAATTGAGTGGCCAAAATAGGTGATGGAATGAGGAATTTTAGGTGCAAAGAGAGGAACTAGTTAGGAATCACCATGCCACAGTTATGGGCAGCTGCTCTTCTCTAGCATGGCTATCCTAGGGCATTAAATGTGCTGTCTATTTTATCCCCTGCGAGTGAAGGACATAGTTGAATTACATGGGAAAGGAGTTCAAAGAGGAGGCATCTGAGGCTATAAGAAGAAGTGTTGTCAAAGTAAAAAGGGGGGATTTTCTCATAGTTTTAGACTTTCTATAAATTTTGACCAGTAATATCATTTGTTCTTGTCTCAATTTTATTGAGTTGTAAAGTTGATGTAATCATGCATGTTTCTGTGCCCTTTATGTGGCTGAATAAATTAAGAAGACTTGAGCTCCACCTTTTTTGATGTTATCTGTGTCATTTGTAGAGTAGTCTATACTATAGATTTTTTAATGTTGTGATTGGAAATGTTATTTGCTTTTGTCTCATCTTCTGGAGTCTAAATTTCTATATAACTGTACATGACTTCTGTGCCTCTTATGTGATTAGAAGATTCTATTAAGAAGATTGAACACTATGCCTTTGTTGACAATTCTTGTATCTCTACAAAATACTTCCCTGTCGTGAGCCTCTATTTTTGTTATTTCAATCTTTTACATTGATCATGCACTTGTCTGCTCTTAAATGTAATTGAGTCCTGTAATAGTCTCACTGTGCTTAGGTTAGGATTAGGATTACACTTAGGCACATCACCATAGTTATATTTTAATTCCTACATTTTGGGTTTCTGTATAGTCTCCTATCCCTTTTCCCCAAACACCTAATGCAATAGAAGAGACTAGCTTCTTTAAAATCTGGAGGTTGTTTCAAGCTGCATTGTCCCACAGCTTGAAACTTCCCATTGTTGTTGATTAAGATCTAATGCAATTTTAAGACATCAACAAGTACCACTCCCAACCCAGATCTAGAAGCATCACATTCAACAGTGAATGTCTTTGAGAAGTCTGGAGTAGCCAAAAGTGGAGTGGTGCACATAGATACTTTTATTTTCTCAAATGCTTTGGTGGTGGCATCATTCCAATGGAAGGCATCCTTATTTATAAATTCAATGAGTAGAACCACTATGCTGCCATAACTTTTCACAAATATTTGGTAGTAACCTGTTAGTCCTAGGAATCCTTAAAGGTTTTTAAGAGTTTTTGGCATGGGCCATTCCATGATAGCTTTGATCTTCTAGGGATCAACTTTGACACCTTCATGGAAAACAATGTGACCTAGGTACTCTACCTCCTATACTCTAAAATCACATTTGGATGGATTTGTATAAAGCTGATGCTTCTTTAAAACTATCAACACCTATTTCACATGTTGGAGATGTGCTTCCCATGTTTAACTATAAATCAATATGTCATCAAAGAAAACCATCACAAACTTCCTTAACAAATGCCTAAAAATAGTGTTCATCAAGCTCTGAAAAGTAGATGGTGCATTTGTAAGACCAAATGGAATTACCAAAAACTTGTAATGGCCCTCATGTGTTCTAAAAGTAGTTTTATGAACATCTTCATCCTTGATTCTAATTTGATGGTACCCTGAGCGAAGATCCAATAATGTGAAATAATTAGCACCATATGACTCATAAAGTAAATCATCAATTAATGGAATAGGAAACTTATCTTTGATGGTGTACTTGTTGAGTTCCCTATAATCTTAGCACATCCTTCATGTGTCATCCTTCTTCCATGCCATGACCATTGGTGATGAATATACACTTTGGCTATGCTTGATGATCCCTACCTCCAACATCTCATGGACCATCTTTTCAATTTCACTCTTCTATGCATATGGATATCTATATAGTATGATATTTGGTGATTGAATCCCTAGAAGTAGTTGAATGGCATGATCATGTTTTCTTTTTGGTGGTAGTCCTTTTGGCATGGCCCCAAAAATAGATGGGTGGTCATCAAGAATCATCTGTAGATCAGGATGTGTAGATGCTAGTGTGGGTTAAACTTATATGGAACATAATCATGCAATAATTCCCTTTGCCCCCTTTTTTAGCATCTTGGTCATCTGATGTGAACTAATCAATTATGGATATTTTGCCTGTAATCCACATAGTTCAATTTTCTTACCTTCAGAATGAAAGCACATGAATAGTTCTTAGAAGTTGATCTCAATATTACCCAAGGTTATCAGCGATTGGAATCCTAAAACAATGTTTTTACTACCCATGGGAATAATAAACATAGGATAATCGATATTGTACTCACCCATAACAAGCTTAATAATATGGAATTTTCTTGAATAATTAATTATGCCACCATCTGCAATCATGACCTAAAATTCTAGTGCTGGGTAGATGAAATAGTTCAATCGAGTGGCCAACTTATGGTTGATGAAGTTATGTATGCTCCCTGAATCAATCAACACTATCACCTTCTGTTTCTTGAGGAAACCCACCACCTTAAAAGTTTGTGAAGTGCTAATACCTGAAAGTGCATGACAAGAGATTTTACATTGGGAATATTTAGGTACCTCTTCTATCTCTTCGTCATCATCATTGGAGGCATCATCTTCTTCTTCATCTTCATTGGATCCCTCAATGTAGAATAAATTCTTCTCAACACATCTATGTCCTTTTCTCCACTTGCTATTACAACTAAAACATAATCCTTTTGCACGCTTCTCTTCAATTTATTGATGGGTCAATCTGGTAGGTGGAGGAAATATTGGTGTCGATATGCTATGATCTTTGAAGTGAGTGAATGGTTGATTCTTATTGGCTATGAATTTTTCCTTAACTCTACATGCCATGATAATAGAATCAAAAATATTAAGTGGATTAAACATGCGTACCTCATGTTGAATGTGGTCCTTGAGTCCACCCAAAAATAAGTCATTCAAGTTCTCCTCAAAAATTGTCTCCACACGTAAGGATATGTTCTAAAAATGATGAATATAATCCTTGATGGAGCTAGTCTCTCATAAATTTTCTAGATAACTGAAGTAATTCTCTATCACACTATTGCCATAGTGTAATTATAGCTCCTTTGTAGAAACTGACCAGGTGACATTGAGAGTCATCTTTTTCTTTTGAGCACACAACCATTGATACCAAATGAATTAATTAGGTTCAAGATATAAGGATGCTATGGTAGCCTTATGTCCACCTGGGATCTGATGTAGATTGAAAAAATTATCGATTTGGTTGATCCAATTGAGTGGATCTTTTCCATCAAATTTGTGCAAATCCACCTTTGGTAATAGGTTCCTCTATGGCAATGTAGTTGGATTTGAGGTAGACTGGTTGGGAGAACCACCCTAGTGGGGTTATGCAATAGAGATATCTAGATGATTTGACTAATTATTTTTCAAATACATCATGATATCTACCAAACTATCTTGTATGTATTTCATATTAGATTGTATGCTTTGTACCTCACTTTGAATGCCTTGCACACTATAGTCAAGCTAGCTCACTTTATGATCTATGTTAGAGAACCCTGGTAAAAAGGATCTTGTACATCCCCATTATAACTCCATCTATTCCTTATTAGGATTTTTACCTGGGGTTTTAGCACCCTTTGCTCAGTTCCAAGTTTGTGGACTTGCCATAAAAGGGCTTTACGATGTTGACCCTGATCGACACTTTTGACCCAACTTTGACCAAGTGATTTTGGAATTATGTTAGCATTAAATCAAAACATAAAAATAACATACCCTAGATATTTTTTTAATCTTTCTAAAAATTTAAATAACTCAAAAAAATTCTTTGAATTTTACACTATAGAGCAATTTTATGAAAAACACTAAAATGGTGATAAATTTTGTAAAACAGATCAAAATGAGCTAAAATTTTAATGGAAGCTTAATTTAATGATTTCTCACCTCCAATAAAAAATTAAAGAGAAATTAGCAACATATTTTTAGATATATCCAAATTTAAAAAATTAGGGTTTCGGCCACAAGATTTCCCAAATCATAGCTCTAATACCACTTGTAATGAAATTACTTCAACAATAAAGTAGAATAGTAGAAATAGATATAAATATGACTGAAATATATCAGAATATATGATAATAGGTAAGACACTTTGAGGGGGCAACCTCCACAAGTTTCAATAAGAGCAAAATTCACAATATGATGATAAATAATTACCCACTACCTCTTATATATAGTCTATCTAGGCCATGGTTACTCCATAGGCTGACCTAATAACCAAATGAATACATATATAAATGTGATATAACATTAAATAGGGATAAGTAAGCCATAAGTTAGCTATTCCTATCCTCATACATGTGATAGGTTAGGGGCGTAACATTGATCTACTAATAAATTTATGGATATAATGGCCTGCCTTGCTTCCCAGATCCCTTCTCAGCCTTCCAATTCCAAAATATTTGTCACCATTCATCATTTTACCATACCCTCTTATATCCAATCTAACTTCCCCACTATTTTTAATGTGGAATAATCCCCATCTAACATTTGGTATGACCAAACTTTTAACTACCTTAACCTAGGCATCATTCCTCCCAACTTCTTTAGGAATGCCCATAAAAACTTTGTTCAGATTACATCTCATTACACCATACTAGGGGGAATCCTTTTCAAATGTGGTTTTTATGGTCTCCTTCTCTGTTTCCTATGCATCCATGAAGCTTTCGATGCCATTAAGGAAACACATGATGGGATCTATGGGGGACACTTTAGCATCCTATCGGTCACTAAATGTATCTTTCATCTTGAATACTATTAGCCCACCCTCAACTAAGACTATTGTGATTATGTAAAAAAGTGTGTTAAATATCAATAGCACACTAATTTACATCATTCACTAACTAATAGTGTCCAAGTATCTAAGGAATTTTGACCTTTCTCTCAATAGGGGCTTGATCTCATTAGGGAAATTAACCCCCACTCTTCATAGTGGTATAGCTCCATCATCAAAACCACTAAATATTTCACCAAGTGGGTATAATCTATCCCTCTTATCTCAACCAAAATAGATAAATATTGTTGAATTCATCCTCTATCATATCATCTGTTGCTTTAGTATTCCTCATAAGATCATCACCAATAATGGTAAATATTTAAAAAATAAGCAATTCCAAGGTCTATGTGATGCATTTATAATAAAGTTAAACTTTTCCTCACCTTATCATCCATAAGCAAATGGAAAAGTGAAAGCCTCTAAAAAAATCCTTAACAAAACACTAACCAAAGCAGTTAATGCTTTAGTTCAAGATTGGTACTTGCACATCTCATTCGCTTTATGGGCCTATCACACTAGCATTAAAACCTCTACATGTGCTACCCATTTATTTTTAGTCTTTGGAATAGAGGTAGTCTTGCCTCTTGAATTCTAAATCCTCTCTCTTTTCATATCTTTTTAAGAGCTCATTTCTGAGGAAGATTTTCATTAGCACCATTTAGCTCAACTTAAGATATTTGACAAGCATCATTTGTTAGCCCTCACCCACCTCTATATCTATCAAGATCATATCAAACATGATTATAAAAATCACCTCAAACAATGGGAATTTAATATCGAAGACCTCATCTTGAAAGAAAACCAACACATGACCAACATGGAGAAGAGTAATCGAGGCATGTTTGCTTTAAATTAGATTGGACCCTACATCATTACCCATAAGTATGGATCAAGAGCTTATCATTTATCCTCTCTCAAAGGAAAACCAAAATCTAAGCCTCTCAATACTTCACATCTACATCCATTTTTATATTAAATAAGGATCAAACTCACTCCTTTTATCTAACTTAAGCTCATCCCTTGATTATGATATTTTAACCTTCACCCATCTTTCTCATCTCCTTTTGAAGATAATTTATTACATCATAAAACCATGTGATTAACCATCATAGTCATAACCTAACCCTAAATGTGGGTACCATAGCTCTACCTATAACATGGTTCTCATGGATACTTTTCATCTCTAACAAGATAGAATCTCATGGTCATTGTCTCTCAAAAACCACACCTTTTCATATCATTAACCTTCTTGTGTTAAAATTTAGCCTTCACAAAGGTAACCTTGAAACCTAATTAGACTTATCCATATCTAAAAACATTACATCCAAAAACAATTTGGATACCAAAATACTACTTGGGTTAATATCTTAAGAATTTTAGACTTTTCCCTCAAAGGACAGCTACCCAAAAACAAAATAAAAATTGCCAAAAATGAGGTAGACTACTCCCTTGAAGCATAGATATCAAGAACATTAAACAAAAATAATAAGCTTAGAACACTCCCTTGAAGGATGGATAAGTTAACTTTGTCAAAAGTAGAGAAATTTCATTGAAGCTTCTCGCATCGATCAACTTCCCATAAATAGTAATAAAATAAAAGACCCACTATCACAACAAATTCTAAAGTTGCAATCAGCTCTCAAACAACATAATAAGTTGGAAGCCACAATCATATTTCCCATGTAGACTTACCACATTTATCAGTCTACATTTAGCATATGACATGGACTTGTCTATTACCATTATGAGGCCACTTATAGAAGGGGAAAACTAATTCACATGAGGTTATCCTACATATCACCCATTACCCTTCACACCACCTATCATCCATCTTCCCTTTAGACTATCTGTCAATCAAGGGATTTAGAGCTTACTTGACAACTTGTAATCAAGAAACCTTTTTTTATCAACTCACGACTGCTCATGTACATCATTTGAAGGGCTTATATTTATTAAGCTGATCCTACTTTGGGTCTCTTTTCATTCTTTGTCAAAAACAAAACATCATTCCATATTATTATCTTAATATGCTTGGTTGATGTTTTCATCATGACTTTTACCATCCAGTGTTGCAATAACAATAATCATTATTTTTATTAAGTGAGATTACAACAACCATAGCCATACCAATCATAACCATAACCATAACATTTATAATTATCCACACAACCTTAAGCATGATAACATTCGACTAGCGACATCTAATACATTTTGTACATGTTTACATCAAATTATGTAATATTTTATTTAGGGTGTGAGGAGTCACAC
This sequence comes from Torreya grandis, assembly GCA_037957365.1. Lineage (NCBI taxonomy): Eukaryota > Viridiplantae > Streptophyta > Pinopsida > Cupressales > Taxaceae > Torreya > Torreya grandis. The sequence goes on from JARHVA010002154.1 coordinate 33,727, forward strand.
AACACATACAAAGTTATCAAACTATCCACACTTCACCTAAGGCCCCTACATACATTATTTCCCTACCTAAGCACTAGGTTTTATTATCTGGTGACTCTAGATTTGTGTTCAACCATCCTTATACTTGTTTTCTCCCTAAACTAACATTCATAAAATTCCCTATCTCAACAATTTCTAAAGGGTGTAATCTATTCTCCTCTTTAACATTCATCCCCACAGAGTGAGAATAATATTCCACTCTAGCTCTTTCACCCTACTCACCTATCACAACCATTACATCCCTCTACTCTGGTTATTCTATTTACATAGGTACCACTAGTTATTTCCTTAGTAAACATGCCCTTGGACAATGAAGGTTCTCTTCATAGACAAGTCAATGGTCATGTTCTCTTGTTCTGCATCTTGTATAATGAAATTCTCACCTTCTTCAATACTATAGAGGTAAGAGTTTAGGTTCAAGCTTGGGTCATGGGTGATTTTCCTCTTTTTGTTGTTATAATAGTACTCCTATTATCACCATTACATGTTGTAGTATTTGTTAAATACACATATTCACTATATTGATTATTTTGGGTCACAGGGGTTGCTAATTATCTCCATCATTATTCCCATTATTTTCCATATTCAACCTTGTGTAGTTGTTTTCACTTTTTATAACCTAAAAACTAACCAACTTAATGATAGATATTCATCCTTATCATGATTATTTAAATATCATACCTGACCATTCTTTCTCATCGACATGATTCTCCATTCCATTGATGGGGAAGGTCATATGATGTCATTGATTCCCTTAAATAGTCTTCCCACTTGAAATGGTCATGTATATTTACCTTTTCATATGGACACATCACCCTCAATTTGATTAGTCACCTCAATAATGTCATTATGCACCATCATGAAATCTTTTTGTTGCCCTTATCATTTGATCCACATCATTTAATCCACATCTGATGTCTTTCCTTAATTTTTCATCTTGTGGTCCTTATGGGCCTGGTGGTCATTTGTGTCATTATCACCTTTAGCCTAGTTGATGTATATTTATTTCTAACTTTGGGCCACTATCATGATCATGCCTTCAATATTGACACTATTATTGGTGGATTACCATTGAAGCCCTCCTATCTGATATAACTATATAACCAATATCTTAGACCATGTATCTCCCTACTACCAAGGTCTCTTCTACATGGAACCCCAAGCCATCATTTCCAAGGAATTGGGATAGAGGATGTAGATATGGACAAATTTTACCCAACATAGCTATGTAGCTCCTAAGATAGGCACAATCCACCCTCTATTGCTCATCATGCTATTATGTTTCTACCATGAGGAATTTGCTATACCTTCAAAGAAAATCTTTGTAGGTCATCGCTTCACTACTACCCATAAAAATTGGCTCTTAGTGATGATGAACTTTTTCCAAACTGACTATGCAGATCTTAATAGAAAACCCTCTTTTAAAACATAGCTCATAATGATAATTGTTATCACTATGCTTATACTTTCACACAATTTTAGAAGGTACAACCTCCTTATAAAGGCACCTCTTCTTTGGATTAGCTCCATTGAAGGTCATTTGTGGTTCTTAGCATTGTGTTCCCTTCTAATTTATACTACCTTGCCCATCTGTGTCTCTCCTCCTACTAAATGTGGGATCATTATGGTAACTATTCACCAATCTACACCATGCACCTTCATCGTTACCTTCACCAAAAAACAAAACCTTTGTTTTATAAAACATTCTCCATCAACCCAAACCAACCCATGTGTTCCATTAAATTGGGGTAGCCAATTTGCACACCACTCACCCAACCCTTGTCGAACTACATTGGCCTGATGCCCATTGACTATGTAGGTGCTGCTTGACTTCTAAGGGAAGTTCAGCCATTAACAATTAATTATCCTCCTCTTTTCCTTCTCATTACCTTCCATTACTAACAATTACCTCTTTCTTAGGGCATCCTACATCAATTTATATTTTAATTCTTTATTAAGTATCCTTATGTTTTAACACCATCTAATAATTCCTCTTAAGTTTTTCCCCCATTGTTGGGAGAACTACATTGGCATGAGGTCTCTTTGGACTATGTTGTCAATGCTCATTTACTGAGGTCAAATTTACCACATCCTTTACTTTATTTTCCCTTCTCACCTAATATATTTTCCTCCACCCCTCCACCTATCTCCTCACCACCTCCCTCCCTTCAACTTGTCAATCTCTTTTAACCACTTTTCCAGCTTGTCAATCTCTTTTAACACAAGGATTGATAGCCTTCCTCATTATCCCCTCTTATCTACCATAAAATAACCACCTACTCTACTTCATTGGCCTCCTTGACACCTTTCCTTTTGAATGCTTCATGGCTTACTTCCCCACCCACCTTTTGCATTTTTTGCCTCTCTCTCCACTTTTTACCAACCTTGCCCCATATCTCCTTTGTCTTCTTTTGTCATCCTCATCATTTCCCCTTGTCCTTGGGAATTTGTCACACCCTCTTCATCACTCTAATTTCCTCACCAATTACACATCATACTGTATATATTACAAGCTTTCTATTTCTTCTATAGATGCACTTTTATTTATGTGTACCACCATTCTTTGGTCATTGCACCCCTCTTCCCATCGTACCCTTTTTTTCATCCTTTCATCCTTTTTGTCTTATTTTTTTCTTAAATAACTAGTTTCTACCTTGATATTTATCCTTTGAGCAGCCTTCCACAATAGCCTCTTTTATTCTTCTTAGTTCTTTCCTTTTGACTTTTGCATTCCCATTTTCCTCTTTCCATCTTGGTACTCACTTATCTTTTCCATCTGTGTGAGTATCCATGCTTTGTATCCCTACTTCAATTCTTCCTTTTTCTTCATATCATCCCTGAGCTTCATCCCGTATTTTCATCTCATTCCATTTTACTATGTTCTCCTATTTATTGACCACCTCATCACCATTTTAGCTTATCAATCTCTTATAACAAGCTAATTGATGCCTACCTTATCTCTTCACCTTCTTATCCACCCATACTTTACTTCCCCTCATTGTTCTTAACCCCTTTCCCATTTTCCATCCCATTCTCATTTCCAAAACCACCATCTACTTTGCTTTGTTATTCTTCTCTTTGCCTATCATCATCTATGCTTACTTGGTTCAGATACCACCTGCTTCTTCACTCTCCTATCATCCTTTTTGTGTCCTCATTTTACTCCTTTATCCTTATATTTCATTTTCTTCCATTTATTTCCTTATTTTTCATTTTTATCACCAAACTATGTTCTCCTTGGTATTTTTTTAGACTTATTTTCAAACTTTTCATGGCCACCCATATTTCTCATCCTCCCCTTACCCTTCATGATTTTTACAATTCTCTCCCCATCCTTTTAAATTCTCCAATCTATCATTATTTAGTGCATCCCTCAACACACCATCTTCTACCTTTTATTTTTATTTTCTTTTCTCCATTTCATTTCATTTTTTTGTCTCCCTTGATGGCATTCCTTGTTCTTCCTGATCTTCTTTTTTTCCTGATATATGTCCATGCTTGGCTTCTTCCATCATTATCCAACTTCATATTTATATATGAACTCATTATTTTCTCTACCTATATCTTCATTTATCTCTTATTTCACCTTCACCTCATTCCTTATTGGATCTCCCTTATTTTCTCCCATTTAACCTCTAACTCCTTAAAGTGCAATAACTAATTGTACCATTTTTATGTACATCTCCTTGTCTATTTACTCATGTCCTATATGCCCTTGCTTTAATGCACAAAACATGGTCAGGTTTGTTGCTTCAAGTGCATCCCTTTCTTCTTTTAATTCCTTTGCATGTTTATCCTAGATCCTCTTTTTTGTCCCTCTCTAGCTACTCCCTTCACCCTACCTATCACCTTTTTGCCTTTTAAACTCTCTACCAATTTTTTTATTATATGATCACAACTTATATCATGTTGCTTCCTCAAAGGTATTCCATTTAACTTTAGTTTACTATGAGATATATATCAATCCTATGGATCTATAACATAATTGACCAGGCGTACAGGCTCATATAACCAACAAGTGAGCATGAACACCACTAGCCACTAAGATTAATATTCCTTCTCCACCCCTTTAGGCTTGCCTATTTCAAACCCCTTTTACTCCAACCTTCTGAGATGTTAGACTCGACACTAAAACCACCTTCAAATGGAAGATTTGGGGTACTCACATGGGGATACTAGCTACACCCTCTCATGTGACCTACTTCCCAAACAATAATATCCCTTGATTCTCCTTTCCTAGCCTAAATCTTCTTATGCCCTATAATAGACCTACTCTTTAATCAAATTCCACCAAGTAACCTTTTCTAGGAATCACCTCTTTCACCAAACTATTTTCTCCTTAGTCTCTTTTAGACCTATTTCTCACACCATTCCTTTTCAACAAGCCAATATGTATATCTTCACACATTATTCTTCTATTTTCCCTCTCAGTTTTTCATTTATACCATTATTTTCCTTTCTATTTCAACCTACTCCCTTATTATTATTATTATTATTATTATTATTATTATTATTATTATTATTATTATTATTATTATTATTATTATTATTATTATTATTATTATTATTATTATTATTTACCTCACTCCATATTCTAAAATCCCTCATAATCTTTCTCTAAATTCACTCAAAACTCAATGCTTACTTACTTTGGGGCCCCACTGGCTCAGGAGTCAAGGATTTGAATCTTCACCACTTCTTGTTTAACCACTCTGTTACTTTGCTTCCCTAAATTGTTGAATAATACCCTTCCATAACCTGTTAACAACATTTTTGTGTCGTATGCACAATGATGACTTATTTGAATGGTGATGAAAGAACCCATCAAGTCACCATGGTGATTCAAGTAGTGCCAGATTCTTCAAAGCTTGGTAAATCATATTTCTCCCTTTTTTTTTAAAATGGTGGTAGAAATTTAATGCTTAAACCTACGTATCCATGTCTACAAATTACTTTTACATGGTTGAAGCAATCATCTACTTGCAACCTAGGTCATATCATATACCATTTATACTAAACCAATTAGAAATCTATTTGATATCTATCTTTTCCACCCTTTGGTACTTCCATTTCTCTAATGTCCTTCAAACATACCTAGCTACATGATATATCACATTAGGGCAACCAAGTTAACCCATACTCCCCACCTCAAAAGAAATACATTTGGCCTGACATTATTTTTAGATTCTTGTCCATAGAACTATGTAGGCAACATCCACTTACCAAGTTTATCTAGAGTTAGCTCAACCATCCCCTTTCAACCCATACCCAATCCACCCATGCTTTCACCATGTCCACCTTGATGTTGGTTGCTTTTGACCTAGACCATTATCATGTTTTGTGATGAATTTTCATGGTCATTTTGACCATACTGACCAAGCTTGCCATGTTAAAATTTTCCACCACCTCATGCATGACCTAACCAATTGTGTTATTTCATAGGAGCACTTCCTACCCTAGATGCTTGCACTTAACACTGACCCTACCTAGATGGCTTAATAGACCTAACTTGATCAACTATGAACAATGCTATGGATTGGTTATCCCTATCACATGTCCTTCTAGGATCAACCTTATTATTACCAACATTGGTAGCTTTAGTCTTTTTCCAATCTTGACTATCATGCTTAGTCGCCTTTCACTGATTAGCATTTCAAATTCCTAACTACCTTGTGGCACCACCTAATGCCTCCATACCAGCTAATTATCAAACTTACACTCTATTTGGCCTTTCCTCATTGACTCTTAGTTTGAGGGGGAACACCTCCTCCCATACTCAGGGCACCTTGACCTTCAACCAAGTGTTTTGTTTTTGTTTTTCAAGTTGTTAATTCAAAGCCACATAACAAAAAGGGGTAAAATGTAGACACTATAAAATTGCACACTTATATTTTTTGATGACTAAATACCTCAAGACCCCCTAAAGACCACCTAAAACTTCTTAATCCTTAACCAAACCCTCTTAACCTAACCAAATTATTATTCTCCTAGTCACATAATACTATTCAAAATTACTATTTAAAACTATTAGTCACTATCACTATTCATGATGACATGGTAAGTGACATAAAAGGTGATTTTAGAGGTGACATGGCTTAGAAGTGAGGTGGTTGGATGTGGGACATCATACCCCACTTGGGACCCTTTCCCAAGATGCTTAATGACCTCATTTAAGCATCACAAGGGTCCCCCCTTGAAATATGGTGAATTTCCTCTTAAGGGGACATCATTAAACATGTATTTTTACTTCACACATGAAAGTGGCCTTCAAAATGTGATACTTACCTCTTTTAAGACAAAGGGCATACATTTTTGAATTTTTAACACAAATGAGAGACTCATGATCAAGGTGGGAATCCCACCAACCTCATATTTTGAATCATTCATACACCACATGGAAAATGGTACCACATTTTGTGTAACATATATTTAAGTGCATGAATGAAGTAAGGGTGGTGAAAAGTATTTGGTCTCATTTAAACCCATGTGCATGATTCTCATTCAAAATTGGATTCGTGTGCAGGGTGGGAGACACACCAACCCAAATGGGAGATCCATGATCAAGGTGGGAATCCCAAAAACCTCATATTTTTAATTATTCATGCACCACATGGAAAATGGTGCCATACTTCTACTATTCCCTCTTTTGGCATGATTCTTCACAACAAATGCTATAAATACCCCCCTCTCCTTCACCCAAGGTTAAGTGGCAAGTTAGTCTTTGGTTATTAACATCTTGTTGTAGGTCTTTGAAGGAGATCATCATTTTTGAGGTCATCCACATCTTAAAGGAAAATAATTCAAAGCAATGAAGCTCTATCGAAATTGCCATGGGTTTCCTTCATCACATCATCAACAAGATCAACCACATCAACAATCCTCAAGGTAACCTTATTTGTTTTTCCATTATTTACTTAAGTTATTCCTTTTATTACCTTTACCTTTACCCCTTAATCCACTTTCCATATTCATCCATTGACCTCCTTTACCACCTTTTCAATTGTAATTCCATTTACCTCCTTTTCCCTCTTTACACCTTTTCCATATCCACCCTCTTTGCTCCCTCATCATTTTACTGCCCTAGTTACTTTCTATTTTATATTTTTTAACCATCAACTTGGTCAAATGAAGGTAAAGAAGCATTTGAGTCTATCAAAAAAAGACATTAACCAAGAATCCAAACTTATGAATCTTGATTTCTCAAGGGATTTCATATTGTATGCCTTTGCCAATGTTAAGAATATATCAGCTATGCTAATACAAAAGAATGGTGAAGGACTTGAGCAACCAATTGTTTTTTCCAGTTAAGGGATTGAAAGATATGAGGTAAGATATAATTTTATATAAAATCAAGTCCTTACAGTAGTAATAAGTCTTAATAAATTTAGACCAATTCTCTCCAATAGAAAAATTCCTATCTTATGGTGTCTCATCTTGGAGTGAGGGATTTCCTTCTTAACAAAGACTTGAAAGAGAAGAGGGCTGGTTGGATTACCAAGGTCATGGAATATGACATGGAGATAAAATTCACTAAGCTAGTTAGAGGAAAAAGCTTATGTGAGCATATGGTTGATGACCTTCAAGAAGATAAATAAGTTGTATTGGTGATACAAGACAACTCACAAATAGATGCACCTCCATCTCACATTAGGTAGGTTTAGAATATGACACATTTATTGATAATAAGTAAATGTCCACAAGGTATGGATATAGAAAAGAGAAGGTATTTTAGAATCCAATCCATACCTTATGTATTGGTTGATGGGGTTTTATTTATAAAAGACATCAATGGAGTACTTATAAGGTGTATATAAAATGACCAAGTGACAAATCTCTTAGAGAAATTCCATGATGGGCCTATAAGAGACCATTTTTATCTAAGGACTACAACAATAAAAGTGATGTGAGCTGGTTATTAATGGTCCAACCTCTTCAAGGATTCTTATACATGGGTGAAAAAAATATAAAAGTGTGCTTTCTTTTTAGGTAAACAAATATTGACAGCCATTCCTCTCAAGCCAATCCAAGTGGAAAAAAACTTCATGTAACAAGGTTTGGAATTCATAGGAATGATCAATCTACCTTCCATTAGAGTGGAAAAATGGGTACTCACTACTAATGACTACTTCACTAGGTAGGTGGAAGCAATTTCATTTAAAGAAGACAATGAAATAATAGTTTTGGAATTATATAAAAGCATAGTAATGAGGTTTTGTGAACCAAAAACAATAATTTTAGATAATGACTTAAAATTTGTTGGCATCAATAAAAGTGAATGGGCACTTTGGTTGGGTATCTACCTTAGTACCTCCTCTAATTACTACCCCCAAGGTAATAGACTTATAGAGTCCACAAATAACAACTTAATAAGGATTATCAATAGGAATATGGAAGAGAATTAGAGAGTGTGGCACATGAAACTAATGACAACCTTATGGGATGATAGAGTGACTCCTAAAGTTGTCATTGGTAACTTACCATATGTTTTTGTATATGGGAGGGAGGCCAAATTTACCATCTCTCTTGAGTTACATGTTTTAGAGTTAGCCCATCATTTTGAGTTAATGGAGAATGAATATATGAGTGTGAGGATGGAAGATCTCATGGAGCTTGAATAAACAAGGGACCTTATAATGAATACACTAGAGTCACATCAAGCTCAAGTCAAGAAAGCCTTTGACAAGAGATCCATAACAAGGGACTTCAAAGAAGGGGATCTAGTCCTCAATTGGGATTTAAATGAGGCCAAGATAGGAAAACATACCAAGTTTTATATCTTGTGGAGTGGCCCTTACTAGATCCACAAATGTAAACAACATAATGCTTTTTAGCTTGCCTAACTAAATTGAGAGGTATTACCCATTCTAGTCAATGGCATTCATTTAAAGCCTTGTTATTAGAGGAATTTGTACCCATTGTATATATTAGAGTATATTTTCATGTTTTTATCTATGTGAATTATGCACATATTTTAAATTATGTGTTTCCCTTCCATAAGTTCCTTAGGCATAGTGTTTTTGTGTTCTTGTTGTCCTTATTGCTTTGAGAAGATGTTTTGGAAAGGGACAACCTTATATCAATTTCATATTAGATAGAGAGGAAATACTTGTGACTATATATTCATAATGGATTAGATAAGGTAGCTAATCTATTTCATAATAGGCATGCAATCCTAGGAGGTTACTAGAAATATTGGCCAAATTGGCCTACACATGAAACTTTTTCCTAGATGGACTAGTGAAGTATTCTATAAATCCTAGTGTAATGTGAAAAGATGAGCTAATTTTTGGTTGAGTAAGTGATCCAATGGTGAAAGGAGAAGACCACATGTCACTTAAAAGAGTTTGACACACTTTAAGAAAGATTTAAAGTGAATTTGATGATTTTGAGTAGGTCTAAAATTTTAAGAGAAAGATCCACTAGGTTTTCATGGTATTTGAGCAATCAAGGGCATGAAAGAGATTTTCTCAAGGTCTTAGAGGTTCGTCATAGCCTTAATGGGTCAAATGATGATAAAAATAAGCTTTTAATGACTAGACCATCTTGGCACATAATGTAAGAATGAATAAGTTAGTTTGGTTGTTCATTTAATAAGTGTACTTGGTAAGTCAACCAAAGTTAAAGAATCACATGAAAATGATGTATTTTGTGCCAATGTCATCCCTTAAAAGTTTGTTGTCTTGATGAATTTTCTATATCAATATATAAGCCTTAAAAGATGATCTAGTAGTATGGGATGTGCCTGGGGACATCAATTTAAAACCACATGAAATATCCATTTAGATTTAAAATATCTAAAAGATCCTGAGTTTGAATGTAGGGCTACCAAATGTCAAAATCTCACTTAATCAGATCAAAGATCAATGATACATGGGTAATAGATTGAGTCGGTAGATCTAGATAGACCAAAAAAATGTGTTCAATCATGCAAAAGTAGATCTAATGGTGAGCATGAGGTTAATGGGTTAGCAAATCCATAGAAGGAATGCAATGGTGACAAGTGTCACAATCATGGTGAATTAATGGATTGACAGTGTGTGTTAGATCATGTAGATTAAAGATAAATGGAGCACGTTCAACCATGTAAAGGAGATCGATGGTGAAAATCAAGTCAAGAGGTTAATGAGTCTATATTACATGCAAGGCCACCATGTGGTGAAAGATCATTAACTAGATAGAGACTAAAAGTAAGGTCCATAGTTTGAATGCAAGGATTCCAAGTGTCATAATTTGGGAATCCTAAATTAGAGGTTGATAGAGCAAATTCAATTGAGTTTCCAAGAGGCACAAAATGAGGACACATGTTTAGAAAAATAGTGGTCATATATTTTAAATATGATAAATAGAGTGGTAGGGAGATGCCACATAGGTATATATGTTAGATAAAAATATTTCACCACCCAAACATGCAAATCTATAAATATGAGATCAAAATATAATCTGGGCTAGTAAAGCAAACCCTACAAATTTATATACTACTAATAAAGATCAATTATAGACAAAGGTCTAATTATTTAGGTTATGAAGTCTATCTTGGGATTTGAATTTATGTCTCAATCATGATCAAGAGACTACGTAACTTGGTGAGTGTTCATTAATATTATGACTATATGAAAACTAATAAATGGGATTGGTTTTCATCTACAGTAGACCTATGTTTAGGGTTTGGTGAAAGGGCATAAATGTGATCTATATCCGCTTTAAGAAAACATAGTCATGGCTATATTAAGTCTATGAATATGAAGATCTCATCTTTTAGAAGTGAAAGTGGAGGGTGGTGTAGAGTTATAAGAGAAAAATTTGGGGATTGGAGAATGTAGGTGAAACATTTAATACATTTGCAGATGCATTAAATATTTTTCCTTCTTAGTAGATCATGACTCATCATCCTCAACAAATTATTGTCTTATACTATGTTTCTCAGCTAATGAGAGGGATTGAAGGCCATTAGAGCTAATTAAAGTTAATTTGTAGAGGAAGGATTATTATTAATTGATCAAAATGTGGTTGAGAAGTCATGATGAGTTATGATAGCTCATTTATTGAATTTGGTCTAATCACTTCAGATCTCTCTCCTCCCCTTTTCTCCTATATATCCCATTTCTCCCCCATTTTTTGTAAGTGTGATCATTTGACAAAGAAAAAACCTACCAAAATTTTTAATAACTACCTCTTAAAGCAATAATATAATTTCTAACTATCTCTTTCCTTTAACCTATGTTTAGTAAGCATGTGCATGATGGCTCTATGAAGAAGTGTTCTTCCATGTCCATTGTCCTTCTTTATTGCCTCTTTTAAGGTGTTTTCAAGATATTTGCATGTCTAAACTTGTGCTCTTTTTTAGCCAGTAATGGATGCTAGGTGTGAATCTTAGGATTCCTATTTACTTCTTTGATTGTTGGGTGAAACTAGTTCATGAAATACTCATGCAAATTAGCTAGTTTGTCAGATTGTGAGAAAATATTATCTTATGCCAATTTAGTGTTTTTTCAAGCTTATGCGAGTGTCTTTTAAATTTGGTGCATCAATTTTTTAGCTTCCTTAGTTACCCTTTACTCCTTCTCTATCCCTTTTCCAAGAAAAAACATTAGTTAGGTGATCTACCAAAAGAAATCCAGCCTTCTCTGAAGGTTCAACATCATTATGAGATACCCACAACCTGAGGTTGTTCCCATTTTATGGCTTACTTTGATAGGTCCTAAATAACCCTCTCCAAGGGTGTAAATTAAGTCCACAACACACCCTTCTCTCTATGGGCAAACTGAAATATACCAGTGGATAAGAGAGTTCTAGTAAGCCTCCATATAAGGTAATTGCCACTAAAAATAAGGGTGATCCAAAGGCCATAATTAACACAACTTCAAAGCCATAACCTTGCCTGGTTATATCATCTCCTCCATGTAGAGTTTTAATCAACCTTCTAGAATCACCATGACATGTTTTAAAGTAGTTCTTAGAATGTAATGTCATATTTCTCCCTCCCATCAAAGATGTTGATACAACACAACCTCTTCCTAATAACTATGATTCTAATGTATTCTATGAATATCATAGGGCATTAGGCCATACAAAAAATAGATACATAATCTTTAAACAAAAAATACAAGATTTGATAAAAGCTAACATTATTGATGTGGTCACACCCACAGAGGCACCCAAATTTCAAAAAACCAAATCTATGGCATTGAAAATATTCTCAAGTCCATTTCTAAAGCATATAATAAATAAGGTAGGGAACACTTTAGGTGTTCACTACACGTATTAGGCACATCCACCAACAACATCATATCAAACTACTATAGAAGAGGCACACCCACTACATAGTATCATTGGTGTGTACCAAACTACATTTATAGCTAGACCACTCATCACCTTCAATATAATTGATGATGATTTATATTTACATGTACTCTTTATTTAATCATACATAGATCATCATCCTATATAGAGTATTATGGTTGAAAACAAGTCAAGTATTAACATGTGCACTATCACACTTTTATATCATTCAACATATCTAGAGAAGGTATAGTTCTTATAGGCATAGTTATCCATGGTTTCATTGTCCATGTTTAGAGATCCATTGGGGAGATCATACTTCCACTATAGATTGGACTAGCACATATGACCACTAGATTCTTAATAGTACTTAGTGTAGGCATATTTGACATGTTACCAAGTAGGATATAGATACAATATTTATGATCCATCACATCCATGGTGCATAGATGCCTAAAAATATATACATAAAAATTAGATGGTCAAAATTGAGGGTCTTTCATATGAGTTACATCATAGTTACCAGTTACAACATAATTACCAATTATAACTTTGAGCATAGTTCCTATCAGTGCAACATAAAATTTATTAGAGCCACCAATATAGGTGAGGTCTATTATAGTGTTATCATATACATATGCTCTCCCATAGAGACCATTATTAGATAGACCCTTGTATTAGAGATATGTTATATATTATACAATGCCTCCCTCTCCTTATTTTATTCCAAGATAAATATTATTGAGTTCTCAAGGTTCTCAACATAGGGCACCTATGCTACCTACAATGTCTTCTACCAGATGGGTCCCTAAGACCCCTATGTTCATAAGACAGCAAAGTAAATGTCATAAATTCTTAGCATCACTCCAATGGTAGGGATAGATATAGATCACTTAGTGTAGTAGATTTTGGGACCATAGTTACCCTTTCATACATCATGCAAATCATAGTTCCTTTATTTGACACACACTGCATTGGTAGTGAGTCTCCCATGAGACTCATCAATTAATGTTTTTCCTCCCTTATTGTACATACTTTCCCTATCTTTTTCTCCTTGTATATAGTTTCATTTTCATGTTGCTTGTACATAGATTATATCCAAAAAATACAAAAATAATATAATATTTCAAAATTACAAAAATAACATAATATTTCAAAAAACACAAAAACATTCAAATATTTACTCAGAAAAAACAAAATTATAAATTATATGCATTTTTATGTTTAAATTTATTATATTTTACAAACACTACATATGTTAGCTATCTTAGTGTATTCAATTTTACCATACATACATACTTCACTTATTCTTGTTGAGTGCTTCCAGATTACTACAAAGCTCATCTCCACTACTCCAATCTAGATTTTATATTATCTACCCACTGGGGATATATACACTGATACATGGGTTCTTCACTTGGCATATTTGCCCACTTAAGGGAACCCTATACATAGTTTTGATTACCTGGTTCTATCATTCTATACTCTACATCACAACTTTAGCATATTATATCTTGATATTGATCATGCTATACTTACTAAGATTATTTCTTGGCTACTAACACTTTAAACTTAGTATATGTACATCTTGGATATTACACATATTTTTATTGCATGTTCATGTATACTTTCATTTATAGCTTTCCTATTTTATATTTGGTCATATTTATATACTTTTTCTATTCTAGGGCATTTTAATATGCCATTGCTCTTTGGCTCTACACCACTTTTATTTCATAGTATGTATTATTTTGACATGGGTCCATATCCTTATGTGTTCCTTCTTGATTATGTATGAATACATTTAAACATGTAATTATATGTGTCTTTAATCCAAATTACTTGTTTCTTGCATATGTAGATATTTGAACATGTCCTTATGTCTTGTTTTCTTAGATTTAGTGACATGTTCCCATATCCCTTATATTGTGGCCTATTAGCCTACTTTACATGCCTCATGTACGTTGTGCAGAGTAAAAAATACTCTATGTTTCATTTTGATTTTCAGCAGTGCATGATCTAGATTGTTGTCCCTACATAATTTTGTTTGAGATGGTGAAGTTTTAAAATAGAGCACAGGCTCTAATTTCCTTTTGATTCATTTTTCTCTAAGTGTTGAAGTCAAGCGAAAGCTGCCAAGTGTCATCATCTGAGGCACCTTTCATATTTTCTATGAGTTGGTCAGAATGTGCCACATATCTCATAGTGACTCAGTGGAATGCAACAAGTGTCAGCATCCATGTTTCATATCAGCACTGGTGTTTTATCTCTTTTCAGTGAAAGCTTTTAACAAGCTAAGTATCAGGATAAAGCGGAAAACACCATGTGGCAGTCGTGGAAGGTCTTAGTTTTGCTTTTCTAAAAGAAATGGAAGATGCCACATACACCAACAAAAGAGAATGAAAGCCACCACATGTCGTGATCCAAATTATCTTCATTTTTGCTTCATTGATATAGCAAAGACCGTGGTGGTTCTTAAGTGTTATTTCTAAAGCAAGCAGAAGTTGCCAGGTGTCACTGTCCATGTAAATATGAAATGAGACCCATTTGTTTCTATAGTATAAATAGAGTAATGTGGAGACCACCACGTGTCATCTTTTGCAGGTTTCTAAAAAGTAGTTAAAAGAAGCAGAGACTACCACGTAACCTAGATAAGGAGCACAGATTGACACATGTCCCTATGTTCTATTTAAAGTTACTCAGGTAAGAAATGTTGTGGGTCTTATTTTCTTTTAAGCTGTTGAAGTTTCAAGGAAGTGGATTGCGACAAGTGGCAAAGGTGGAACACTCCTGAGCAAAGACACAAGAGTATAAGTTATGCGAAAAGTGCCGCATGTCTTTAATAGGTGGTGCAAAACATGACAAGTGTCATCCTCTGGTGTCTCCTAAAGTAATAAGAAGGTTTTCAAGAAATTGGATAAGTGTTACCTAGCATTTAAGAGAAGGGAGTGTCCTGCAATCTATTTTAGCCAATGAATTGCCAGAAGACAAAACATTTTAGAATCTATAAAATATCTTATGTTAGACACTCCCAGTTCATTTAGATTTTAGTTGGGAAATTAGATTGGGAACAAGAAGACAATTTGGAGTGAATCCAAGGCTATAACTAAGGGTGCAAAGATCACCAAGAAGGAAAAGAACCAGACCAGAAAGAATTTTCAGAGAGAATTATTGTTAAGAGCTTAGACTTTCTGGAGCTGTGACTAGGAATATCATATGCTTTTGTTCTATCTTCTTAAGTTGGAAGGTTGATGTAACTATGCATGTTTATGTGACTCTTATGTGTCTAAAAGATTCAAATAAGAGGATTGAACCCTATGCCTTTGTTGATATTTTTTGTGTTATTGCAAAAGTAGTCTAGGCTGTGTTGTCAAGAGTTTAGACTTTCTAGAGCTGTGATTAGGAATGTCATTTACTTTTGTCTCATTTTATTGAGTTGAAAAGTTTATATAACTGTGCATGTTTTTGTGCCTCTTATGTGACTAGAAGATTTAAATAAGAAGATTGAACCCTATACCTTTGTTGACATGTTCTGTATCACTGCAAAAGTAGTCTATGTTGTGAGCCTCTATTTCTATTGTTTCTATCTTTTACATTGATCATGCACTTGTTTGCTCTTAAATTTAAATGAATCCTACATATAGTTTCACTGTGCTTAAGATTAAGGTCAAATTACATTCAGATGCATCATCATAGTTAGATTTTCTTTCTTGCATTTGTGTTTCTGTTAAAATTCTTGTCCCTTTTCCCAATATACACTTGATTTAAAGAAGAACCAACTTCTCTAAAAATTAGGGGTTGTTTCAAGTCGCAAGTCCCACATCTTGAAACTTCCCATTGTTGGTGTTTATTACAAAGCATAATTTTAAATCATCAACAATTTTTGGCATGCTCGGTGGGACCAATATTGAAGTCTCTTTCAAGATCATATGAACCAGAGAGCTATGAGGAGTCATAGTTGTGGACCAGTAACCAGATCACAATCTACTACAAATCCAGGTATTCTTTTGCCATCTTTGGTAACTATTCCAAGAAGAAGAGTCAACCAGTTTGTACCAATACTAAGAGAAAATAAGGGAGCCCCTATACCCCCAATAAATTATGCAAGTTAAAACACTGGTATTTCGTTGATTCTCCCAATACCACCAACCACTTGGGACCCTATCCCAGTGAATGCCCTAAAATCTCTACCCAAGTTCAGTGGGTAAGACTTTAAAACACCTGAGGAACATCTTTAGGATGTATCAGATGTCTGTGTTATACATGTTGTCACACAGCAAAATGTGGCCATAATATTATTAGAAGCTTATTTTAAAGGGAAGGCTCTAGAATGGTATCAGTCTTTGACTCCAAATACCATATCTACATGGGATCATCTCATAGATCTTTTCTTTAAAAGATTTGAAGAAAAGGGTGATAAGTCTTCTTTGTTACAGTAATTAATTACCATTCAAAGGGCACCATAAGAAGCCATGACTAACTTCAATTCTAGATTTCAAAAGACTTGAGAAGGAATCCCTACTACATCTAGACCATTACCAGGTATGGCTATAGTTTTTTATCTTAAGGCTTTGAATTTAGATATATCTATTATGATTCAATCACTTGGAGGACACACTTTGATTGAGGCTTATGACTATGCGGTTAGAGTTGAGAATAATTTGATAGATGCTAGAAAATTGCCTCCAAGGCCTCCCATGCCCATGTTCCTAGAAATCTCCTTACCATTACCTCAAGAAGCCCCTAAATCTATAGCCCCACCTGTGTTTATGTACACCTATCCTCAACCATCTGCTGAAGAAATTATCCCCACTCAGTCATCTGAGCTGGATGATATCAAGAATATCCTGAGGAAATTTTCTAATGAGCTGATCAATATAAAAAGATAGAAGAATACTTTCCCTAAGCCTCCATATCAAGGCTATCAAGGAAACAGATTTTCATCTCAACCAAACCAATACTAGGGTCCTCTAAGACAAACTAACCATTAGCTAGCAAACCAATTAGTTGCAGTCCCCACACCCTCACAGACTATTCCTCCCAATTCAAATAGGGAGATTGTTCCAGGGCAAAATAACTATGTGGATAAAACTAATGTCTAGTGTTTCCCTTGTAATAATGCTCATACACCTAGAGATTGTCCTATGGATAATCTACAACAAAAGGTGGTAGAGCAAAGAAGAATGGATGGTTAGTTTGCAAGTTTCAGTGACAATCAAGCCTACCAGTCTTCTAATATGCAAAATTTAGTCTTAATGGCTCAGATGCAAGGGATGTCTTTGCAACAAGAGGAAAAAATAGCCCCAGAATATGCTTTGTTCTCATGGGTTGAAGATGAAGAATCAATATTTTTGAATGAAGTTTCTGCTTCTAAGAAACCAGTGGTGCAATCAAACTAATGTACTAGATAAAAGAGAAAAATGTTGAAACAACCTAAAGTTGCAAAAAATGAAGTTATAGGGAATCCTTCATTTCAATGTCATCAACACACAGCTGTTAGACAAGAAATGCTTCACCCAGTGCAGAATCAAGAAATTCCTGAACAAGTTCAAGGAAAGACAAGATATCCTAATCTTCTAAGAATTTAAACTTTGGGATCAATGAATGTGGTTGATCAACTAAAGATGATCCCAACAGAAGTATCAATTTGGGATATACTAGCTATTCTTGAACAAAGGACACTATTACAAGAAGCTCTTCAAAATCAAGCAATGCCCAAATATACTGAAGGACCTACTGTTGAAAGAAAGATCAAAGACATAGTTCATCTATAAACAATAGCCTTAGTGGACAATACATCAGAGGTAAGTAAATCCAAACCAGATTCCTTCTATTTTACTAAGATAGGTTAAGCATAATCAAGAAAAAGAAAATAAACAGTTGTTAGCTATGACGCATAGTGACCCATATGAAAATTATAACTCTACTGGTTTGGGCACTTATGTTGTTTTTGATGAGGACCATGAAATCCCAAATTTTATAAGGGAAGAGACACCAACTACTCAAGGATCCATAAATTTTTTAGAAATCTAGACTTTAAATTTTGATGGGGCTAGAAGTAAAAATGGTGCTAGAGCAGGAATTTGTCTTTCTGCTCCAAATGGTGAGAAAATTTTAAGAGCTATCCATTTTCAATTTGCTTGTATTAATAATGATTTTGAGTATGAATATTTAGTACATGGGCTCTTATTATCCAAAAAAAGGGAATAAAGAATCTAATAGTAAAAGGAGATTCAGAATTAGTAGTAAAGCAAATTAGAGAAAAGGTAATAGCAAAGAATGTCAAGATGAAATCCTATAAGCATAGAAATTGGGACTTAATAGAATATTTTGAAGCTTTTAATATTGAAGTAGTTCCCAGGGTTCAAAATTTTGAAGCTAATAGGATGGCACAGATTGGTTTGTAGTTTGATCCAGTAACTGGCCTATTAGTTAACAATGAGTCAGTAAAGGTTATAGTAAGGCCAACTATCCTAGATAATGAAGAGAATTGGAAAGTATTTGAGAATTATTTTCAAGTACTCTCATTCTTGTAACAATTAGAGGAATTCACTGATCAATTGCAACCGAAGATTGAAGAAGCATATGGAGATCAAATTATACAATTAAAGAATAATAAGCTTTCCAAAGGTTTAATCACTTTAGAGAGCCTTTTTGACCCAGAAGATGTAAGTCTGGAGAAGAAAAGGTTCCAAGAAAACAAAGTAGATTATTCTGAAATAGAGGTGAGTGAAGGTAAAAATTTTAAAAGTTGGGAATTCTACAACTCAAAGAGAAAAGGAAAGGTTAATTGAATTATGTAAAAAATATGACAGAGTCATAGCCTGGAGCTATGAAGATCTTCATGGATATAATAGAGACATCATTTAGCACACAATAGAACTGACTAAAGGATCTAAGCTTGTTAGATAGAAACAAAGGCTAGTTAATCCAAGGATTGAGCCTCTAATGGTGGATGAGTTGTAGAAACTTTTAGATTCTAAAATAATTTTTCCAATCAAACACTCAACCTGGGTATCAAATCTAGTACCAGTTAGGAAAAAGAATGGTGATATAAGACTTTGTGTAGATTTTAGAGATCTAAACAAAGCATCTTTGAAGGATCACTATCCCTTGACCTCCATGGAATAGATTCTACAAACTGTGGCTGGATCAGAGAGATTCTCTTTGCTAGATGGTTTCTCTAGATACAATCAGATTTGGTTGGCTAAAGAAGACCAATACAAGATTGATTTTACCACCAAATGGGGAACATTTACATATGATAAGATGCCATTTGTCCTATCAAATGCTAGAGCCACTTTTCAGAGAGCTATGAATGTTACATTTAGGGAATTGATAAATAAAATCATCCTAATTTATCTTGTTGATCTTACTATTTTTTCAAAAAATGTTGTTGATCATTTTGATCATTTAGAAGCTGTGTTTAAAAAATGTCAAGAATTTGGAATATCCTTGAATCCTAAGAAATGTATATTTGTTGTCCCTCAATGAAAATTATTGGGACATATAGTATCTAAAGAAGGAGTCTCAATAGACCTAGAAAGAGTGGCAGCTATAATGAACTTACCACTTCCAGTAAATAAGAAAGCAATTCAATATTTCTTGGGAAAGATTAATTTCATCAGTCGGTTCATATCTGACTTTGCAGGCTTAGTAAGACTAGTGACACTTTTACTAAAAAAAGACCTAATTTTCAAGTGGACTACAAAAAGAAGGCAAGCCTTTGAAGAGGTCAAGAAAGCTATCTCAACAGCTCCGGTACTTAGAAACCCATATTTTTCTAAGCCTTTTGTAATGTATGTATATGGAGGAGAGCTTAGTATTGCTGCTATTCTAACACAAAAGGATGATAAATAGGAGGGAGAGCATCTAGTAGCCTTTTTCTCAAGGAATCTTAGGGAATATGAAACTAGATATAACTTTGTATTAAAACAAGCATATGCTATGGTAAAAGCTCTCAAAAATTTTAGACATATAGTATCAAGAAGTTTGAATGAAGTTTCTGCTTCCAAAAAACCATTGGTGCAATCAGACTAATGTACTAGATCAAAGAGAAAAATACTGGAACAACCTGAATTTGAAAATAATGAAGTTATAGGGAATCCTTCATTTCAATGTCATCAACACACAACTGTTAGACAAGAAATGCTTCAACTAGTGCAGAATCAAGAAATTCCTGAACAAGTTCAAGGAAAGACAAGATATCCTAATCTTTCAAGAATTCAAACTTTGGGATCAATGAATGTGGTTGATCAACTAAAGATGACCCCAACACAAGTATCAATCTAGGATATACTAGCTATTCCTGAACAAAGGACACTATTACAAGAAGTTCTTCAAAATCAAGCAATGCCCAAATATACTGAAGGACCTACTGATGAAAGAAAGCTCAAAGACACAATTCATCTACATAAAACAACCTTAGTGGACAATGTATCAGAGGCAAGCAAATCCAAACCAGATTCCTTCTATTTTACTAATATAGGTGACTGGACTAAGCATAATCAGGAAAAAGAAAATAAACAGTTGTTAGCTATAACACATAGTGACCCATATGAAAATTATAACTCTACTGGTTTGGGAACTTATGTTATTTTTGGTGAGGACCATGAAATCCAAAATGTTTTAAGGGAAGAGACACCAACTACTCAAGGATCTATTTTTTTTTTAGAAATTTGGACTTTAAATTTTGATGGGGCTAGAAGTAAAAATGGTGCTAGAGCAGGAATTTGTCTTACTGCTCCAAATGGTGAGAAAATTTTAAGAGCTATCCATTTTCAATTTGCTTGTACTAATAATGATGATGAGTATGAATATTTAGTACATGGGCTCTTATTATCCAAAAAAAAGAGAATAAAGAATCTAATAGTAAAAGGAGATTCAGAATTAGTAGTAAAACAAACTAGAGAAAAGGCAATAGCAAAGAATGTCAAGATGAAATCCTATAAGCATAGAATTTGGGACTTAATAGAAGATTTTGAAGCTTTTAATATTGAATTAGTTCCCAGGGTTCAAAATTTTGAAGCTGATAGGATGGCACAGATTGGTTCGTAGTTTGATCCAGTAACTAGCCTATTAGTTAAAAATGAGTCAGTAAAGGTTATAGTAAGGCCAACTATCCTAGATAATGAAGAGAATTGGAAAGTATTTGAGAATGATTTTCAAGTACTCTCATTCTTGCAACAATTAGAGGAATTCACTAATCAATTGCAACCGAAGATTGAAGAAGCATATGGAGATCAAATTATACAATTAAAGAATAATAAGCTTTCCAAAGGTTTAATCACTTTAGAGAGCCTTTTTGACCCAGAAGATGTAAGTCTGGAGAAGAAAAGGTTCCAAGAAAATAAAGTAGATTATTCTGAAATAGAGGTGAGTGAAGGGAAAATTTTTAAAAGTTGGAAATTTTACAACTCAAAGAGAAAAGGAAAGGTTAATTTAATTATGTAAAAAATATGATAGAGTCATAGCCTGGAGCTATGAAGATCTTCATGGATATAATAGAGACATCATTTAGCACATAATAGAACTGATTAAAGGATCTAAGCCTGTTAGATAGAAACAAAGGCTAGTGAATCCAAGGATTGAGCCTCTAATGGTTGATGAGTTGTAGAAACTTTTAGATTCTAAAATAATTTTTCCAATCAAACACTCAACCTGGGTATCAAATCTAGTACCAGTTAGGAAAAAGAATGGTGATATAAGACTTTGTGTAGATTTCAGAGATCTAAACAAAGCATCTTTGAAGGATCACTATCCCTTGACCTCCATGGAATAGATTCTACAAACTGTGGCTGGATCAAAGAGATTCTCTTTGCTAGATGGTTTCTCTAGATACAATTAGATTTGGTTGGCTAAAGAAGACCAGTACAAGATTGCTTTTACCACCAAATGGGGAACATTTGCATATGATAAGATGCCATTTGTCCTATCAAATGCTGGAGCCAATTTTTAGAGAGCTATGGATGTTGCATTTAGGGAATTGATAAATAAAATCATCCTAATTTATCTTGTTGATCTTACTATTTTTTCAAAGAATTCTATTGATCATTTTGATCATTTAGAAGTTGTGTTTAAAAAATGTCAAGAATTTGGAATATCCTTAAATCTTAAGAAATGTATATTTGTTGTCCCTCAAGGAAAATTATTGGGACATATAGTATCTAAAGAAGGAGTCTCAATAGACCCAGAAAGAGTGGCAGCTATAATGAACTTACCGCTTCCAGTAAATAAGAAAGCAATTCAATCTTTCTTGGCAAAGATTAATTTCATCAGTCGGTTCATATCTGACTTTGTAGGCTTAGTAAGACCAGTGACACTTTTACTAAAAAAAGACCTAATTTTCAAGTGGACTATAGAAAGAAGGCAAGCCTTTGAAGAGGTCAAGAAAGCTATCTCAACAGCTCCGGTACTTAGAAACCCAGATTTTTCTAAGCCTTTTGTAATGTATGTATATGGAGGAGAGCTCAGTATTGCTCCTAGTCTAACACAAAAGGATGATAAACAGGAGGGAGAGCATCTAATAGCCTTTTTCTCGAGGACTCTTAGGGAATATGAAACCAGATATAACTTTGTATAAAAATAAGCATATGCTATGGTAAAAGCTCTCAAAAAGTTTAGACATATAGTATCAAGAAGTAAAATTTTGATACTTGTATTCTCTTACACTTGGATGTATTCTTTGACACTTGGAAGAGACAAATTCAGGAATAGAAGAAGAAATTGTATTGAGAATACAAGTTGTTGATTAGGAATCCTGGGTTACAAATAGGATTCATTTTATGAAAAATGGAATTTACCCAAGAGAACTCCCTCAAAATAAGAGAAGATACTATAGGATGCAAGGAGTTCATTTTGTTTTAATTGAACAAGTTCTTTTCAGAAGAAATTCTGATGGCAAATTGTTAAGACGTGTAGAAAAGGATGAGGCTAAGAAAATACTACATGAAATGCATTATGGAGTATCAGGTGGACATTTTGCTACAAAAACCACAACTATAAAAATAAGTGAAGTAGGTTATTTTTGGCCTACTTTATTTATAGATTGTTATCAGCTAGTTAAAAAATGTCAATCTTGTCAATATTATGTGGGAATGAGAAGGAATGCAACAATGCCTCTTAGTCCTATAATTATGGATGTACCTTTTGCTCAATGGGGTCTTGACTTCATTATAATGATAAATATAGTATCTAGTATGGGTCACAAATGGATCTTAACAACCACAGATTATTTCACCAGATGGACCGAGGTAGTGCCACTCAAGGAAGCAACAAAAAATGTGATCCTAAATTTTCTAGGGAGTATCACTACTCATTTTGGGGCTCCTCGCACCATAATTTTAGATAATGCTAAAGCATTTTTAGGGTCCAAAGTATCTGAATTTGCATTAAAGCATGGAATATATCTAAAAACTTCTTCTAATTATTACCCTCAGGGTAATGGTTTGGCAGAATCAACTAATAAGAACCTGATTAGACTCATCAAAAGAATAGGGGCTGATCATCACAAGGAATGGCATAAAGTGCTTAATTTAGCACTGTGGGATGATAGAATTACACCTAAATGGGTGATCAAAATGTCCCCATATGAATTGGTATATGGGAAACCTGTTGTAATTCCCCTAAGCTTGGAGATTCCTGCTCTCCAGTTGATCAAACTGATTGAAATTGAAGAAAATGGCCCCATGCAGGTCAGATTAGCAAAACTTCTATAAGTTCAAGAAAAGAGAAATATAGCACATGATTCATTGATAAAGCATCAAAAAATAGTTAAAGACTATTTTGATAAAAGGAATTAAAATACCCATTTCGAAACAAGCTCAATTGTTTTGAAATGGGATGCAAGAGCTGCTAAACCAGGTCAACACACTAAGTTTGAAGCATTATGAACTGGCCCTTATAAAATTCAGGCGTGTAAATAGTAAAATTTGTTTGAACAAGAAATGATGGAAGGTGAATTTGAAGAGATTCTTGTAAATGGAATCTATTTAAAACATTTTAGTTAAAAATGTGTTTTCTAGAGATTTCAGATCATGCGGGAGTTATAGATTATTTTTGAGCAGGCTCAAAAGTCCTTAGGGTCACCAATAACTATAGAGTAAAAAATACTCTACGTTTCATTCTAATTTTTAGTAGTGCATGATCCAGATCACTATCCCTGCATAATTTGGTTTGAGATGGTGAAGTTTTAAAATAGAGTGCAGGCTCTAATTTCCTTTTGATTCATTTTTCTCTAAGTGTTGAAGTCAAGTGGAAGTTGCCAAGTGTCATCGTTTGAGGCACCTTTCATATTTTATATGAGTTGGTCAGAACATGCCACATATCTCATAGTGACTCAGTGGAATGCAACAAGTGTCGGCATCCACATTTCATATCGACACCGGTGTTTCATCTCTTTTTAGAGAAAGGTTTTAACAAGCTAAGTATCAATATAAAGTGGAAATCACCAAGTGGCAGTCGTGAAAGGTCTCAGTTTTGATTTTATAAAAGTAATGGAAGTTGCCACATACCCCAACAAAAGATAATGGAAGCCACCACAGGTCATGATCTGAATTATCTTCATTTTTGCTTCACTGATATAACAAAGACCATGGTGGGTCTTAAGTGTTGTTTCTAAAGCAAGCAGAAGCCACCAGGTGTCACTATCCATGTAAATATGAAATGAGACCCATTTATTTCTATGGTATAAATAGAGTAAAGTAGAGACCACCACGTGTCATCTTTCGTAGGTTTCTAAAAAGTAGCTAAAAGAAGTGGAGACTACCACATAACCCATATAAGCAGTGGAGATTGACACCTATCCCTGTGTTCCTTTTAAAGTTACTCAGGTAAGAGATGCTGTGGGTCTTATTTTCTTTTAAGCTATTTAAGTTTTGAGGAAGCAGATTGTGACAAGTGTCAAAGGTGGAACACTCCTGAGCAAAGACACAAAAGAGTATAAGTTATGCAAAAAGTATCGCATGTCTTTGATAGGTGCTGCAGAACATGACAAGTGTCATCCTCTAGTGTCTCCTAAAGTAATAAGAAGGTTTTCAAGAAATTAGCTAAGTGTTACCTAGAGTTTAAGAGAAGGGAACATCCTGTAATCTGTTTCAGCCAATGAACTGCCAGAAGACAAAGCATTTTAGAATCTATAAAATATCTTCTGTTAGACACTCCCAATTTGGTTAGATTTCAGTTGGGCCATTAGATTGGGAACAAGCAAACAATTCAGAGTGAATCCAAGGCTATAAATAAGGGTGCAGAGATCACCAAGAAGGAGAAGAACCAAACTAGAGAGAATTTTCAGAGAGAATTATTGTTAAGAGTTTAGACTTTCTGGAGCTGTGACTAGGAATATCATATGCTTTTGTTCTATCTTCTTAAGTTGGAAGGTTGATGTAACTGTGCATGTTTCTGTGCCTCTTATGTGACTATAAGATTCAAATCAGAAGATTGAACCCTATGCCTTTGTTGATATTTTTTGTGTTATTACAAAAGTAGTCTAGGCTGTGTTGTTAATAGTTTAGACTTTCTAGAGCTGTGATTAGGATTGTCATTTGATTTTGTCACATTTTCTTGAGTTGAAAAGTTTATATAACTATGCATGTTTCTATGCCTCTTATGTGACTATAAGATTCAAATAATATTGAACCCTATGCCTTTGTTGACATGTTCTGTATCACTGTAAAAGTAGTCTATGCTGTGAGCCTCTGTTTCTATTATTTCTATCTTTTACATTGATCATGCACTTGTTTACTCTTAAATGTAAATGAATCCTACATATAGTTTCACTATGCTCAGGATTAAGGTCAAATTACATTTAGGCACATCACCATAGTTAGATTTTATTTCTTGCATTTGTGTTTTTGTTAAAATTCTTGTCCCTTTTCCCAGTATACACTTGATTTAAAAAAGAACCAACTTCTCTAAAAATTGGAGGTTGTTTCAAGTCACAAGTACCACATCTTGAAACTTCCCATTGTTGGTGTTTATTACAAAGTAAAATTTTAAATCATCAACATGTTGTATTTATTATTTATTATATGCATCATGGCCATGCCACTTGTCTCTTTTTTGTTACACACTCTAGTTTTAGCTATCAAGAGGGACTTCATGCATATCCCCTTCTTACCTGGGTCTTGTGATGAACATCATGCCCTATCCCACTAGATAGACTCTAAATTATTACTTATATTTGATATTACATACATTAATATACCTATTTTGACACCCTTATGAATGCTAGACAGGACATACATCTCACATTACAAACTAATGCTCAAACTATGTTAATTCTAATGTTATGTATGTAAATTATATTAGATTATTATGTATTTATCATATATGATTACCAATTAACACACATATTGTAGATATTTTTATTTTGAGTAAATTTTTTAAATAGGTTCAACAACTCCCCTCAAAGAAGGGGCAATTCATAGGGGTTTGTGAAAGAAACATTTCCAAATATCGGTTTAAACATTGAAATAAATGAGAAAATGAATGTAAAATAATAATATCATCTTGAAGAGATCAAGACAAAATGTCGAGACAAAGATTTTAAAATGGAAAAATTAACACATCATAGAAAAACCCACATAATATATAAGAATACTTGACACCAAAATCTTCACAATTTTAAAATTGAATCAAGAGTAAATTGTAAATAAAAGAGAGGGAGCTTCAAGTTCTAGTAAGGAAACAAGGAGAGGAAAGGCTATTTTATAGAGTAAGAGGAAAATAATCGAAGTTAAAAGGAATAAATAATTACCTTATAAGCCTCCTTTGTGTATGGCACTTGTGGCCTATTCCTTTAGAGAGTGGAGGGAAGTGTGTGCCAAGTTAGGGAAGGAGTTACTTGTGAAAGTAACTCCCAAATCCTAAAGGGCAATAAAGAGGCGAGTGACACCTCATGGAATTTGGATTGATATTAATTTATACTTCACATAAATAAAACTTATACACACACTTTAAGACTTATGGTAAGCCTATGAACCTACATGAAAGACTCAAATTAAGATTACTTATCCAACACTCCCCCTTAAGCTTAATTTGAGGTTATAAAAGTAGAGAAAATATTTTACAAACAAACAAAGGAGCTTAAATTACAATGATATCCCCTTTAATAGAAACTTATTTCAAGTGAAATTAAAAAATAAATAAGAGAAGGTGCCACTAAAAGTTTCAAGGAAGAAAGTGTGATCACCAAGAATATCCAAGAATCCTCTTTGGACAATGTGGTCGATCCTTCACAAAACAAAGACCAATAAGGAGTTATGATTCACAAAACCTGAAAGACAAACAAGATAACCCTAATATTTCAAGTTAAGTTATCAATATACATACATAATCTAATAAAATTATATGTACAACTAGGTAGATTTGAGTAAAGACAACTTTTATCAAAAAGTGCATAAACCTTCACAAAAAGAAATTAGTCAAAATAATCAAAACCTATATCCTATTAATAAAAGACAAGTAATGCATAAGGATATTTAGACAATCAAAATGGAGATAAAAAATATGTCTCACTTACAAAAGATATTTTGCATGAAGCATTAAAATAATGATCATAAGAAGACATATCAAAGTCTCTAACAGATTCATTTTTTAAGAATCCAAACAGTTTAACCGTTAAAGGTAGTAGATTTTGTCATTTTCTAACAATATAAAGTATAATGAGTGGATTTACCACAAGATTTTCATGGGTAAAATTTCCATATTTATATATATGATGCCCATAATTTTGACAATATGCACAAGTTTAAGCACTTTTGACCAAAACATTAGTATTGAAAGTAGTATAATAAAAACAAGTTGCATTATAAGTCCTTTGATGAAGAGGAAAATAAGATGTCAAATTTTTATCAGAAGCATTTGAAGTATTATATTCAAGACCTTTAAAATTTTTATTATATTCAAGCAAAAGAGGTTAAATAATGCTAATTACACATTTACCAAGTTCACCACCCAAACAACCCATAGTGTGCATGATTTTTAAGCTGGGATTGATAGGAAAAGTGGTCAAAGAAGTGAAAGTTATGTGAGAATCATAATGAGATTTATCAATATTATGAGATCTCGTGTCAACATTAGAACTACTAGTATGTGCAAAAGATGCAAATTTATTATTTAACACATCAATAAAAGATTGCATAGACATCATTTTATAATTAAAAGAATATTGTAAAACACGTAAGGTTTTATTTTGGCATGCAATGTGTGAATTAAGAGTAATAATTTCATAATTTTTAAGAGAAAGTTGATTATAATTTTTTTTAAATGTTAGAAAAATTGCAAGTTTAAATGTTATAATAAGCACGTTAAGATGCAAATGACAAAAAAAGTGACAATAACTTACTTGTAAGGTCTAAAATATAAAATAATGTTGAAAAAATGAACTTGCTAAAATTACCAATTATCTTGTAAGTGTAAGTCCATAAAAATAGCAAAGTGCTTTATTAATGTCTCTTTGATTAATTGAAAAAAAAAATGCCTTAAAGTTAATAAACAATTTTTTGTAATTTAGAACATTAAAAAAATTAATATACAAATGTTTGTTTTTTAAAAAAAATAAGTTTTTAAATTTTCATAAAATATCAAAAAAAATTATGTAATAAAGAATTCTACATGAGAAATTAAATGTAGTCCTTTGATTTTAATTGGTTTGAAAAAATAAAAAATCCTTTTTGAATTTGAAAAAGGTTTAAATTAATTTTAAAATAGTTTTTAAAAAAAAATAATAAAAGACTTTATTTTGAAAGTAAATAATTTTTTTATTTTTGAATTTTAGAAGTAATAAAAAACACTTACTAACATTTCATAAATTGAGGATAATGCCAAAAATAAAAGTAAAAACTAAAAAATTTAATCACAGTTTAAAAAACCTATAGGTACATTTTTTATTATATCTCAATAATTATAAATTGGGTTTTCTTGAAATTTGTAAAAAATAATATTGGATGACTGATTAACAAAACCCAATTTTTTTTTAATAAAAAATGATTCTAGTAAAAAGATATGAACCCTTTTTAAGATGGGTTTTAGTGAAAAAATGGCTTTAAAAAGTAAAAAAAGAACTTAAGTAGAATTTTAAATGTAGTGGAAAATAAACCAAAGGAAGCATGAACAAAGAATTCCTTTAGAAACCTAAATAAAAAGAGATTATAAGAAAAATAAATGATACTCTTAATGCATTTAAAAATAGAGATAAAAAAATCAAATAGTGAGAAAAAATAGAATATTAAAAGAACAAAAATCTTCTTTTCCAGCTTCAAATCTACAATTTTTTCAAGAATCAATATTAAAAACTATAGAGCTCTGATGCCATGAAAGAAATATTGTCCAATATAGATTTAAAAATTGAAATAAATGAGAAAATGAATGCAAAAGAATAATATCACCTTTAAAAGATCAAGCCACAATGTTGAGAAAGAGATTTTAAAGTGGGAAACTAAACGTATCATAGAAAAACCCACATGATCTATAAGAAGGCTTCACAACAAAATATACACAATTAAAGGATTAAATTGAGAATAAGAGAGAGAGCTTCAAGTTTATAATGAGAATATAAGGAGAGGAAAAGAATGGGAGTCACAAAGATTCTCATAATCACCGTACAATCCTCCTTTGTGCATGCTACTTGTGACCTATTCCCTTAGAGAGTGGAAGTGTGTGCCAAATGGGGGAAGGAGTTACCTATTAAAGTAACTCATAAATACTA
This sequence comes from Torreya grandis, assembly GCA_037957365.1. Lineage (NCBI taxonomy): Eukaryota > Viridiplantae > Streptophyta > Pinopsida > Cupressales > Taxaceae > Torreya > Torreya grandis. Next base: position 63,752 of record JARHVA010002154.1, read on the forward strand.
AAGGGGAATAAAGAGGTGAGTGACACCTCATGAAATCTAGATTTATTTGAATTTATAATTCACATAAATAAAACTTCTACCCACACCTTAAGACTTAGGATAAGCCTGGCAACCTATATGAAGGACAAAAAATAAGATTAATTATCCAAAAATTTATCATAGAGATTATGATTTTATAAGGCACTCACAATATTTTTTTTTGCACACATATACAAATTAAATAACATAGTGGGAAAATAGTAACATAGAGATCAATACAGTTACACAAAAATTAGAGAAGAAAGACACTAACACCCAAATTAGCACATTAGCACTGCATTTACAATAATGAAACTACTATCCAAGATATGGAAATACTATCCAGTATCTTTAGTTTCATAAAAAACTAGATAGGCTAGAAAAATATATTAGGTATGACACAAGTTTGCATAGGTTCATTTATAGATTTATCATATTTGCTTAGATTCATACCATTTTAGCATAGATTCATACTAGTTTGATCAAATTAGGGGCATAATTCATGGTATGACCATTCCAAAATTCAATTTAAATACTCATATACATATTATTATAACTCATTCCTAATCCATATGATCAAATATTAGATTTGGGGGCATGTGCATGGCACATTATTTTTATATGCTCATTCACACATTAGTTGATTAGATAGAATGAAATTTTTTATATAATTATCTATGTTGTATACATATGACATCATATTATAGGTTTTACACTAGTTTCATGTCTTAATCCATCTATAGTGGTTGGCATTCTTGAGTGGCCTAAAACTGCCTAATATATCTGAGTGGTTGTAGAGCCAAAATATCTAGTTAGACATTTCCAGTTACATCATATAGTTTTAGTTTAGATTCATCTACTACACATGGATGGGAAATTATGGAGTCATAGCCTAATTTATTTCTTGATCCACCTACATGAGAGTCTTAGATACACCATCAGTCTAATCCAAGCTATTCATAGGTCATGATCTACCAAGTAGGGGTGGGCAATGATGGAGTCAAAACTAGATTGAGTTCTTGAGCCACCCACACATGAGGATTGAGAAAGACATAAGATCAATCCAATATATTCACTAATTTATTACTATATGCATGCCCACAAGTTGTCACCAAGTTTATGCATTAATCTACGTACATGGTAAGGTGTATTCATTCCTTTCCTCTCTCCTATCTCTTTACTCAATTTTACTCAAATTTTCTTCTTTACTCAGTTTAGTGTTTTGATTTTGATATCTATTAAGTAAGGATTTATTTATACATGTTATATTTATAGGACACAAATTGGAGCATTCTTCACATACTTATACCCATGTTCACCAACTTCACCTCTTAGGTAAGTCTAGTTATGCTTCTTTTTTCCTTTATCTTAGTCATTTCACTTTGTTGCATTTATAGAATAAAGGGGAGGCAAATGTAATCACTTAAAAGTGTTATTTTAGTGTTAATAGTGATAATTAAGACTTCCTATCCCTAGATTATCCCTAGACCTATCCTAAATCCTATTATCACACTTATCAAGCCTTCATGTAGGCCACATGTGTCCTTAATCATCCTTAAAGTAGTCCCAGACCTTCATTCTTGCATCCTAGACCTTCATGCATAGTGTTATGTCACTTGGACACTAGCATAATAATAAGAATAGTAACATCACATAGATTTAGTGTCCCAATAATGGTGCTAATGTCCTTTCCCTTTCCTTTTCACAAATAGATATATTTTTAAATATAAAACCTCCTAGGGTTGACCTTGACCTATTTTATCACCCGCATAAGTATCATCATGTTATATATAAATGAATAATATGCCTCTAACCCCTAGATGGAAATTAGATGTAAAATACACATTCAAACTCAGAAAAAGTTATGCATAATTAAGGTTATCAATCCTTATTCTTCCCTACTTGTGCATACTACCATCTACAACATTTCTAAGCTCACATTACATAGATTTATAGTCCCCAACACATTCAAAGAACTCAAGTCCACTATCATACTAAATTCCATTTCACTTACACCACTTAGGTGGGGAGAATTACATTAGGTTTGATTCCTCCCTAGAGTATTGGTATGTAGGCAACCCTTTTCATAGTGAGGTGTTGAGGATGTCTAGCCTACCCCACTAAAAAACACACTTTTTAGCTTATATCAACTAAATGCCATATCAATATGGAGGATTAGGGGTTTCTCATAAATTAAACCAAAAAAGGCAATATATAGGGTTTTAGAGCTCTACACATAAGAACAAACCTCACATATCTAGACATAGGTGTACCTAGAAGCTCAGGATAGTCCTACACAAATGACACTATCACCAAAATAGGGACACTAACATCACATATCCAATCATGGCACTAATGTACAATTAAGATGATTTTGTATATGAGTTTTTTTTAATATTAGGATCCTATTTGTGACACTCAAACCAAATTATAACTCATTTTCTATCCTTTATATCTTTCATTATGTCATTTTCTAGGATAAGTTATTACTTTCATTATTCATTTCTAATTTTAGAAAGGTCAAAGTTAGTCAATTGTATAACAAATCAATGGTTTTATTTATTGCATATTATTACCTTGATTTAGTCTACTCATATCCTTAAAAAACATAGAATTTACAAACACTAAGTCTTAAAAAGTTAAAATAATTACATGTAGCTTACCTATAACATGTGAAAACTTTATGATACATGCAAATACATGGATGTATAATTTAATGGCAAGGATAAAATTTAATATAATCCATGACATTAATAATAAACAATTATATAATTCTTATTATTTCATGGTTCAATTTGAGTTACCACCCATTAATACTAGATGAAAGAGAGCACATTTAATCCCTTTCATTCCTCATTCCCATAGACCAACTACCTTAGCTTCTATCTAACCTCTAATATTCATCCTAAGATTATAGTAGATCTTATAGTCAATACTCTTCTCACTAAAAGAGGTCAAGAGCCTTATTAGCCAAATTTTGGCTACCATAGACCAGGTTCATTAAAAACTTGACTTGTCATATTTTATGACATTTTTCATAGTCCTTTCATACCTTTTGAGGTATTTCAATGGTCTTGTTAAATTATTATTAGTATAATTTAAGGTTATTTTGACAAGATTAAGGTAATGTTTGTATTTTATCTTGTGTTAGTCTAGTCATAAGGTGAACATGAAAATATGGGGTAAAATGATGTCAAAGGTTAAAAAATGTCTCTCACAGTCATGCCATGACTTGACCACCTTGTATGAACATTTTACATTTGTTTGGAAAAGTTAAGGTTCTTTTGTGAAGATTAAGGTAAAGTGTAATACAAGGGAAAAGTGCATATTGTCAAATTTAACACATGACATGGCTAAAATATCAAATATTCATATAAGAACACTTGTAAAATATTTTTTGGTATTTATCTTACTTTCACTTATGACAGTAATGTCATTTGGGGTTGATTTTTTAGGTTTAACATCTAAATTGAGAGAACCATGATTTTATAGGTAGTTATAGGCACTTATATATACTTGGGAGATCCATTTGTAGGTAAAAATGATTCATGGGTGTCTATTTACCTTCTATAGGACATATACATGATTTATAATCTTAAAAAAGTTTAAATATTCAAAAACTTGAACCAAAACCTCCATTGCCCTCTTGGCAAACTAATAAAGGTCAAATTCATATGCTCAGTACAAACACAAGAGAGAAAGTCATGGTCTAATATTTTTGACAGAGGAAGGGGTCATAATGATATTAAAATCCATGTCCATATAAATTATATTGGTTTCCCCTCCTTTATTAATAATTGTTAAGAGTGTAAGGAGGTCACTATATCTTGTTCACCTAACTAGGGTTTAGTTTTACCTCTATTTATTCACTTAAAAGTTTTATAAAGGAAAATGGATTATATAAGGTAATTTAATAAATCAAATGATTCTTTTTAATGTCAATTTCATCAATTAACTTAGTTGTGTGAGGTGTCTTCAATAAAGAAACTAATGTCTCAAGCATATGTAAACATCACCACCCCAGTTACTAGTGTTTTGGTTGATTTTGAGTATTGCCGTTCTTAGAAGTTTCTAGGTAATTCATCAATCATTGAAAATTCAAAACCTCTCATTATAAGATGATCCATGTTCTTTCTCTCTAAAAAATGATTTCTTTGTAGACAATCCTTTAAGTGGTGACATGGTTCAACCTTTAGAGGGATGGTGTAGTGTATGAATAGTTTCCTACAAGCCTAATTTCTAAACTTGGCCCAAATAGAAATAAAAAATCAAGGATAACATGTGAGAATCACATTGAAAAAATTAGAGGCCCAAGGTAATGAAATCAAAATTCAAATACACTCTCTAACAAAGATTGGGATAAGCTTTGTCCACCCACTGGTTTATAGACTTATAGGTGGACATTAATGGATCACAATTATTATGTTTAAGATGTTCAAGAAATGTAGAGTCTTGGTGTAATATATAAACACTCATATTACCTTGGTATATCTCACTAAATCATCAAAAGATCATGAGTGAATACATGAAATCTAACCTCCATACATGATCCTTGTACATGAAAAGACATCAACTAGATACCTATACATATAGTTAGGAAAATTTAAAATTAAATAATATTCACTAAGAGGTTCATAGACCTATTGATGGGATGATAGGAAAAGGACATGAGTTCATACAATCCTAAATTATAAGGATTCAAAAATTTAGTTCTTAGTAGTCTATCTAAGCAAAAGTAAACCTATAGGTTCCATACTTGTAGGTCCTCATTTGAACCAAAAACCATTTTATCATATGAAGGATAATATATGAATATAACATAAATAAGTTTAATTATGAAATAAAAAATAAATCAACAAGATCACCTAGGCTATCTGATATTTAAAATAAAGATGAGATGACTGAGTTCACAAGCCTAAGTACTCATACACAAGTTTGTGTACGAAGACATGAAGGAAAAATCTTATGATGATATGAGAGAATAATGATCTTATACATGTATACAAAAAATTACCATCACTATTGTGCTAAACTTTTCAATCTAAGAAACATTTTGTGACAATGCACAAATTGGGCCAAAACTACTAAAATACGCTAAATGGTTCGAACTTGTCATGTATAGGTGCCAATTTAGGCTAATGTATCCCTAAATGTGGAAATGAATTTTATGTGATTATTATATTTTATAAAATCAATTTGAGTCAAATTTCAACCATGAAAAATGATACTTTGGACCATTTAATTCTTCTAATTTGGTAATACATGTCTCGTACATATGTTATTTTGCATCCATAGTGCCTTAACTGGGGTATTATTCCATACACAACTGACACCTTCTTATGATTATATTATAGTAAAATTATGAATTCATAAAATGTCATTTCCAACTAGGTTGATTAAGCATATGACATATTTCTAAATAACTGTAGAAAATTAATCAAAGTCACTTAAGCAAATTAAACCAAATCAAGAGCCTAGGTGAAAATTCCATGGAAGTTATTGAAAATCTACTTATTGGAAATTCACTCCTAAAACCTACATCATCCCATGACATTATCAATGGGGTGGAATCCATAGGTCATTAATAAAATAAATATTAGGATTAATCTCTCCCATGCCTCATTAATGCCCCATTCTTCTAAATATTAATGGGAATATTTATGACTTGTCCCTCTTAAATTGAATTAGTTCATGGCCACACATATTGATTCAAGATAGATGGTCATGATTGATTCTAAATATTTGTAGAAAGCTATAAATAATTGAGTGAACACCACCATTTTTGAACTTTAGATATACAAAGTTACTATGAAAAAATTGATATAGAAAAGCTTCACCAATTTGCATAAATCAAACAAATATTATGATATTAAGCCATTGGTGCACTAGGAAGTGATGGAGGAGCATGATACTCATCATTCAGGAAGACTTAGAGTACCAAATCCATAGAAAAACATGATTTTTGGCCATTCTTGGAAGGAGGGATGTATTTAGAAGGTTTTTTAGTATTCATTATTTAAATAACTTATAAAATTCATTTGTAACACCCCATGAGGGAGTGGTATTGATGTTTTATTGTCTATATGATTCTTTATATATTTTTTCTTGACTAACACTTGGACTAATGCATCTTGTAATCGTAATCTACATTTTAAAACCCCTGATGGTAATGCACTTTGGATTAACAAGGTCACTCTATGGATTAGCAAGAACAACCTATGAAATGGTGAGATCACTCTAGACCAAAAACTAATAGGTGACTATTATTTTATTTTAATCATTTTTTTAATCATTTTTATAGGATCACTCTATGCTTCGGTGAGTTCACCCTATTAATCAGTGATATCACCCTATTAAATGGAATGATCAAAATAAGCAGGATCAAATAATCAAAGCAAAGGAAAATTTCAATCATACTTAATTTTGGTTCCTTAAAATGAACTATCACATTAGATAAACATTCTTAAAAGTTATATTTTCATTTTTGTTTATTAAAGTTGTTTGTTCTTTTAATAAAATGAGTGTTGCATGTATGCTCTCCCCTATCCTCTTTAGGAAACTTGGGTAACCAAAAGTGCTCATTATTTACATTTTATGCCTTATGTAAAGGCATGAAAATAAATTATCTACAGCCCTCCTCAAATCCATATGGTTTGGGTGATCCTAAAATGACCATAAAGTATTTTCACTTGTCTTTATTTTTATGCACTTTGGCTTGTGAGAATGAGTTCATATCCTACTCCCAGGTGCTCTATGGAAGCATTGACTCAAGAATTCATCTCTTGGCATCATTTCAACCCCAATCCATGGATGTGTATATAAATTGAGGGTGACCCATTAATATTCTTGTTTTAAGTGGTTAGAAGAAGTTTTGTTAGTGGTTAAGAACCTCAGACCATAGGGGAAATTTAAACATTGTACTACACTAAGAAATTGATAGATGTAGTCATTTTTAAAAGGATAATATCTTTTCATAATAAGTCAGTTGATGTGAATCCAATTGATGTGAACATATCTAGTGTTAACCACACTTGGGACCATCTAGATACATGCAAATTTATTTTTAGAGAAATACCACTTACCATAGACATACTATTGATGCACGATGAGTAGACTAAAATTATATGTCATCATAAAAAATCTTGAGAGAAGAGGGCGTATGCAATCAAAAATACATCATGTCTATAAATTAATCCTAACTTAGAGAAGATATATCATACCATACACTTCTGATTGGGGATATATTAGATAATTGGGAACATGACCAATATGGGGATCCTCTAGAGTCGATTAGGGGATCTCTTACCAAAATACACTATGTTAAGGAGGGTTTCAAATCCTCCAATCAAGAATAATCATGAAATAACCCTAAGGGAGTCCTATGTTTTGATATCTCACAACTAATAATAAGAAAATAAAATCTAATATAGTGTTTAGCAAAGCTTATGGCACAAAATGGGGGTTAGAAATAGTTAAAGTAAACACACATAAGAGACATATACTCATGTCAATGTATACAAAATATTAATAAATCAAAGATAAATAAAAATGTGTATTTATCTAATCTTATAAAGGAGGAACAAAGCTATGAATACTTACCTTTGAAGATGAATCCATCGAGCCTCAATCTCTCCCTTGGCCAATGTGATTCACAAGAGGTTGTTGTGGTATGTAAGGATGAAAAAGACAAATCAGCTCTAGGATACACAATATATAAATGAATCCAAAAGAATTTTTCAAAATACAATATCCATATCTCCAAAGATTGTATTAACCCCTAATCTTTCTCTTTAAGTAGAATCGTGGATAAGCAAATGCACAATATATCTTACTTCTTCTCTTCTCTTAATAATGACAAAATGAACTTATATATATAGGAAACTCTAACTCTAAACCCTTAAAAAAATAAAGACTTATAGAGTCAACTCAATCGACCTATTAGTGTGTTTTACAATAACCCATGCTAAAAATGAACTACGTCAGTACTGTGGGCTAATGAGAAAACAATATAGGGTCGACCCAGTTGACATAGTTTTAAAATTGTTAAAAAGGGATTTAAGCTAGGGAAAAGGTAAATGAAAGTGGAAAATTATTGGAGTAGGGTGTAATAGATAATAAAACTCTTAGGGAAATAATTTTTAGGAGATAAGTGTGTATATAATAGGTGGAAAAAGGGACAACAATCATGTGAAGCACCAATGGTCTACCCACCCCTTTCTCATTGCACCCCTTAAGGCATACACTCAGAGAGATTGAGACTCAATGGGTTCCTACAAGATAAAAAGTATTAGTAAGTGATAAAATTTCTAAAATATTGTGTATACATATACCCCACTTGAATCTCATCATGTGTCATGCGAGTTTAACATAGGATGGTGTTTCAGGAAATAGAACATGATAACACATAATGTTGATGATAAGTAAAATGCAGTAAGGAGAAAATAATACAAATGAAAGGATAGAATTAAAAAACACATACCTTTACTTACCTTAATGTTTTATATAAATAAGTAGACTTCAAGAGAAGTGAAGGCATCCAAATGTGAAGAACATTAGGTGAACCTATATAAGTTACTGTAAAATTTAGCCAAAAATCAAAAGTTTTGGAAGATATGCATATAGTAGTGTAAAATATTCTCTATGTCATCATGATTCCATAACATTTTATGGTTTGAAAAATAGATTAGTATAAATAAAGATATAGGCAAAATAATGAATTTGATGGAAAATATTTGAAAATTTAAGATTTGTGAAAAGTTTAAATAAGGTCAAAGGGAAGTCATTTGTTATTTTTGACTTGTGAAGGGGAGAAAAATAGCTTTGAGATACCAAACAAGCTAGGATGGTGAGGATATGATAGGTGAGATAAGAGGGACTCCCAATGGCAGTAGCAGGTGCAACACTAGTAAGCAATTGAGAATCTCATACTAGTTTTTTAATATTTTATTGAAATTAAGTATTTTTTAGAAATTTATGATTTAAAGAATTTATAGGAATCAAAATGAGCCCAAAAAAGTTTCTAGGGGTAGGAAAAACTATTTAGGGAAATGAGTTTGAATGTTTTGAAGTAATAACTTCTGAAAGGCATTTATTACTAAAAATGTAACGGGTTAGTAGTAAAAAATAACTAGGTTAACCCAGTCAACCTAGTAGGCTAATTTTTTTCAAAATCCATACTACCAACCTAGTAGGTATGTGCTAACGTAGTTTGTTTTCAAGCCTGCTAACTTTGTACATGACTGCCGGCCTAGTAGAAAAATCCACTCTACTGACTTAGTATTAAGAGGGGAAAAAGTAAAGGGTCAACTTAGTTTATTAAGTTAACCTAGTCAAAATAAGGAAATTTTGGTCAACTTAGTGTTTGACTAAGTGACCAAAATAGTATGAAAATGCATGAAAGAGTATTGGAAAGGCCCATGATGGTTGACTGAGGGTTAAAAGGGTTGAGTAGGTTATAAATAGGTCCAATTAATTAAAATGAATAAATTAGAGAAAATTAGGCTTATTTTTGTTAAATTTTTGAAAAGAATGTGTTTTAATTATAAATGTTATGGAGGATTTAATACATATTTTGTTGTTTTATGGTTGTAGGGATGACCTAGATTTTTGTGTTTAATGAATGTAGTATGGCTTCCTAAGTTATTAGAGCAATTATCTATTAGAGAATGAGCCAAATTAATTATCTTAGGATTGGGAGGTAGAGGGGGATACCATAAAGGTGGGTATCACTTTAGAGGATATCCATGCCATATTGGGACTACCTATAATAAGTACACTCATGGTTACAAGAGTATGAGATAGTGAGGAGGATAGGAGAGCCTTATCCATATGGGCAATGGGCTCAGAGAAGATATACCCTAGATTGAGGTTTAGTTTGTTTGATGTATATACATAATAGATTCAAGACATCCTAAAGGTAGTGATAGGACTTGTGATATAATAGATGTTGTGTCACAAGTCAGATGGCAAGGTACCACTATTTGTGATAGCCTTATACCAGATGATATTAGAGGATGTGGTGTTATATGACTTAGGTTTTGTTATCTAGGTATAACTTATGCATGAAATGTATGGGGTGTTGTCTAGAGGGAAAAAGTAGATATGACATATTATATTATTGACCATGTGGATATATGAGAGGTTCCTTATGTATTGACTGACTAGGTTGTCCCATGTGGTCGATGATATGTTACCTTGGGTACAAAGGTGGTGTAGGATTAGTTAGCATATGTAGTGCTCTACATGCTAGCACTATAGATGATGAAGTGATCAAACATTATATGGTAGCCTTGTGGGAATACCACTACAATGTGGCTAAGCTAGAAGATAGTGGCACCAATATTAACATGGATAGAGATTATCCACCACTATACCTAGTAAATGGAGCCATATCTAATGGCATGGGTACTAGGATAGATGAGACATCTTCACCTAGTGGCATCGATAGTGGTTCCCATATTTTGGGCCTAGCATGTAATAGAGCCAAGGGCAAGATGAGGATTAGGACCACTAGTTACTAGGTGAGTGATTAGACCATGTTATAAGAGACCATGGGTAGGTTAGACATGATGAGTAGTAGAGGGAGAGGGGATAGATACAAAGGTAGGAGTACTAGAGGGACTACCACCGAAACCATAGCTAGAGGAGTAATGACCACTATGAACATGATGTTGATGAAGGTAAGAACAATAAGAGAGAGTATAGACTATCACCATCCTAGATGACCCATTAAGTGGGCCAAGATAGAGATGGGTAATAGAGATACCACTCAGGTATAACCTAAGATAATCATAGGTGGTGATTTTGGGATTTTATTTTGGGTGGTGACCTATAGATGAGCTTCTTGGAGGATGCACTAATGGGGAGACTATGCTCGGTAGTTACATAAATGTCAAGATAGTGGTAGGAAACACATGACTAGGTAATAAAAGAGGGTTAAATTTTTGTTTTAAGTTTATATTGAGATAAAGTAGAGATAGATAGATTTTGAGATATATTAGTGATCTAATGTCTATCTAGTTTGATTTTTGTAGGTGTTGTAGAGGAGAAGGAGACCAGATGGGGGTCCATATTGAGGGGAGCACTCCATGATATCTTAGATGAGGTGTTAATGCTATATGACCCTACCACACTGGAGGACCCCATGGTACCATATACCCTAGCTTAGGTGAGCTAGTTCAAACTAGTTGGTGAGGCCATGAGGTGCTTATAAGTTCATAGGGAGGGGATGTAACCACCATTAGGGGTTGGTATATGAGAGGTAACAACATGGTATCACTTGGCTCAGGAAAGAGATGTGCATCTAGTTAGTATGATACAGATGGGACATGTATAAGCCTATGAGAGAGTGACACATCTGATGACCCTAACCTAGTTGGAATAGATGCAATCTTAGGTGGCTCATCTATAGGGGTAGGTATCAGGACTAAGATCTTGAACAACCTCTTTATAACATTTTGTTTAGAGGATTCAAATTGAGGCATCTATGGGTAGAATTCTAGGCCATGAGATAGGCATAATGGGGCCCAACCATAGATCTAGATCTATGTATATGATTGTATTCTTGTATAAAAAATCACGATATATATAGATGTCTAATTTTGGTTTTTGGATGTTGATTTGATGTGTTTGCATTATGGTTGTGGTTGTGGATGCTTAGATATTTTTTTTTTATCACATGTATTTAAATGTTTGTTGTATATGTTATGGGAAATGATGAGTCATGGTTTTTTATATAATTATGTAGGACACATGAATGATTAACAATAAATAGGCAAAAAGGATTTGGTAAAATTTAATCAATAAAAAATGTACTACACATTATTTCATGTTGGGAAATGTGTAATAACAAGAAAATGACTAAGTATAGAAAACCAAAGGGTGGTAAATAAGATGGTAAAAAATTTGTTTTTAAACCAATGAAAATATTGATACCAAATTAAAAAAATTAAGATCACACTAAATAACATTGGGAAGTAAGAAAATAATCTAATAAAGTGGAAATCATGTAAAAAGATAATTGGTATAAAAAAATTTAATTAAGTCAATCAATCATACTAAATCACATTGGAAAGTATAAGAGTAAAACAAAATTAGAAAAAAATGGGTTTGAAATTTATCACACTCATTCAAGCTAGGACATATGAAAAATTCAATAAATGGGTAGATTCTTACATGCAATCAAAAAATAAGAAGATAAAAGTGAAATAATAACAAAGTAAGCATAAAAAATACTAAATCAAGTTTGGAAACATGTAAATGATGTGTAAATTTATGGTCAATCACATCTTGTCTCATATTTGACACATGTAATTTTGATTGTGACTTAGATTATTAGAATTTTTTTTGAGGAAGGCCAAGTCCTATCCATTGTCTTACACTGGAACTCACAAAGGGCAAACCAATGAGGTGGAATAAATGTGAAAAATATGTTAATAAGGTATTTTGGTAATAGGAACGAGAAATTAATTTAATTTTTGAGGAAGGCTAGGTCCTATCCATGGTCTTACAATGCAACTCACAAATGGAATCCCTAGGGGAGTGATCAATGAACAAAACAATATTTCTCAAGAGGAAATATGAAGAATGTAGGGAGTGAAAAAGGGAATGTAAAAATCATAATTTAGGAATATTATGAGAATAACTTAGGAGATATGAGGTATAATAAGTACATATGAAGACACTAAGTGACTACTGAACATCAATGTACAAAGGAAACATGTTTGTGATAGACATAAAACTATGTAGGTAAATAAACGTGTTATTAAGATCAACTCATGAAGGTAGATCTGTACAAGAAAATAAAAATGGACCTAATTTCCCATGATGTGTTCCCCTTTCCTCATGACCCCTTACAGAGTCATCGATCTACTTTCATGAGAAAGTAAGTTTGTTTTATTTTCCTTTTCTAATCTACTAGCCTAACATACCCCAATGGACCTTGGCTCTATTGTAAGGTTGATTATGGAGTTTAATATTTTAATAAAATAAGGAGATGTTCTTTGAATCATGTCTTTTAGTGTGATTTGACTTTTGATAATTTTGAAATGTTTTTGCCTTATGTATCATTGCCTTTTGTTAAATGATTTTGTATTTTGAATGTTTTAATGAATTTTAAGTTTCTTCCTCCATGTAAACTTGGAATGACAAATCATGAGATATAGAGTGATACACACAAATGAGATTTAGGCTTAGGATAAAGGAATCTAAGTAACCAAAGACAAGACTGATTAGGACACTTAGGCTTAATAATGACCCAACATGTTATCTCAAGTCATAACCATGTATATGATTAGTTTGTGAAAAGGGAATAAAGTAAATAAAGGAGATCTAAAATTGGAATGGTGAAATGAGATTCTAATGATATTAATTATTTGATAACTGATCACATGGTAAAGAAGGAATGATTAAAGGGAACCAAGTTTGTATAACTATGTCACAATGATAATTATCCATGTATATAGAGATAAGAAAGCAAATAATCATAAAAAAATTAAGGGAGTTTGTAAGAAATACAATCAAGAAGTAAAAGAAATAAATGATAAAGAAAACATCCATGATTAAACATAAATGACATTATAAATAATATAGAGTGTGAAATGAAAGTCACCATGTAATATAAATAAGAATTTGACACAATGTCAAATGATATAAAAGATAGATAAATATAATATTGGAGCACATGTCCAATCTAAATGAAAATGTAAGAAAACCATGCATGTGATCATAATTACTAATATATTTTCCCACACACATTATCTATAACATTTGGTATATCTCTATGAATTTGGATGTTAACTATAGCTAATGTCTCATCCATCTCTAGTGAAAACTAGGAAAATACTTCACATTTAATATCCTAAATAGAAAAGGTAGGAATTTATGATGAATCAAGCTAATTAGGGATATTAGGTAAGGGATGATTAGAGGGATGCATGGGAGTGGATTGATGAGAGAATAAAGGATTACTGGTGGGGAAGGATCCATAGGTGAGGGACTCATAGGTGGAGAAGGATCCATAGGTGAGGAAAGGTCCATGGTGAAAGATTTATGGGTGGAGGAATAGGAGGTGACAAAAGGACCATAGGATGGGATGAAACCAATAGAGATGGAACCATAGGAGAAGAAGGGGGAGCCTTATTGTGGGCATAAATTATGGGAGGAATGGTATAAGGTGCAGGAATAGTGAAGATATTATCTTTAACATGTTGTTGAAGGATGTGGTAATGATCAGTGTGATGGGTGCCACATTAGTGCCAAAGATAATATACCTATCCATACATAAGAATATAATTAGGTAATAGTTTTGATGTATGTAGGGCCTTATCTGAGGATTGTGGGATAAAAGGATACAAAGTATCAATATATTGTCACAACTTAAAATAATGCATGGATGAATTATTTTCTATGTCATAAAAGTAACAAATACACCTATGAGTAGGCTTGGTAGAAGTACTCATAAGAGGAGGTATAAAATAATTGGAAGGATATTAGGAAATCTCATTATCCCATTTGGTAGGAAATAGATCCATCTATGGTAAAGGAAGCAAACCATCACCAAGAGAAGGTGGTGGTGGGGAAGGAACTAAACTAAGCTCAATATAAGGAGTGATGGGATTAGAAACAAGGAGAGACTCAGCTAAAGTGGGAATAAGAATGGGCTTTGAAGTGGGATCTACTGAGGGAGGAGAAGGGTATATATAAGGTTAAAGGAGTTATACATGCATCTCAAGGATAATCAATCTATAGGGGTCAAGGTACCTAGAAAAGTGATAAGGCAAGGTCATAGTACCATCTATAAGCATACTCCTCCATGGTTCTTTATAAACTAGAGGTGTCTATACCATCTCTACCCCATGATAAAGAGGAAAAAATATAAAATTAGGAACTATTTATGATGTAATATGGGAAGAATCATGAAAATATTAAAGCAAATAGGAATAATAACAGATAATCTTAGCATCATGGGCCTAAACAAGACCACATAAGAATGGATCATCTAAGGTATAACCATCATCATAGTCATGTGTATGAAGATTAATGGTGTAGGTGGGGATACCATTATCATCCAATGATGTATGATGAATGGAATGTCAAGAATTAGTCAAGACAATGAGGATATCATCACAATGTGGTTTATGAGAATGAGGCTGCAAAGAACTAAGAAGCTAAGAGATGAGATGAGGTGAGAGATCAAAAGTTTTAATCTTTATGTTGATCTCATCAAGATCATTATCATTAAAATATAAGAGGTTTGGGGGATATTCCTAATGAGTTTGGGATAACATGTGTAACCTTGAGTTGAATTGATTGGAAATTTGAATCATTAATATTCATGAAATGGAGGGCAAAGGTTTAATAGTAGGAATCTTGAAGACACCATAGTCTTGGAATTTTTCAAAATTCCAAGGGTTAGTGTCACCTTGAATCTTATATATGGCTCCATTATGAGGGAATTTAACACATTGATAGGTGGAAGAAGCAACTTCTCTCATACAATGAGTCCATGGCCTACCAAGTAGGATGTTATAAGATAGAGGAAAGTTAAATATCATCACCTTCACATGAATGATGATAGGTGGGATGGTAATGGGAATACACACACAACCTAAAGGAGGTATTTTAATTATATCATAGCCTTGACATGTGTTGCATGTGGATTTGAGATTACATTTATAATATCTAAGGGTTTTGATAAAATTGAGAGAGGAAACATAGGTGTTAGAACCCTCATCAATCAAGGCACACTTGACTTGGATATCAGTAATTTGGACACTAATGAATAGAGGAGGATCATCCAAATGAAGTAGGATCTCATTGGTAATCATAGAAGTGATGGGAAATTTTAAGTAAAGAGAAGTTTCCATTGTTTTTTCAACATGGATGGACATCTCTTCTAATTGTTATAATATGCTATATTCATATCCAGATAAGGTTGATTCTCATCCTGATAGGGGAGGACAAGGGATGTTCATTTCAAACAAGAGTTTCATAATATAGTTTTGATGATGTGGAGAGGTATTAATTATTTTAAGGAATGGAATTTGGGATGGTATATTAGTGAGTTCCATGATGGGATCCCACTCATCATAACCCATAAGAAGGTTGTTAGAAACATAACCCATAAGAAGGTTATTAGAAATAGGTGCATAGTTTTTAAGGAAGTCCTCAGAAGGAGGAGCTAAATTACACTATAATTTGTGTTGATAAGAAGGATAAGATTTATAACAAGGTTGTAAACTATGGTGAGAAGATAACCAACTAGTTTAGGTGTAGGTTGTGAGTCATTAGAGGAAGTGTTAATAGAAGCTTGATTATCATTGGTGTTAGGTAAAGAAGATGGAAGGATGGTAGAAATAGAATCGGAAGCATATCTAAGAGAGGATTTGGAATTGGGTCATCTAAAGTTATAAGGTCATCTTACCCCAACTCATTTTAGTGAGTTGGGGAGAAATCCTAGATAACATGAAATGTACGAGATAATGAAGGGGTGTAGATAGATTGAGGGTTAATTAAAGCAACCACCCTTCACATATTGGTAATATTAAACACATTATCTTCAAGATTTGGGTCAATAATAATTTTAACATTATTTGTGGAAGGGGTGGTATTGTCTTGGTATTTCAAAAGAGGGTCTTTATAGATAGCCATATGGGCATTAACTTGATTCAAGGCTTGAGTTTTAGTGTTAGTTTCATGAACTTTAAAAGCAATGTCATAGGATTGTTGACATTTTTGAATGATATAATCATGATAAAAATTAGGACCAAGAATAAAATCTATAGATAAATTATGAATCCACCTACAGGTCTCATGAGAATGACCCCAACTAGCATGAAACTAAAAAAATATATTAGGATCATACCAAGATTTAATAGGATGAGTGGGATCAAGTTCTTGTGGTAGAGGCCTAGGTATAAATTTTAGTAATTTAGCTAAGGATAAAGGTTTATGTACATTTATGTTATTAGGTGAATAAAAATGAGGATTAATGTATTTTTGAGAAAGGGGACCTTGTTCTAAAGATTGGTTAGGAACAACAACTTGAATAGTGTGAATGGTGTCATAAGAGTTTGTGACACCATCATTGGTAGCATGATGATTTTTTTTATTAAGTAAGAATACAAGTACTATTAGAAGGTAGGGGTGGATCAAATTAATGAATAAGGAAATATTGACATTTTTTTTAGTCAATGGACTCCTCCAAGGTACACAGAGAGAGTGCAGACCCAATATTGAAACCTAGGGAAAAAAGCATTGGTAACGAGATGAAAAAGGTTATCAACATCCATGTTATGTTCACATTTATTGGAAAATATTTTCCAAATTTTAATAAAATCTTGGGTAATTTCATTTTCAAGTTTCTTACAATTTATAAAATGGACCAAAGTATTCTCAAGAAGATCACTAGTTCACAATTCTTGGACTAGAACATTTACTAAATCTTCTAAAATAGTAATATAATGAGTTTAAAGTTAGTTGTACCAATCTAAAGCATCACCCATGAGAGGGTTGGATAAGATATTGATAGCGGTAAAGGTATTTAATTTGACCCAATCTTTATATAGATTTACAAATGTTTTTAGATGAAGAGTAGGATCAGTTGAACCATTGCAAGAAATAGTAAGGGTGATACCTCCTATATCAATATTAGTAATTTGAGTTGTAATCAGCTCATTTTAAATATGTTTAATTTTCTTGTTGAAAATAGGAGGTTGAGGGATGAGATTACCATGGCAATCTCAAAGAGGAGGTGGGGGAACAGTTTGATTATGCATGACCTAAGACATTGGTTAAGGGTGGGTTTGAAGATGGAGAAGGTGATTTTGCATTCTCATAATTTGATTTGTATTATGATCTTGAAAGGCATTCATTTGATTAAGCATTTTTAATAAAATTTGATGGGTTTGATCAACATTGTTAACATTATTTGAAGAATTAAAGTTGTTATTAGTGGATTGGGTACCACTATTGGTATTGATAGGAGCTTGAGAGGAACTATTAGAATGTGAGGCACTAGTGGAAAAATTTACTTGTGTGTAAAAAATATAGATTAGTGAAGGGATGAGAAGGGGAATCACTAGAAGCATGATTACCTTAGGTAGTGTTGGCCTACATACCAAAAATGCCTAATCTAGAATAAAGAGCTAAGCGTAGTCCTAATTAAAGAGTGATATAATAAGAATATGGAATTTAGGAGAATATCACTTGCCATTTGAAATATTTTGAAATAATTTAAGAATGCTCAGTGTGAATTTGATCATCTTAAGGATTTAGACTATAATCAGATGTCATGTAAAAATGAATGCATCATATTTATTGTGCATTTAATAAGTTCACCTAGAGAGCCTATTAGGCCAAAATATTGCATTTTCATGATGATTTTAGTTCCTTGATAATCTTTTATAAATTTCATGTCTTGATGAGCTTTTTATCTCAAGATATAAGTCTTCAAAATTAGACTTTCAAGATGAGACATGCATGAGGATGTCAAATTGGGGCTATGGAAAATATCCATTTGAATTCAAAAATTAGATCCAATGGTAAAAATTCAATTATACTATAGATTTAATGGCGAGTGGCAATCTGATAGTATCAATGGGTCCTAAAGATCTAACAACACATATCTGATCATAGATTCTAGCTTAACGATGAGAATCAAGTCAAAGGGTCAACATGAACACATGGATGACAAGTGTCAAGAACTTGGGTACCTAAATAGAGATCCAATGGTGAATAGTAGGTGATAAGTCTATTAGGGCCCAAATAGATCAATGGTACATGTGCAATCATAATCAAAGATCTAGTACAGAGAAATGGGTCAAAAGGGTTGGTGGATCTCAAAGATGAATGCATGAGTGACAAGTGTCTTAAGAACATTGAAATGGAAAAATATATATGGATCACATTCATTCATATAGAGTATATCAATGATGTATGGGAAAGAAGATCCAATGGTGCATGAGAAGGAGATCAAGGGCTAATATAAAAAGTTAAATCCACATATGGTCAAGGTCAAAATAAATCAAATACGTCAAGGGATGCCATGGAGGTAGACATGTTGGTTTGATGAGTTTATCATCGAAGATATCATCATGAATAATGCCATTTTCCTCAATCTTTTCATGCCAAGATGAACTTGTGAGGAGAAATAAACATCAAAAAAGAGATCTTAATAGATTGATCCAACTATTACAACTACTTTGATGCTGAAAGAAGAGTGTTAATAATTTATATCCCACCATAGTAACTATAAGGAGAATCAATGTAAGCCAAAAATAGATTAAAATGGATTGATGTAGTTATTATGGCCACCTTGTAGAAGTGGTCTTAAGTATTATGATCTATTCTAATGATATCAAGGTCAAAATGATCAAGATCTTGGTAATTATTCTCCCTTATCCATCCTTCTAGACATGATCCCCATTCCTATAACCCCTTTCTACTATAAATATAGGATCCTAAGCCTTGAAATTGATCCCTCACTTTGGCATGACTAGACTCTATTGAGATTTGTACTATAACACCTATTTGATTTCATAAGAGACTAAATTCCTCCATTTTGCGAGCTAAGTTGAAGTGTGTCTTATGAATTATTTGATATGGTCAAGTTAATTTAGTTTTCCTTGCCTTTATCTAAATTTTTTCAGCTTCATACAATGTTTTGGTAGTTCTCATAGGTCATTATAAGTGCATATATGGTCTACTGGTTAGTGTGGAAATGGAAAAGTACCCTCCCATGCTAGGTTGGTATCTAGTCATTACCTTATTGTGAAATAATTATGTAGAAACTCATAAGATAATGAATGGAATTATCTTATAAAATCTTGAAAGTGTCTTATAGTGTGTCTTGTGCAAGTATAAGGATCAAAACATTTAGTGTATCACCTCATTTTTATATGTTATTATGAATCATTATCAATCTCTCTCCATTTTCCAAGTAATATTTAACTTAGGTCTAGTATAGGTGATATATCCAAAAGTAATTTGGCCTTCCCTAGAGTTATTAACCAATTTTAGGTGACCCACAACCTAGGGTCAGTCCCATGTTGGACTAGGTTTGAGTAGGAGGACTTGAACAATCCTCTTATCAACTAGGGTGCAATCTAGACCACCAATAATTCTAGCATGCTTAGTGGGACCCATTCTCCTAGAGGAGATGAATTTTATATCTAAGGAGAAGCATATACAATAGAAAAAGAGATCCATCATTGTTAGGAGTTGAATATTTTTCAAGTTACTAGACAACATTTTCATGCCAAAGGTTACTACAAGGTTAGCTATCAAAGTTATTCCCCTTGAATTAATTGAGATATATATTATTTCATATAATATATCAAGATTTAATAAGACAAGACCTTATCCCCAAAATTAATATTCATCCCTTGGTCACCCTATTATCTTAAGCAGTACCATCCCCACTACCCAAATGGCTATCAAGAATCAAAAATTTGTTCCATTCAATAGAGGTGGCCCATTTAACTTAACCCAATACAATGATATTCCTATCACTAATATTAAAATCATCCCATTATTTTTTTGAGAGCATCAAAAAACTACTTTTAAGCACATCCAAGATGTTTCCAACCTTTGTTCCATTCATAACATTGTTCAAGATAATGTGGTTACAAGATTGCTTGATGTTTATTTCAAAGGAAAAACATTGTAGTTATATATAAATCTTCCTTACAACTCCATTAATAATTGGTATGAGCTAGGTGCAGCCTTAGCCAGGAAGTTTGAAGATAGATCTGATCACCTATCATTAGTTGAGTAGTTGATTGCCATTCAGATGGCTCCCCATGAGTTTATGTTTGATTTTAACCTTAGATTTAAAAAAAAGGGACTATAATTCCTAAAGTGATTATACCATCCATATAATATGCCTTCTTTTACTACCTAAAATCCCTTAATTCTAATATCAGTGTGATGATATAGTCAATGGGTGGTAACACCTTGCCAAATGCTTATGAATTTGCCATAAGAGCAAAAAATAGTTTGATACAAGCTGATAAGCTTGCTCCAAGGTCTCTAATGCCTGTATTCCTAGATTTTAAATTTATCTCACCCCCCAAGTTCCTCAAATTCCATTTGTGGCCCCTATCCCATCTCTTGAAGCCGAAGTTGTGGTGCCTTCTAATCAAGTTAGTGAGATTGGAGAGTTAAAAAATCTATTACAATATTTTGTGAATGAAATAGTTAAACTCAAGAGATAATAATACTAGGTTAGGTCTTATAAATAATAACATTATACCTCACATCATCCTTTTAGAGACCAAAGTCCTCCCTATCAAGGATTTAAGGAAAGTAGACCACCCTACCAAACACAAAGAGCCATACTTCCAACCAAGCCATATGCATCTCTTGATCTTAATTCACCTTCCACATCAAAATATATTATTCCCACACCTCCTTAAAATAATTTTATGCATGAATAAATTTGGTAGAACTCAAATATCAATGATGCTCAACACCAAACCTTGGTATCTTAGAACATTACTATGCCATAAATGATACAAGAAGAGTTATCTCTTCAAGGAGGTTAGTATCAAGAGACAAATTTGGTACCCCAAGGAAAGTCTATAAAATTTCAAGGGAAACTTGATGTCATTAATATAAATTGGAAAATGGATGATTATGTTATTTTTAATCATGGTGGTGAGACTAAAAGTTCAAGTGGTCAAGTTATAGATGTAACTAGAGCTAAAAGAAGAGCCATTGATGAGGCTCAAGATGTGACTAAGTATTCAAGTACTCCTAATGTTGTTTTCAAAAGTAAAAAATATTAACCTAGTGCCCCTATAACACAACATAATTAGAATGTAAAGGTTGGGAAGGTCCCTCAAATACCTCTAGTCTATGAATAACCAGTGGTCCAAAAGGTATAGCCAAAGGTTAGTAAAGCTTCATTCAGTACAATAGATTAGATGAAGAAATCCAATGTCAAAATTTGCATGTGTGAATAGCTTTATATTCTAAAACAAGAGGATATGCTTATCCAAGAGATTTCAACTCTCAAGGTGTCTTCACAACTAGTTGAGAAATAAGGAGTTATCCTAACTAATTTAGACTAGCCAACAAAGCGTCAAGTAAAATAGGTAAATAAAATGGAAAAAGGGAAAAATATTAGATAAAGTCAATTAAAATTCCTCCCTTCTACCTCTCTTTGATATTTGGTGACTATTTAGTTCATAACTGTATTGTAGGCAGTGGGGCCAGTAACACTGTCATGCCTAAGCAAATTACAGACAAGCTTAGTCTTATCTATGAACCAAATGATAAAGGAGTATTGAAATTATATTTTTCACCAATAAATATAGTAGGTATCATTAAGTATCTAAATTTTACACTACATTCTTATTCCAATGTTACCATTCAATCGGGTAGTCGTGGTGGACTTGCCTCCCTACTTTGCCATGTGTTTGGCAAGGGACTTTACTTCAAATATTGGAGGATACTTATTATCTGATTGGACATATTTGATGTTTAATACTAGGTATGGCACTAAGGTATAAATATATTTTTAACCCATTGCATTGTTACATTTGGAACCATATATGCTAAGTGTTTTGAACACCAATTGCCTCATCTTAGATGAGGTGATAGAAGATAGTGTAGAGGAAACTGAACCACCTTTAGATGGGATTATAGATTTGTTCCTTGATGATTGGGACCCTATATCACATCATTATTATACCTATAATATTATTGAATAATAAGGACTTGGTGTTTATTGATTGCATGAGAAAGATGCACCAATTCTAGCCTTGATGAAGGATGATGAGTCTATTGATGGCCTATGAAAACTATACTTTGATGGGTCAAGGAATAAGAATGGTACTAGGGATATGATGATGTTGATTTTATCTATTAAATAAAAAGGTAATTATCATCTATTAACTTTCAATTTGGTTGTTCAAAAAATGTTGTACAATATGAGACACTAGTTCATGGTTTACAATGGGCTAGGAAGATGAATGTCAACAACTTACAAGTATTTGGTGATAGTGAAATTATAGTTCAATAAGTAATAGGTATTAATGTATTCCATAACACATTGATTAAATATTATAAACATAGGGTATGGGACTTGATTTAAGAGTTTTAGGCCTTCAACATTCAGGCAATACTAAGAGATGATAACAAATATATAGATAGGTTGGCTAGCATTGGAGCACAATTTAGTATCCTAGCTAATGTAAGAAATGAAAAGGCCCAATAAAACATTAAGGTGATTTTAAGGCCTTTTTTCATAGATAATAATGATTATTGATAAGTGTTTAAAGATGATAGTTATATTTTCAGATTCTTATAAGAGGTTGAGTTTTCTTCAAGAAATCAGTCAAAGTACTTGTAGTAGTATGGTGATCAGATTGTACAAATGAGGATAAATAAGTTTCCCAAGTTATTGGGCACAATTTATAACATATTCAAAGGTGATGATGAGATAAGGAAATAAAATTCATCTTTATCAAAAAAATAAGAACACTATTCTAATGTGGAAATTGCACTTGGTAAGAACCTAAAGTTGGGTAAGGTATGCACTTATTCAGAGGAGGATTTCATTAAGTTATGTGAAAATTTTGCTGATGTATTTTCATGGAAATATAGTGATCTCAATCGATTTGACCCAAGTCTATCTCAACACACCATTAAACTAGAAGATGAGACTAGGCCAGTAAGACAAAGACAAAGGCCTATTAATCCTAAGCTTGAACCTTTGATGAGAATAGAGATCCATAAGCTCATTGAGTTAACTATTATATTTTCAATCAAGAAATCAAATTGGGTGGAAAACTTTGTCCAAGTACAAAAAAATAATGGTGAAATTAGACTATGTGTTAACTTCCATGACTTGAATAAGGCTTCCCTTAAAGATCACTATCCATTGTCCTCTATAGAATAGATTTTATAGTTGGTCGCAAGTTCAAAAAGGTTCTCTTTATTAGATGGATATAATGGTTATAACCATATTTTGGTCAAGGAAGAGGACCAATTAAAGACAACCTTCACTAAAAAGTGGGGGACATTTGTATATAGAAATATGCCCGTTGGTTTATCCAATGTTGGATAATTTTTTTAGAAAGCCATGGATATGGAATTCTAGGGATTTCTTAATAAGTTTTTATTGGTCTATTTGGATGATATAACAGTGTTATGAAAGAAGGTAAGTGATCACATGGTTCACCTTGAGAAAGTATTTGAAAAGTGTAGGCAATTTGGGGTATCCCTAAATCCCAAAAAATGTGTATTCTTAGTTCATGAAGGTAAGATTCTTGGACATATAGTCTTAAATCATGGTTTAAGCATATATATTGAAATAATAGCTTCAATTATTTTAATTTCTTTTCCTAATAATAAAAGAGATTTGCAAAGTTTCTTGGGGGAGATCAATTTCATCATAAGATACGTCTAAAATTTTACCACTTTAGCTAAGCCACTTATAGCCATGCTAAAGAAGAATTATAGCTTCAGATGGTCTAAAGGAGTAATGAGTTTTGAAAAAATTCAGAAATCCATGGCTAGTGATCCTACACTCATGAACCCATATTTATTAAAGGAATTCATTTTGTACACCTATGCTAACATTGAAACCATTTTAGGAATTCTTATTTAACAAAAACATGAAACCTTAGAGAAGCCAATATCCTTCTTCAGTCAAGGCCTAGAGGAGTAAAAAACAAGGTACCCTTTTGTTGAAAATCATGTAATTTCAGCCACAAGGTCTCTCAAGAAATTTAAATACTTGTTATCTAAAAATAAGATACACCTAATGGTTACCCATCCAAGTATCAAGGAGTTTCTATTGATTAAAGACATACATGAGAAAATATCTGGTTGGATAATAAAGTTAATGGAGTATGATGTTGATATCAAGGTCACAAAGTTGATTAGAGGCAAAGGAATTTGTGAACATCTAGCTCAAGACTTAAAATAAGCCAATGAGGTGGTTATGGTTTCAAATGATGAAGAAGTTATAGTTGATCATACCTCACATCCTAGCTAGTATCATGATTTTGTAATATATATCCAAGATGGTATTTATCCCTCTCACTTAAATCGTTTAAAAAAAAATATTTTATATTACAATCCATTCCTTTTCTTTTGGTTGATGGTGTTTTATTCAAGAAAGATATCAATGACATGTTGTTAAGATGTATTGACAAAATCAAAATGAAAGATTACTTGAATAGTTTCATAATGGACATGATGGAGGGAATTACTCAAGAAGGACTATAGCTCACAAGATCATGAGAGGTGGGTATTATTAGCTAAGATTATTTGGTGATTATCATGCATGGGTTAGGAAATGTAGAGAATGTGCTATGTTTATAGGGAATGTAAAACTTGTTTCCTTACCTCTCCAAACAATTGTAGTAGATCATCCCTTTATCTAATGGTGATTGGATTTTATTGGTCTTATTAACCCCCCTTCAAGCTCAAGTCATAAATGGATACTAACTACTAAAAACTACTTTACTAGATGGATAAAAGTAGTGATATTAAAGGAGGCAAATGAGTCCAATGTTCTATATTTATATGAATTTACGCTTAATAGATTTGGATCCCCTTAAAACATCATTTATGATAATTCTATGCCTTTTATGGGGTCTAAGATCAGCCAATGTACAATTTAACATAGTGTTTTCCTCAACACTTCATCAAACTACTAACCCCAAAGTAATGACCTTGCCGAGTCCATTAATAATAACCTATTAAATATCCTAATAAAGACCATTGAATATAATTAGAGGTCATGGAATTTAAAATTGAAGCAAGATTTGTAGGCTGATAGAATCACCTACAAGAAGTTAATAGCCATTTCCCCCTACAAGATGGTATATGGTAAGGATGCAATAATGACTATTTATCTTGAATTTCTTGCCCTAGAACTAATTCATCAACTTGAGTTGTTAGAGAATGAACCTATGGAGATAATAATGATGATATTATAGAGTTAGAAGAGACAAGACATTAGTCCATGCTAGCCATGAAATGCCATCAAGAAAGGGTAAAGAAAGCCTTTGACAAAGGAGCTTCTACATGAAGTTTCAAAGAAGGATATTTGGTCCTAAAGTGGGATGAGGATAGAGCTAAACTAGGAAGGTATACAAAATTTGACTCTCTTTGGAGTGGCCCATACATAATCTCTAATTGAAAACCCCACAATACCTTCCAACTTACAAGGTTGGATGGTGAGGAGCTTCATATCCCAATTAATGAGATACACTTGAAATATTGTTACTAAAGGTTGAATTCTCTATACATAGTTTTTTAAGCTTTCATCCAAGTGTTATCCTAACACATTAGTTGTTTGATTTTGCTTTGTTTATTTATCTTCTCTATTTTGTTTATTTTCTTCCCTGTCTCAGGATAATTCATTATCTTTATAAGTCAAAATGTTTCTTGTAGTAATGAACTAGGTTCACCATTATTGATGATTTTAATAGTCATAAAAATTGTCTAAGTTCTCAAGAATAGAAAGTATGTTACCCAGCTGATTCACCAAAGATGTTGGCTAAGTTTGGCCTACACACCAAAAATGCCTAATCTAGAATAAGGAGCTAAGTAGGATCCTGATTAAAGAGTGATCCAATAAGCATATGAAATTTAGGAGAAAATAACTTTCCATTTGTAAGATTTTAAAACACTTTAAACATTCTCAAAGTGTGAATTTGAGGATCTTAAGGATCCAAACCATCATTGGATGTCATGCAAAAATGAATGGGTCAGCTTAATTATGCATTTAATAAGTTCACCTAGGGAGCCTCTTAGTTTGAAATATTATATGAACATGATGATTTTAGTGTTTTGATCATCTTTTGTAAATTTCATGTCTTGATGAGTTTGTTATCTCAAGATATAAGCCTTAGAAATTAAACTTGTAAGATGATACATGCATGAGGACATCAAATTGGGGTTATGAAAAATATCCATTTGAATTCAAAAAGTAGATCCAATAGTTGATATCCAATCATATCGAAGATCCAATGGTGAGTAATAACTTGATAGTATCAATAGGTCCCAAAGATCTAATGACACACATTTGATCGTAGATTCTAGATCAATGGTGAGCATCAAGTCAAAGGGTCAAAATGAACATGTAAATGACAAGTGTCAAGATCTTAAGTACCTAAATAGAGATATAATAGTGCATGAAGGATGACAAGGCTATTAGGGCCCAAATAGATTAATGGTATGTGTGTAGCCAGAATCAAAGATCTATTGATAAGTAATGGGTCAAAAGGGTTAATGGATATCAAAGATGAATGCATGAGTGAAAATTATCTTAAGCATATTGAATTCATAGAATATCTATGGCTCACATTAATTTATATAGAGTATATCAATAGTGTGTGAGAAAGAAGATCCAATGGTGTGTGAGAAGGAGATCAAGGGCCAATATCAAAAGTTAAATCTAGATATGGTCAAGGTCAAACTAGAACAAATACATGAAGGGATGCCATGGAAGTAGACATGATGGTTTAAGAGGTTCATCACCAAAGATAGAATCATGATTAATAACCCTTTTTCCATCTTTGCATGCTAAGATGAGCTCATGAGGAGAAATCAATAACATAAAAGAGATCCTAACAGATATATTTATCTATTGTAACTGCTTCTAAGCTAGAAGAAGATTGATAATGATTTTAACCTACCATTGTAACTATAAGGAGCATCAATGTAAGCCAAAAACAAATTGAAAGGAAATGATGCAATTTTTATGGCCACGTTCTAGAAGTGGTCCTAGGCATTATGATATGTTCTAATGGCATCAATGCCAGAATGATCAATATATTGGTCATTATGCTCCTTTCTCCATCCTTATAGACATGATCCCCATCTCTGTCACCCATTTATACTATAAATATAGGCTCATAATCCTTTAAATGGATCCATCTCTTTGGAATGACTAGACTCTACTGAGATTTGTAATATAACACCTATTTAATGTAGTAAGAGATTGAATTCCTTCATTTTGCAAGCTAAATTGATGTGTGTCTTCTGAATTATTTGATATGGTCAAGTGAATTTATGTTTTCCTTGCCTTTATCTAAGTTTTCTCACCTTCATATACTATTTTTTTAGTTCTCATAGGTCATTCTAGGTGCATATATGGTCTATTGTTAGTGTGGTAGTGGACATCTTCCCTCCCTTACTAGGTTGGTAGCTATGCATTACCTTATTATGAAATAATTATGTGGAAACTCATAAAAAAGTGAGTAGAGTGATCTTATATAGTCTTTAAAGTGTCTTGTAGTGTGACTTTTTCAAATATAAGGATAAAAAAATTTAGTGCATCACCTTATTTCTATATGCTATTATGAATTATTGTCAATCTCTCTCCTTTTTCCAAGCAAGAGTCAACTTAGGTCTAGTATAAATGATAGATCCAAAAGGAATCCAGCCTTATCTAGAGGTCTAACCCAAGTAAGGTGACCCAAAACCTAGGGTTAGTCCCATGCTAGAATAGGTTTGAGTAGGAAGACCTGAATAATCCCCTTCTCAACTAGGGTACAATCTAGACCACCAATATGTATCAAACAATGCACTAGTGGAAGAGTTGAGGAGAGTGGGTCTAAGAAAAAGCCCACTAGATGTATAAATGTTAGTGGATATACTAGGTATGGAGGTGGAAGAAGTCAAAGAAGAAGATGTCATGGTATGAAAAGGGGTTCTAATAGAGGGAAGAGGCTGAGAATCAAAGAAACCAGTACCCCCAAATCAATGTGAGAATGTGGGAGAAGCTAAATGAGGATCTTCAACTTGACCATTAATCATGAGATGGTAAATGGTAAAAGGATCCTTTCCTCAATATTAAGGAAATTTAGAGATAAAGAAGAGCATTTCATGGGTATACTATAATTTAAGGTGATATTCAAGTGAGAAAAGAGGATTACACAGTGAAGAGGAATGAGGAGGAGTCCCATAGTTTGTTATGCGAGTGACTATATGAACATTAATCTCATCTAGGAGAGGGGCCCTACTCTACTTATGGGAGACTCTATGAGGGTTAGTAAAACTCATTGTATCTATTGAATTCAACTCAGTGTTATCTTCAAATAGAAATTTTATGATGAAGGAGAAGGACTAAACATGGTAAGAGAGATGCAAAAAAAGGAAATATGAAGTGACATAAAACTGTACAGAGTCAACTAGGTCGACCTAGTATAGAAAATAGGGTCTAAAAATATATAGATTCGATAAGGTCAACTTAGTACAGAAAATAAGGGATGAAAATTGTACAGAGTCGACAAGGTCAACCTAGTATAGAAAATAGGGGAAAAAAACTATACATAGTCGATAGGGTTGACCTAGTATATAAAATAGGGGCTAAACACTATATAATGTCGACAAGGTCAATCTAGTACAATGGGTAGGGTAAAAATAGATAGTTTGTAAAAGACTGTGTTGATAGAAATGACTGTGTACTGAAACAAGAAAAAAAATTCAAGTATTTTTGAAAGAAAGAAATAAAATGAAACACAAAATCAATTGGGTTAGTAAGGTTAATCCAATTAAGTCACACAACATAAAACCTTGCACCAATGCTGGCTAATGAAAGTTTTTAAAATACAACATAAATTGAGCAAAGATCAAAATCAACTTAGAAATTAAAAGCTGACTAAGTGGTCATCCTAAATGTTGTTAGATTATTAGAATATTATTTTATATGTGATAAGAATTTGGTTGTAATCTAGGAACTAGAAAGTAATCTAAGGATGGTTTTAGGACATTTGTGCTAAAAGGGATATGTATTGGTAATGGTATCATATTGGAATTGAGTCCTACCATCTCACTTCACACACCACAATAATAAGGGTTTCAGGTGCTTAGAAAAAAATTACTATTAACCACATGTTTATACTTGGATAGAAAACTAAGTTGGCTTCCCCTTTGGTGATGAAATCCAAATAGGTTGGCCTTGGGTAGACAATTATTAAAATGTGTTTTAAGATTTTGTGATTTGGTAGTGTGTGTATAAAAGAGAAAATAGTGAAACTAAATGGTATATTGAAAAAATCACCCAATTAGAATATGTGATCTATTCTAAGCATGCATGCAACAATAAATGAAAGTGTGAACTAATTACTAGCATATAGGTGTTAATTCCAACTTTGAAATATAGTACAATGTCAATTAAATTGATAATGCATGTAGATAATACATAATATAATTGATAGTGTTGCTTTTATATTTTGTAAGAAAGGGTTTGAAAAAGAACTATGTTAATAATGTTGACATAATTTTCCAAACAAAACATAGGATATAGAACTACATCAATAGAGTCGACCTAGTTGACTGTATAGAGGTAGTTTTAAAGATTGTAAACTATAAAAAAATAGAACTATAAGAAATGATAGAAGTGAAAAATAAGGATAGAAAGGAAGCTTAGTGGGTTGGAGGATGTAGAGGAAAATAATATTCATATTAAAGATCCTTGATTTATACTTGAAAATTCTGCCAACTGTGTTGACTAGTTTTGTAAATCCTATTTGCTAAAAACCTAAAAAAAGAACTATGTTGATAGGGTCAACCTAGTATGCTAAACTTGATGACTAAAAATGTATAAGGTCGATTGAGTTAACCTAGTATGATGAATTGGATGCCTGAAAATGTATAGGGTCGACTAAGTCAACCTAGTAGTTTGAACTAGAAGTATGAAAAACTTGCACAAACAAAATGGAGTCATATTGATGTGAATGTGTGTTAAAACTATGCATATAAGTTCAAACTATGTTGACACTATCAACCTAGTATCACAAATATATAAAAATAAAATGATAAAATAATGAAAATTGTGAAATAAAACCTACAAGGGTTATATTCATGTCAAGTTGACCAGAATGTATGCAATCAAAAATGCATCATATCTATAAATCAATCCTAACTCAAAGAAGATAGATCATACCTTACACTTTCGATTGGGGATACATTATATAATCATGAACATGAGTAATATGGGGATCTATTAAACTTGATTAGGGAATATCTTACCATAATACACTATGATAGTAAGGGTTCCAAAGCCTCCAATCAAGCACAATCATGCAATAACCCTAAGGGAGTCTTATATTTTGATATATTAATAAATTAATAACAAGTAAAGAAAATTTAATCTAGTGCTCACCAAAGCTTTTGACACAAAGTGGGGGTTAGAAATAATAAAAGTAAACATGCATAAGAGACATATAATCATGTCTATGTATACAAAATCTTAATGCATGATGCATACACATAATATTTTTTTAACTTTTATTGATTATTAACACTTTGTATCTTTCAGGAACCTATTGAGTCTCAATCTCTTTGAGTTCATGCCTTAAGGGATGAATTGGGAAAGGGGTGGATAGACCATCAGTGTTTCATAAGATTGGTGTTCCTTTTTCCACTTGCCATACACACTCTAGCCTCCTAAAACCATTTAATTCAAGCTTATTCTTCTTAGTCCTATCCATTCCAATCATTTTCTATGTTTTATCCTTCATTTCTTGCCTTAATACCCTTTTGACCTATTGGTTGTGCTAGGTCAACTAGGTCAATAGAGTATAGTTTAGGGAATGTTTCTCTCTTTTGGTTTGTTGGCCTCTCAGCTGACCTAACATAGACAAAATGTGCTAGGTTGACCACATCAACCTAGAACAACCAACATTACTGAAATATTTTAGGGTAAGACACTACTATATATACAAGGTTATTTACCACTATTTAAAAAGAGCAAAGAATTAAGTGAATAAATGAAAGTGAACATCTACCTATTAACCATTATAATTAGGGAATAAATCTTTAGGGTTTAATACTTTATTTGGATCTCTAATCTCATATTATGGATAAGTATTTTGGATTCTTAGATAGGTTGTGTAGCCTAGAGCTGATTTATCTTAGTTATCCTTATATACCAAAACAATCTCTTGCAAATCACCTTAGCTAAGGGAGAGATTGAGGCTTGGTGGGTTCATATTTAAAGGTAAGTATTCCTAGCTTTATTCCTCCTTTTTAAGAGTAGATAGATATAACATATGTATTATTCTCTTCCATGTATAAGGATTCCTTATACATCGATGTGAATATATGTATTCTATACATGTTTATTTTAGTTGTTTATTTATTTTATTTCTAACCCCCACTTTGTGCCACAAGTTTTGGTGCATACTAGATTAGATTTACCTTTCTTGTTATTATATTAGTGAAATATTAAATAATATGATTCTTTTAGGATTGTTATATGATTGTGTTAGACTATAGGCTTTGGAACCCTATCTCGCATGGTGTGTTGTGACAAGTGATCCCATAATTAGGTCTAGTGGATCCTCACATTGGTCATTCTCCTACTTAACAATTGTATACCCACAATCAAAAGTGCAGGTGTTCTTTATCCCATTTGATCCAAGATTGATTTATGGACATGATGCATTTTTGATTGCATACATTTTGGTGAACCCAATATGAATCAAACCCTTACAAGATTTCTTTCACTTATTTCATTTTTATTTGTCATTATTTTTGTCATATATTTAATGTGCTATATCGACCTTGTTGACCCAATTTATTTATCTATATGCATAGGTTTGTAGGAATAAGTAATTGGTTCAACCAGCTTGACCCATTATAGGTTTCAAAACTTTTAGAATCTTGTTCAAACAATTGGATCGACTAGTTCAACCTAGTGTAGTTTTTCACTAGTTTTTAGACTTCTTATTCAGTCAACTAAGTCGACCAAGTCGACCTAGTGCATTTTCAACACTTTTTTAGTAGGTTTCGCATTACTTGGTTGACTAGTTTGATCAAGATTTTAGTTTTTTGATATTTTTATCTAAGGTTCTTGATAATAAATCTTCTCTATTTTCATCTCTAAACCACTCAGGTGATTTTCTATTCTTTTATATCTTTTTTGTTTTTGTACTTTCCTTTTAAATTTTATAGTCTTTAAAACTACCTCTACACATTCAACTAGGTTGACCTTGTGGGCCTAGTTCTATGTTTTATGTTTTCTAAAATAACTAAGTCAACCTAATCAACCTAGTTCATTTTTAGAATTTGCTTTAACAGTATTGGTTCAACCCTGTCAACCCTATTCTATATGATATATTCTAAACTATACTTTGTTTTAAAGTTAGAATAAACCATATATGTTAATCACATCTTTATTTTTAGTTTCTTACATTCTTAGAATAACTCACATAATCTAATTAGGTGGTTTTTAATTAATCATTTAGTTACACTATTTATATTCTTTTGCACACATGGCAAAATCTCATAAACATCAACATACATTTTAAAAATTTGACTACCCAGATCACAGTACTTGGATTTCATCACTAAGGGGGAAGCTAACTTGATCCTCTAGTCAAGTATAAAGCATGGTTAATGGTATATTTTGGCTAAGAACTCAACACCCTTATTGCTTTAATGTGTGAATTTGGGGGGTAGGCCCTAATACCAAACCTTTATCACTACCAATACAGTTTATTTTCATCCTAAACTTACCTAAAAATATCCTTAGATTGGTATCTAGTACCTTGTTTATAGCCAATCCCCATTTATACTTAAAATTATTCTTAATAATCCAATTAAACATTCTAGATTGACCAAGTAGCTAGCTTTACTTTGAAATTGTTTGCTTGCTCTTTGATCAATTGTGTGTGCAAAAGCTTGGATTATCCATCATTAGTGTAAGATTTTGATTTGTGTGCATCAATTGGATTAGCCAATGTCAATTCAATTGACTATTTGTTTCCCTTTCAGTACTTACTACTTTCTTAAATTACTTGAAATTATCTTACTTTAGTTCATAACTTGTTATCAACTTTCTTTTCTTCCCAGTCTATTATGCTAGGTTGACCTTGTCGACCTAGTATCTTTTTCAGCCCTTGTACACTATGCTAGGTCAACCTGGTTGACCTAGTGCTATTTACATCACCTTTACCTTTTTTTTTCAAGTCATTATTCACTAAAATGGGTCGATACTATGGACCTAGTATATTTTTATAGTCCCTATTTTGTAATAGGTTGACTAGGTCAACCTAGTACTATTGTCAATCATTTTTTGATCCTTTACTTTTTCATCTTGCCTCTTTTAATTTCATCATGGAATTTCTATTTGGTGAAAACACTAAAGTTTAATCATTTGACATGATGGAATTTATTAATCCTAATAGGGTCTCCCACAGAAAAAGTAGGGCTCTTTTCGTAAATGCTAATAATGTTCATATTACAACCCACACGATGGACTATGAAAACCCTCCTCATACCCCTTTGTAGCAAAACCCTCCTCTTCTCTTAGAGGATCAACTTGAGTTAGAGTATACTCCTAAAATTCTTTTCTTTATAATGAAATTCCCTCAACATAGAGGGAAGGATCCTTTCATCATCTATAACCTCATGATTATCCATCAAGTTAAAGAACCTCATTCTCCTACTCCCACTTTCTAAACTAGATTTAGGGGTAATAATTTCTTTTCTTCTCAACCTCTTCCTTCAATCTTGACTCCTTATTATGCTATGAAATCTTCTTCTTTAACTTTTGTGACCTCCATGTCTTGTATCTCAACTAACATGGTAGGTTGTATATCTATTGGGCCTCTCATAAGATCCATTGTCCTTAATCCTTCCACTAGTTTATCATTTGATACCCAAGGCACTCATGATTCTAGTGATTCTTCTTCTTAACCATTTACTAGTCCATCTTTTTATTGAAAAGCAAATTTTTCCACTAGTGCCTCAAATTCTCATAGCTCTTCTCAAGCTCATAATAACACTAATAGTGGTTCCCAAGCCACTAATACAAACATAAAAACTAATACTACTTATAATAACACTAATCAAACTCATCAACTATTGTTTAAAACTCTCAATCAAATGAACACATTCCGAGCTCATAATATGAATCAAATGATGAGAATGCAAAACCACCTTCTTAATCTTCAATATAATCCTTAACTAATGGCTTGGGGTACACATAACCAAAGTGTTCCTCCTCCTCCTCTTCAATATTCTCAAGTTAATATCATTCCTCAAACTCCATTAGTCAAAAAAGTCATTAAGCATTTACAAAATGAACCTCTTACCATTCAAATTGCCAACATTGATATTAGAGGTATAACACATACAATTTCTTATAATGGATCAACCGATCCTACCCTTCACCTCAAGAAATTTGGAAATCTTTACAAGGATTGGGTCAAGTTAAATACCTTTGTCATTTCCAAACTATTATCCAAAACCCTCACGGGTGATGCCTTGGATTGGTACAATCAACTTAGAACACACTCTATCACTAGTTTGGAGGACTTAGTAAATTCTTTAGTTCAATAATTTTAAACTAGTGATCTTATAGAGAACACTTTAGCCCATTTAATAAAATATAAACAAAACAAAAATGAAATTACCCAAGCCTTTGTCAAGTGATCTAAGAATTTTTCAAATAAATGTGAACATAACATGATGGATGGCAATCTCTTTCATCTCTTTACAAATACTTTATTTCATAAATTACAATATCAAGTTCATGCCCTTTTTATATGTACCTTGGAGGAAGTTATCAATCAATCCAAAAGACAAGATTTACTCATGCACCAATTTGAGCCACCCCAATCTTCCATGAGCCATCACCTATTAGTTAAGAAAAAAAACAAAATACTATTAATGATGGTGTTACCGATTCATATGAAACCATTCACAATGTTCAAGATGTCATTCCTACCCCTTCTTTAGAACCAACTCCTCAATAATTTACTAATCTTCATTTCTCAATGAACAATATTGATGTCCATAAGCATTTATCCTTAGCTAAATTGTTTAAACATCTACCTAGGCCTCTCCCTTGAGATATTGACCCTACTTGACCTATGAAATCATGGCATGATCCTAATAAGTTTTATTGGTTTCATCCTAGCTAGGGTCACTCTCATGAGACTTGTAGATAGTTCCAAAATTTAGCCATGGATTTTCTTCTTGTCCCAAATTTTGATCATGATTCCATTATTCATAAATGTCAACAAGCTTATGAGATTGATTTCAAAGAGTATAAGTCACATGATAAAAATCAAGCCTTAAATCAATAAAACACTCATTTAGCTATCTATAAATATCCCTTGCTTGATCATCAACCAATCCAAGACAAGATCACTTCTTCCACCAATAACTTATAAAGTATCGTTGAACCAAATTCCAAAAGAATGTGGTAAACATGACTAATATGTGAAGAGTGGTGGCTTTCATTGATTCACAACCTATCTACAATCCTTATTAGACATATCATGTTCTCTAAGATTCTTCTCGAACTCATTTAAATGAGTTGGGGTAAGAAGATATTATTTATTTTGATGATACAATTTATTATTCTCCCTTGGATGACACTTCTCATATTATTTTTAATTTTCTCCTACCATCTTCCAAAAATAATGAAAATCCAATTTATACTAACACTTATTCCAAATTTAAAGATCAATCTAAACCAACTACTTCTTCCTCACTAAAAATTTTACAACCTTATTCTCAACCTTCTCATTCTTATCAACATAAATTTAAATGCTTTTTAGGTCCACCTTTCAAAGATCTTCTTAATCATTATACACCTATATCTAACAATTTACTTATGGGTTATGATGAGTGGGATCCCATTGTGGAACTTACTAATCTTCCATCCCAAGTCCCTTTTCTTAAACTCATGAGGACATCTCCACATCATAGAAACTACCTCATGAAACTCTTATTTGAGATGAATATCCCTCACCCTCCTCTAGTAGGATGGGAGGCTACTTTATCCAGATTTGAGGATAGTATTTTACAACAATGTGAAGAGATTTCCATTAACATTGATGAAACTCTTGACACTTCTCTTTATTTATGATTTCTTATCACATCTATGATTCTAAATGAGATTTTGCTTCATGCAGATGATCCTCCATTATTTATTAGCTTTCAAATAGGTGATATCCAAGTTAAGCAAGCCTTGATTGATGAGGGTTCTGGGACCTATGTTACCTCCCTTGATTTCATTAAGACTCTTGGGTATTTTGAATGTAATCTCAAGTCTACATGCAGTACATACTAAGGATATGATATAAGGAAAATTCCTTCTTTAGTGTGTGTGTGGCTTCCCATTACCATCTCACCTATCACCATTCATATGAAGGTGGTGATGATATTCAACTTCCCCCTTTCATATAACATCTTTCTTGGTAGGATGTGGACTCATTGTATGTGAGCTATCACATCTTCTGATTGCCAATGCATAACATTTCCTCACAATGGAGCCATTTATAGGATTAAAGGAGACACTAACCCTTATAATTTTGAGCAATTCTAGGACCATGGTGTCTTCAATATTCCTACTCTCTAACCTTTACCTAGTGTTCCATTCCATGAGTTGTAGTGTTTCAACATTCTTATCAACTCAACCAGAGGTTAAAACAGGCATCTTGAGCTTATTGGTAACATTCCTCCCAACCTTTTAGACTTTGATAATGATGAGACCAATGGGATTAACTTAAAGATCAAAAATTCTAATCTCTCACCTCATCTCATCTCATAGCTCCCTACTTCCTTGTAGCCTCATTCTTGCAAGCTTCCTTACGATGGCATTCCCATAGTCTTAACCAAGACTAGGAACTCTACTCACCAAGCTTCCTCTGATGACAAGGTCATCCCAACCTATGTCATTGATATTTATACTCCAGATTATGATGATGGCTATTATTTAGATGATCTTATTTTAGGTGGTGTATTATAAGCCCATGATATCAAGATTATTTTTTACCACTCTTCTTTACTTGAGTCTTTTCATATAGCTCATCATTTTATTTCATTTATAGTTCCTAATTTTTGCATTTTTCCTCTTTATCATAAGGTAAATATGACATTGATACCTCCTATTTCTGAGGAGCCACTTAAGACCATTCTCTTGGATCATTCTATGACTTGACCTTATCACTTTTCCACACCTAGGGTAGTCTTCCTTAGACCTTCCACAAATCCCACCCCTCCTTAAGTAGGTCCAACTATAATTAAGCCCATTCCTTTTTTCACTCTAGTTAAACATATTTCATTTCCTACTATCATTGAACCTCTTCATACTTCTCCTCCTAGTGCTCCTCCTATTGAGTCTAGTTCTACTCCTTCCCCATCATCACCCTCCCTTGATGATGGTTTGATTTTTCTTTATAAGATGGCTCCTTTTCCCACCAAATGGGTTGATGAGTCCTCTTTATCTTCTTCCATTTTTATTTCACCTCCTTCTATGAGTGATCCTAAAAGCACTCAAAAGAATATCTATTACTTCCATGGGATAGATAATCATTCTTCCACCCATTTTCATAAATTGTAATAATATATTAATACCTTGCATCCTTATTCATCATCATCAGATAAAGCCATACCTCCCCTAAAGGTGCTTCCTAAATATTTACCTAAGTATGGTGAGGTATATTGTCTATGGCACCTATATGGCATGCATCACACTAATCATTAGTTCATTCTTCAAAATCTTAGAGATCACCTTGTAGTTATACCTAAACCTTACAACATTCCTCCCATAGGTTATTCATGTAACAAGGTTCCTCCTTCTTCTCCCATAGCTCTACCTCTAGTGGTTCCATCACCTCATGTGGTCCCTTCACCATCTTCTATGCCTCCACATATGATTCCTTCACTTATGAACCCTCCCTCACATGTGGATCCTTATCTAGTTGTGAGTCCTCCATTTGTGTACCCTTCACCACCTGAGATTATTTCTTCTCCTGTAGATCCTATTTCCATGCATTCTCTTGAGCAAACTTTGTCTAACTTTCCTCCTTAGCATGATCCTTTAATCATTCCTAATTTTTCAGTTGAGGAAATTAGAAAATAAGTATTTACTCAATATTCATTAAAGATTGATGAGAATTTATTAGTAATATAATTAAAAATCCATAGACACTTATTTGATGTATTGGATAATGTGTGTGGATAGATTTACCAGTATTTATGAGCACATGCATCATACTTCCTAATTTCTATTTGTATTGGATGTGTGCTCCAATCTTATTTATATCTTTATTATATATTTTGACATTGTGTCAAATTCTTCCTTATATTATATAATTTTTCTCCTTCTTTTTTTACTATAGTTAGCTTATGCTATCATTTTTCATTTTACATATACTTGTATTTTTCTTATCATTTCTTTCTTTTCCTTTAGTGTTTTTCTCAAAATTCTTCCCATGTCTCTTCATGATTGTTTACTTTCTTATCTCTATTTTTCATAGATAGTTTTCATGATGACTTGGTTATATTTACCCTCTTCCTTTTGATTACTATCTCCTATTACCATGTGATCATTTCAAAAGTAATCTTTCTCATTATTATTTAATTTTACCGATCTTCTTTTGGATCTCCTTTTTTCATTCTTTTTTTTCTACAAACTAAGCACATACATGGTTGAGACTTGAGATCACATGCTCAATTCATTGTCAAGCCTAAGTGTTCTAGTAAGTCTTTTGTCTTGGGTCGCTTAGCTTCCTTTAGCCTTAGCCTACAACTCATTCATGTGTATCACTATCTCTCTCATGATTGGTCATTCCAAATACTTATGGATGAGGAATCTTAAAAAACCTTCAAAATAAATTTAAAATCTAAATCATTTAAATAAAAGGCAAAAATATTGAATATTCTTAAAAGTCTAATCACACTAAAAGACATGATTCAAAGCACATATCCTTCTTATATTCAAATCTCAAACTCCACAGTTGTCCTTACATAGAGCTGAGGTCTTTTGGGGTGTGGTAGGCTAGTAGATTAAAAGAGGAGAATAAAAAAAATCTATTTTAGTGATACCTACTTTCTTATGAAATTACCCAATCTTCATAGTAGATTGATGGCTCTATAAGGGTCTTGAGGAGTGAGGAACACATCATGAAAAGTATGTCCATTTTTCTTTTCCTTGTACCAATATACCATCATAAGTTTATCTTAGTAACACACCTATTTTCCTACAAAGATTTATGTCTATAGCAAGTGGGTTTCCTTTGTACATGGATGAGCATTAGTCCCTTAGTGTCTTTTCATGTCCTTAGTATTCCTCTTAACTCTTAAGGTCTTCTCTTAAGATGCCCAATTTTTTCTTATTACACTCCCTTTTTCATTTCTTTTCCTTCATATTTCCTCTTGGGAAATATTGTTTTGATTACTGATCACTCCCCATGGGATTTCCTTTGTGAATTGATTTTTAATACTATGGATAGGACCTAGCATTCCTCAAAAATTTCCATCTTTTCCATCATATTACCCACATACTTGATTTACCATTACTTATCCTTATGCTTACCAATATTGATTTAGTACCCATTGGGTTTTTATTTTGTGAGTTTCAGTGTAAGATCATGGATAGGACCCAACCCTCCTAAAAAAAAATTCAAATAAATAAGTCACCATACAAAATTACATGTGTCAAATAAAAGATAATATTTGATTAATTATGAGGCTACACATCATTTACATACTTCCCATCTTGATATTTAGTATGTTTTATGCTTCATTTTCATTTCACCTTTTACTTTGTTATTTTTTGAGTGCATGTAAGATTAAACCATTTCTTAAATTTATCATACTTCCCATCTTGAATTAGTTTGATAAATTTAAGACCAAGTTTTTGCAAATTTTGTTTTTCTTTTGTACTTCCCATCGTGAAATAGTATAATTGATTGACTTAATTTTTGATTTTTTTAATTACCATTTGTGCCCTTTTACATACCTTCCATTTACTACATTGTTTGTCATACTTCCAAACATGATATTTAGTATGATTTTACATGTTTTAATTTGGTGTAAAAAACTTTTACACTAATTTAAAAACAAATCATCTTTTACCATCTTGTTGACATTTTCTTGGATCTTTATACTTAGTCATTTTTTTATATTTTTATTACACATTTACCAACTTGAAATAGTGTGTAATACATTTATTTGATTTATTATATTTTTAAAATCCCTTTTTTACTTATTTTTTTAACCATGTATGTGTACTCCATAATGCTAGAAAAAAACCACACTACATATATTTCCTATAGCATATATAATAAAGCTAAATACATGTGCTAGAAAGAAATATATCCAAAGCATCCACAAACTTAACCATAATGAAAAAATACAAACATCATGAAGAAAAAATACACAACCAACATCAATAAGCCAAAATGATACATCATATATACCATGCATTTGATACAACATATACAACTATATACAAAGCCTCATCACTAAGGCTGAAATCCACCCTGTCTATCTTATTGCCTAGCCATGTTACCTATCGAGGCCTTAGTATGACTCCTATAAATGGTATAATATAATTAGTCAATCTAAGATATCAATCCCTCTACCTATCCTTATAGGTGTGCTATTTGCACCTGTGCCTACACCAACTCATCCTGGGTAACTATACGTGCCTATGTCAATTGAGTCTACACCACTTTATATACATATGTCATCTATGTCACTATCTCAAAATATGTATCTCTCTCATCTAACAAGGCTTAATACACCTATATATTACCTACACCCATCTCTACTGGTGGTTGTACCCTCTCCCTCTACACATATATCAACCTTACTACCTTGCTAGCTAATCTAAACCAGCTCACTTAAGCTAGGGTAGATGGTACACTTAAATCCTCTAGTGTCTTGGGGTTGTATGGATATAGAGTATTTTATAATATGTCATGGATTGATCCCCTCACTAGGGATCTCCATCTCTCCTCTTCATCATTAGGTACACCTAAAAAATACACTAGATGGATATTAGATCACTATCATATCTCATAATATCTATCTATATCTCTCTACTACTAAATAAAAACTCAAGAAATAATTCAACCATATTCATACCTATCTGTGTCTTAGATCCTATGATAACATCATCTGCACAATCAACTAACACAATCTCCCTATCTGTGTGGCCTCTTATTAGCTCCTCGATAGGTTGCCTCTTTAGCTCAAACTTGGCTATCATGGCTCGTGTCTATCTCAGCCTCCATGTGAGTGATATCTCTAACATTTCCTTTGGTACATATATGGGATCATCTAGGATATATGTAGTCTCCATTCTCTCCCATCTCCATCATCACCATGTCCTTGATGGCTACTTCTCATCTTACTATGGGGCTGGTAGTGGTGCATATAGTCTCTCTTCTTCCTCCACCTCCTCCTCTACCACTCATCATGCTTGAATATTCCATGTTCACTCCTGATATGGGCTTAGTATCAGCTTCACTATTAGTGTTTTGAGTCCCCTCTTCGATCATGACTCCCTCACATGCTAAGCCCACTAGTTAGGCATTAGTGTTGATGTCATTAAAAGAGGTAGGCCCATATATCCTAGCATCTATGCTATTTTATATGGCTATCTCCACCATTTATAGTGTCTATTCACCTCTCTCCTCTCTAGTGCTAGTGAAAATATGTGCCAGTTCACCCATGTAGCTACTATGTGCTTATATAGTTGACACACAATGTCTAATCATCTCATTGATTGTAGTGATGGCACATGGGGCATGACCCATATTAACTATTCCTATTACTATATCTATACTTGAGGTAACCCATCATAAATTACATGGGCTAACCTAACTAGTTGATACATGGGGAATTTCCCATATATCCATGCTATCAGTAGTGTGATCAGTCTAATAGTCTTTTTCCCTCTGACTAGCATCTCAAATAGATCATGTATGAGTTAGACCTAGATGATAGAGCTTAGATTGTATAATAATATCTCCTTCAACATCATCCTACTCAAGGATACCATGAATAATGGTACGTTTCCATTTCACTTATGACAGAGCACTTATTATGTCACAAGGCCTATCACTACCTTTTGAAGGTCTAAAATCTATGATATATACACATCATCCATACTAACTCTCCATCCTCTCAATATCAAATTTAAACCTATATCCTACATGTCTAAGGATCTCCTCTCCTCTAAGCTATTTGGTATCCCTATGGTCACCGGTACTCCTGCTATGGGTAGCATAAGGATGGCATGGATATCCTCTAGTGTGATACCCACTTCTATCATGTCCCCATCCACCTCTCATCTAAAGGTGTTATTCAACCATTCCTAGAATCCTAAGAACATGAATAATAGGTTAACACTGAGGAAGATCTTATACATCTGAGATGTACCTCGTAGACCTATGGCTAATAATCTAGCTTGATCTCCATTTGTCAATCTCTCTAACAAATTTGGCAACTAAGACACATCCACCAACCTCCATAATCTTAGTCATCTCTACAACTAAGAAATATAAAATGATGTATTAGTTCATCCATGTCATTTATAATCACAACAAATTATTTTCACATTATTTTTACAATTCCAAAAAAATTTACAAGCCTAATTGCTTTTACCTTATTCATGTTATTCATTTTATCTTATTTCTAGCTTGTTTAGTCCCTATTTCCCTCCTTTAGTCATTTTGGGACATTTTATCCCTCTTTTGGATTTTTGCATGCTTTTATGTGCTTATTATGGATCCATGGTCAAAATAATTTGACCAAAATTTACCTATTTTTGTCATAGTTGACTTCAAATTCTAAGTCAATCCTCTTATTTTACCCTCCCTAATATTAAGTTTTCATTCTAACCATTACAAACTAGTTTTTCACTCTATTTTAGATTTTCAACCTATAGATTACACTAGGTTGACCCATACCTACTAGGTTGACCATATGGATTTTACCTTGTTTCAACCTACCAGGTCAACCTGGTTGACCTAGTACGTTCTGTGTGCC
Organism: Torreya grandis; assembly: GCA_037957365.1. NCBI lineage: Eukaryota > Viridiplantae > Streptophyta > Pinopsida > Cupressales > Taxaceae > Torreya > Torreya grandis. The sequence goes on from JARHVA010002154.1 coordinate 107,540, forward strand.
AACCTAGTACATTTTTCCCAAAATGTGCATTTTTCTCATTTTCTTCCTAAACCCTTCCAAACCATTTCCCATCTTCCTATTTACTACCCTTAAAATCTAAGTTTGTTTAATTTGGACATACATAAATTATTAAAATCAATTTTTTTTTAAAAATTCACTTAATTCTATATAAATTTCAAAAACTAGTTTGAGATCCATAGTTGCATACCTATAGTGCACATGTTGCCATCTCTAGGTGTCCTCCTCATCTACCCTATCATTCGCTCACCATCCTAACCTGTTTTGGTCTTAGAGATCTATTTTCTCTCTTTCACAATTCAAAATTCAAAATGAATTGTCTTTTTCCCTATTTAAAATCACTTTTTAGCAATTCAATTATTTCATTTATTTTTAGGCAGATCCTTATTTTACCTCTATCTTTGTTTCTACTCATCCATTTTGAAAACTTAAAAATATGTTAGAATCATGATGATGTATTGATTATTTTCCACTATCTTATGCCTATCTTCCAAAAATTTCTATTTTTGGCTTTTTTTACACTAACTTCTATAGGTTTACTTAGTGTACTCTATAATAGACACCTTCATTCTCATATTATACTTCTTTATATATATAACTAAGGTAAGTTAAATGTATCTATTTATCAATATAGTTCTTTAATTTATCTTATTTTTCTACTTAATGCACCATACTTTGCATCAAAATTATGTGTTATCATGTTCTATCTTTGAAGCACCATCCCATGTTGTACTTATGTGACACATGATGAGCTTTAGCTGGGGCATATGTATACACATAATATTTTTTAACTTTTATTGATTACTAACACTTTATATCTTGAAAGAACCTATCAAGTCTCAATAACTCTAAGTGAATTATTTAAGGGGCTCGAGAAAGGGGTGGGTAGACCAACAATGCTTCATAAGATTCTCATTCCTTTTGCCACTTGCCATCCACACTCTAGCCTCTTGAAACCATTGAACACAAGTTTATTATTCTTATTCCTATCCATTCTAGTTATTTACTATGTTTTATCCTTTATTTTTTACCTTAGCACCCTTTTGACTTGTCAATTATGCTAGGTTGACCAAGTCAACCTAGTACATTTTAAGGACTTTTTCTATCTTTTGGTTTGTTGACCTTTTGGCCAACCTAGCATAAACCTAGAGAGTTAGCCATAAAAACATGATAGGTCAACCGGGTTGACCTATCACAACCAACATTCCCAAAATATTTTAGGGTAAGATACTACTATATATGTAAGGTCATTTACCACCATTTAAGAAGAGAAAATAAGTAAGTGAATAAGTGCAAATAAACATCTATCTATTGAGCATTCTACTTGGGGAATAAATATTTAGGGTTCAATACTTTATTTAGAGCTTTGATCTCATCTTGTGGATAATTATTTTATATGATTAGATAGGTTATGTAGCTTAGAGATGATTTATCTTAGTTATCCTTACATACCATGACAATCTCTTATGAAGCACCTTGGCCAAAGGGGAGATTGAGGCTTGATAAATTCATATCCAAAGGTAAGTATTCTTAACTTCATTCCTCTTTTGTTAGAGTAGATAGATAGATCATATATATTTTTATCTTCCATGCATTAGTATTCCATATACATTGACATGAGTATATATCTTCTATACATGTTTAGTTTAGTTTATTTGTTTTGTTATTAACCCCCACTTTGTGCCACAAGCTTTGGTGTGCACTAGATTAGATTTTATTTTATTTTTATTAGAATAGTGAAATATTAAATCATAGGACTCTTTTAGGGTTGTTATGTAATTATTTTATACTATAGGCTTTAGAACCCTATCTTACACAGTGTGTTGTGACAAGTGATCCCCTAATAGACTCTAGAAGATCCTCATATTGGTCATGCTCCCACTTAAAAATTGTATGCCCCCAATATGAAGTGTAGGTGTACTCTATCCCATCTTATCTAGGATTAAGTTGTAGACATGATACATTTCCAATTTCATACACATGGAAGATAATTAAAAATGCATATCTATCTACTCTCACAAAGGAGGAATAAAATTATAAATACTTTCCTTTGAAGATGAAATTATTGAGCTTCAATCTCTCATTTGGATAAGGTGATTAATAAGAGGTTTTTGTGGTATGTAAGGATGAAAAAGATAAATCAACTCTATGCTACATAACATATCAATGCATCTAAAAGAATTCTCCACAAGATAAGATCTGTATCTCCAAATAAAGTATGAAACCCTAATATTTCTCTTCAATTAGAATAGTGGATAAGCAAATGTGTAATATATCTTACTTCTTCTCTTTTATTAATACTGGAAAAATAAACTTGTATATATAGGCAAATATAACCCTAAACCCTTACAAAAATTATGGATGATAGGGTCAACTCAGTTAACCTAGTAGTGTTCTAGATAATAACCCATTTTGAAAATGAAATACATCAGCACTATGGGTTATGACAAAATAAAATAGGGTTGACCCAATCAACATAGTTTTAAAACTACTAAAAGGGGATTTAAGCTAGGGAAAAGGTAAATAAAAGTGGAAAATGGCTGAAGGAGGGTGTAATAAAGAATAAAAATATTAGGGACATTGTTTTTAGGTGACAAGTGTGTAGATAACAAGTGGTAAAAGGGATAACAATCCTATGAATCACCAATGTTATGCCCACCCCTTTCTTGGTGCACCCCTTAAGGTGTGCACTTAGAGAGATTGAAACTCGATAGGTTCCTAGAAGATATAAAGTGTTAGTAAGTGATAAAATTTTGATAATATTATGTGTATACATAGGGGTGTAAAAAACATACTTTTCATGCACTTTTATTTTTAGATTAATAATTAAAATCCTCTCAAGAGCACACATATAGATGGAATTTGATAGTATCATGTAACCATGCCAATTTTAGGATTTTGGAAATTACACTTAGGCATGTTTATCATTTTATCCTTTACTTCTTGGTATTTTTGATTTTAAAACTATTTTTTAAAATCCAAAACTTGTCAAGAAAACCAAACACTTTGTTATATAACATTCTATTTAAATAAAAAGGTGTTACACTGACCAAATCAAAATCATTTCTTTCCTTGTTTAAAGTTTCATTTAAAACATAGTGTTTGTATTTTTTGAATAGTGTTGTTATGATTTCCATTTGAGTCTAAACCATTTTTCCACTTATAAAAAATCTCAAAGTCCTTCATTTTTGTCTAAATTCAAAATCTCACCTTTCTATGTTTTGATCTAAGGTGATATCGATTTACCTTTTACACTTGGTTTGAGTAACTTAGGTACAATTTACCATTTGGATTGAAGGTATTTACCTAGACTCATCATCATTTTATTCTCATTGTAGACTTAGATTATCTTTTACTCACTCATGCTCTATGTTCTTGGACCATTCTACATCCTATTACCATGTGGCGGCATTGTGCTGCCTATTTAGTTTTAGATTTATACTTAAGATTTATTGTGTTGATTCACATTTTGAGCTTCTTAGTTGACATTATTATCTTCCTAATCATAAATACCTTCTTCTATTTTTCTAGTCTCAACTCATGGTAGTTTTATCTAGATTTTATGGTATTGATGTATCTTTGACCTAAGTTTTTTTGCTAGCTTGCACTTTACATTCCAAATTTATCTTACCCTCTTACAATTTGAAAATTTCAACCCACCAAAGTTGTATAAATTCATAACCACTTTCTTCTAATTGTGTGGTAATATGTCACTTCTTTTATTATAGTTTCATTTTACCTTGTCATTTATTTGAAGAAATCCAAACACCTTTTTTGAAATGTTTGAAAAACACATTTAACATCTTAGTAAATAAGAGAACAATATATCAATCATGAAACAAAGGTATACATATAGTGGGGTTTCTTATGACCCTAGTTATGAGGAAGAGAATTGTTATGATGGCTAGGATAACTCTATTATGTTTGAATATATCCAAACAACTGTAAGGTCTAAATAAGATTACTATGAAAATCAACCCTTAGAAAATAAAGATGAATCCCTCTTAAGTTTTATAGAATTAGGTGTTAGGTTACCACCAAATTTCCCTATGGAATAATTACACACACTTGTTATGATAAAAGAGTAACATCAAGAGAAACCTCTCACTCATAATGCAAAGTTTAATATTTATTCTTCTATCAAGGCAAAGGAAACACTTAGAGTCTATGCCCAATGATCAAGATCTTGATACCAAGATCAACAAAATCAATCAATGGTATGCATAACAACTTATCATGGGATTAACAAACTCTTTGGATTCAATTTCGATCAATAACAAATCTTATAAATAGTAAGAGAATGTGAAAGATCAAACACAACATACCCTAGTTGAGCCTAAATATATGATCGATACTATAAATTCATCTAAACAAAATAAACCTGGGGATGCTTCACAACATATTTCATAAGATACAGAACATACATTCTTCAATCACTAAGAGGCTCTTTTCCCTTCACAAAACCAAGAAATGTAAAAATCAATAAATATTAGGGGAATTGTTTAAAACACTTTGGAAAGTTCCTCCTAATCAACATGTCCTTTAGTGAATCAACTATAGACCCCTCAAAACTAGCAGTATACTTATAGTTCATAGTGTAGATTCTAGGAAATGTCCATCAAACACCTAAGAATAAATGACCAACCTAATTGACTCTAGGAGTAAATTAGAATAAAGTAACTGATCATAGGGTTTATATCCCTAATAAAACAACACAATAGGAGTAAATACCACCCTAAAAAAATTATATTCCACTTACAAGTACACTAAACATGTATGAGTGGAATTTGATGGAGGAAATCATGTCAAGACTAGAGATGGGAAACTGAGTCAAAATAAAAGTTAAATTAGATATGTTCATATCTATTTGACTTAAGTATTATTCAATTCCCCTTTCCACCTCACTTTGAGGCACCCAATTTTGATAAATATAAAGGGAAGGGTGACCCTCATGAACATATCCAAGCTTTTTTGTGTTGTACCAAAAGGTAGCTTATATTAGTGTTTATATGCTTCACTTATTTCCACATAGTTTGGATGGAAAATATTTAGATTAGCTCCTCAAATTACCTAAGGGATTGATGGAAGATAGGAATAATTTATCTAAAAAAAATTTCCACCATTTTTATTAAAACATTAAACATTAGTTGACTATGGTCGACTTATGCAAAGTAAAACAATGATAAGGGGAAAGCTTTGTAGTATATCTATAATGATGGAGAGAATTATTTGGATGCTTTCAACACAATTTTATAGATATATAGTTGGCTAATATTTTTTCACAAAACTCACACCCTGAGGTAGCTCATAATCTATGACTTGCTTGTGCAAACACATTTGAGGAAATAATAGATAAGGGCGTGTAGATTGAAAAGTAACTCTTATCTAATGACCTTACTAAGATTTATTCATAGGGTTAAATGTCTAAGCAAACCCAATAACCTATTCAAGATGTTGATACAAAAAAGCCTAAAGGGTTTAACAAAAATAAGAACATGGTGGGAAATAGAGTGATAGAATATAGACATGTGCAAATGTTGTAGGCTTTTCCAGCTCTAAATGTGTAACTAGCTCTACCTAATCCACCAAATACTTTACAAATGGCTTCTCCATAATAGGAAATTGATAAATATATAATATTCAAAAAACTAAGAGAACTTGCTAATGTCATGTTCCAAAAGCTTGTAGTAGCTAATTTGATTATGTGGCCTATATCAAGGCCATTCTTTGAGGATTAACCCAAACCTGATTGGTATCATGCATATGCATTTTACAACTTTTATCATGTTATTGGCCATGACATTTATTGATGTGTTCAATTGAGACATCTCATTGAATATTTGATTGAAAGTAGTGAAATTAAAACTAAAACACATGGTGAAAAACACTAATTAGGATATGGGAATTTACAAATACTCATTTCCTAAACATAATTAATAACCAACAATAAATAATTAGAATAAAGGTCAAAACTAGTGTCAAAAAACACAAGGCCAAAATATTAATCAATATGATCATAATCAGGATCATAATACCCATGTTAATAAACTAGTTTACAACAACATGCCATATGATTACAATAGCACCATGTTATGTATTTTTTCAAATCATGTTACCACCATAACTATCAAATCTCATGAACCATCTAGTGCTTCTTGAAGTACTAGACACCCCATTATAAGGTCAGTAACCTCTTCTTCAATAAATACCATATTAGGTTCAAGCATTTCTATTACACCTCTATTTCCATGGGTTATTATCTTTGGACCCCTTCTTCTAATTATAATGGCTCCTTCCTGACTCTAAATTGCACAAATGAAACTAGATGCTCATGAGTCACCATCCAAGTCCCTTTGACTTATTCTAATTATAATTACTCCTTATCGACTCTAGATTATGTAATCACAACTAGACACTTACGAGTCACCCTTTAGGACCCTTTTCCCTCTTCCAATACTAGACCCAATGTGAACACTATACCTTCATATAAAAGACTAAACATTGCACCAGTTAGGGCTTAACCCTCTTGCGATTTCATTAAAAAGTCATATAGCATCTCAAACCAAATTAGTAAAACCCCTATACAAATTTTTATCTTATATCTTTTGAATACATCTGAAGTCCACGTAACTATTTTTAATGACTTCCTCTAATAGTATACTATGCCCCAAGACATTAATCCCAAATAATTCCAAACACTTGTAGGGAATTTATCTCCTTTATGACAAGTTACATTTGATTATAGGGACATGTCCACTCTTCATCCTAGCCATAAAAACCCCTTTTATGTTAAGGTCATCATCAAAAATCATAAAACCAAGTGGGTTCTTATAGAAAATGGTTTAGGGTTGAACATAGTATCACTCAAGTTAGTACAATGATTGCATTATAATGAAAAATACATCCATCCAAAGACAATCATGATCAAGGCATACAACAACACCAAAAGGGAATCTTCTAAAATTATAATTTTTCCAATCATTGTTGGGTATGTTTTCCATCAGACTTTGTGCCATATTGTGGATATTGAATTACCTTATAACATACTTCTTGGTCATCCTTTGATCTATGAAGTATAGGCCATGCCAAACACTTTACACCAATGCCTCAATTTCCCCTACAATGAGATTGAAGTCACCATTTCTAGCGATTTGTAACCCTACCAATATTGCAAACACCTAGAGGCTAAATTTTACAATTATAACTATTTACCTAGTTTTGAATTTGTAGTGAAGAAGAACAAATAAATAGTTATGCAACCACAAAAATCTAATTATATCAACACAAGTGACCTTGCTTCCACTTCAACTGATCCATTTCTCATAACACTTACACAAAAAATCACTATTGAAGATGTAGACATTTCCATGTATCATTTGAAAGATGCCTTTCACATTTCTAAGTTGCTCAAGTCTCCTAAGTCTTTTGGTAAAATCAAGACTTTTAAAAACCTTGTAGACCAACATAATTTGGTAAAAGAAGAAAGATGGAAAAAAACCACCAATGGAATTTATACCTGCCACTTCACCAATTCAATATTAGAAAGCTTTTATTAAAGGAGACTAGTTATATTCTGTGACATTGTTGATTGTTTTCAGAATCCTAAGTGTCCTATCCCTAATTGTATTATGGAAAAAATTGATTATATAAGTAAAGGCCTCAGGCCATGAGAGCAAGGAATATTGGAACCATTATTAGTAGATAAGCCTAACATGAGTCAAGCTCTTGGATTTATATCACCTAGGGGTGATGTCTATATTTTGATAGTGATTATTCTAAATCTACTAGTAAATAATCTCTTGGTAGAAACATAGTGTCCCATTATAACATTTATGATGAGCTTGCTAACACATACCTATTTGAATCCAAATCCATTATGACTATCACATTGAATTGTCCCCTTTGCCTTTGCCATCCCAAAATTATTTATTGGGACCAAAAATATTATGTTATAGACCTTGATGAATTTTAGAATGAAGAATCTATTGCTAAATACATGGGCCTCAAAGATGGATTACCAATTGGCAATCATAAGCAAGGATTTAACTTCTCTTTGGACTCTTTTACCTACTTTGGAGAGTAGGCAAACTTTATTGGTCATGAAAAATATAAAACATCAATTTATTTAGGTGAACACCTCTTTGAGGCACTCATTGATTAGGGAAATAGTAAATAAAAAGAGAAGCCCTTGAGTCCTATTTCAGGTTCCCTTGGATGAGGATGTTTTTTCATCTCTAAAGGATGCATGGTGTCCACCAAGTCATAGTTCTATATCTATTTCTAGTATCACATCTGAACAAAAAAAAATATTTGAACATATTGTTCTTGAGTTTCTAGAGATATTTGATAGTTAGACACTACTAAAAAATAAAAAATTAATATTTGTCTAATTATCCATAGCTTTAGGAAGAAAAACTAGAGGCAAAAGTAGAAGAGGAAGATCAAGATCAGATGTTTCCCACTATTTTAGAGGATGGTTCTACACTCGTAGAAAACACTATTGAAGTAAACTTGGTGACTTATAATAACCCAAAAATTGTTTATCTTGTATCCTCCCTCACTGATGAAGAACACAACCACATTTTCACCATTCTAAGAGACTTCATTGATATCTTTGCATGGGCTTTTTTAGACCTTAATTTGGTTATGCATCAACTTATTATCCATAAAAATGCTAATCCATTCAAACATAAATTGAGAAATATGCATCCACACATCTCTCTTTTGGTAAAAGTAAAAATAGAGAAATTATTAGTAGTTGGCTTCATCAGACCACTGGACTATTTTGAATGGATATCACACATATTTATAATAAGCAAAAAGCCACAGGGTATACAAATTTATAATAATATTAGAGATATCAATAAGTCATGTCCCAAATATTATTTTCCTCTACCCAATATCAATATGATTTTTTATTATATTACTAGGAATGAGATGTTGTCCCTCATGGTCATATTCTTAGGATATAATTAGATTAAGATAGCTCTAGAGGACCAACACAAAGCTACATTTACCACACCATGGGGAATATTTTGTTATCAAGTCATGCCATTTAGCTTGAAAAATTCTAGGGACACTTATCAATGTGCTATGACTATCTTCTTCCATGACATGATGCATGATATTAATGAGGACTATGCTATTGACATCCTAACAAAATAAAAAACTCTTACTAGACATCCTAATGTTCTATAGAGGATATTTGAGAGAATTCATGAGTACAAAGTTTTTCTAAATCCTAAGAAGTGTGTCTTTGGTGTCACTTCAAGGATTTTTTTAGGATTCATTATGTTACAAATAGGGATTGAATTGGACCCTATAAAGGTCAAGGTCATTGTGGAAATGGCTCCACCTTCTAATCTCAAAAAATTCTATAGCCTATAAGGAAAGATCCAATCTATCTATAGGCTCATTTCATAACTAGCAAATAAATACCACCCATTTACACACGTCTTAAATAAAGGGGTCACATTTCAATGGGATGCTGAGTTTCAATTATCATTTATGAAGATTACAATGTACTTGGCCAATCCACTAGTTTTGAGAATACCAACACGTGGACAACCATTAATCTTTTATATTTTAACTAGAGAATATGCACTAGGGGCACTCTTGGCCCAACATGATCAACATGTAAAGGAACATGGGGTCTACTATTTGAGCCTCACAATTGTGGATTATGAACATAAATATATGCTTATAGATAAGGCATGTTTATCAATGATGTTTGCCTCCCAAAAGTTATGACACTATATGATGAATAATAAGAATATTATTATTGCTAAAGTAGACCCCCTCAAATATTTATTGTCTAAAAAAACTCTCATAGATCACACAACCAAATGGGTTATGATATTAAGCAAATTTGATGTTGATTACTAGAATTAAAAATCTATCAAGGGACAAGTCATTGTAGATCAACTTTTATAAGCTCCTATTATAGATACTCAACAACTCAAATTTTATTTTTTAGATGATTCTAATATGATAATATAATAAGTACATTAAGAACTTGAATAGTGGAAATTATACTTTGATCAAATGGATCTAGGGTTAACATTTTGTTGATTACATTGCAAGGGGATATAATTCCCAAGGCATTTCATATTAACTTTCATTGTACCAATAATATTTTTTAATATGAATCCCTTACTAAAAGACTTCATCTTGTGATGTAGTGGGATATCCAGAACTTGATAGTCTATGGGGATTCCTAATTGATTATAAATCAAAACATAGATCACTATAAAACAAGAGATGAAAAGCTTATACATTACAAACATATTATGGATAATCTTAGGACTCAGTTTAAATCCCTAAAATTTGAATAAGTACCATAAGACAATAATAGATCAAATGATGTAATGGAAACAAATGGGTCCATGATACAAATTGCCAATAGTGCTAAAGAGTATCAGTTTCTCATTAAAAATATTTTATAACTTGCTCATATATTGCCATATTTATAGAGGGTATGCACCATTTATGGTCCCAATCCCTCACCTAAATTATCTTAATTCTAAGACATGTATAATTATTTCTATGACCAAGTCTTTCCACCTGAGCTTTCCAATAATCACCAAAAAATGTTCCTTCATCACATAGCCCATTATACCCTATTTAGAAATATAATTTATCATAAAGGCTATGATGGAATGATTCTTCATTATTTATCTTTGGGAGAATCCAAGTTAGTGCTTAAGGAGGTTCATGAAGGAATGTGTAGGGCCCACACCAATGGTGTAGTCTTAGCCAATAAACTCCTTAGAATAGGATACTATTGGAATAAGATGGAAATAGATGCTTTCAATCATGCCATGAAGTGTGTTGCTTTCTAATGACATGGTAATTTAATACACACACCTTATTTTCCACTCCATATAATTACCACACCATGGCCATTATCTACATGGGGCCTCGATCTCATTGAGAAAATTAACCCAACCTCTTATGATGGCCACAAATAAATTATTTTACAAAGTGGATTGAGGCCATTCCTCTCACTTACATCAATGAGAAATAAATTTCCAATTCTATCCATTACCATATCATATGTCAATATGGTATCCTAGCCCATATTATATTTGATAATGACATATCATTTGTAAACCAAGATGTTAAGGATATTTATGCCAAATTCAAAATAAAATATAATAGGTCCACATCATATAACCTACAAGGCAACCATCAAGTCAAGGCAACAAAAAAAACCTTTATAGCTATTCTAAGGAAGATTATCAATGAAATTGGCTATAATTGGCACTTGGAAACTTTTCCTACCCTCTAGGACTATCACACTAGTCATCGAACCCACATAAGACCTAATCCATACTCTCTTATTTATGGCATGGAGGCTGTTATATTGATTAACCATGGAGGCATGGTTCAACTCTCTCCATTTTGTGAGTTTAACCATTTAGTGTCTCATAATTCTCAATTGAGTTAAGATGCTTAAAAAATTCCAAATTTTTTGCCAAAGATTCCATGCTCTTTCCATTTAAAAATTAATCATTTGAATGTAATCACCATTTTGTGAGCCCCTTTCCTTATTCATCTACAATACAATCATGTTTTCTTATCATCACTTTTCTTCTTTCCCTTTTCCTAGGAAAACTACATTTGACCTGAAGGTCATGTTGGACCTTGCATCCATAGAACTATATAGGCAACTTCCACTTGCCTTGGGAATCTATAATCAAATCGACCATCCCTTTTTTCCCCCTATTTTATTTTGTCTTATTATTTCCTTATTATTTTGGGATAAATTTGTTATCATTTTTCTTTTCTTATTGTGTTAATATATTTATTTCCTAGATTAGTGGTCAATCTATTACAAAGCGTAACATTTCTCTTACACATCCATGAATAATTTGTTCTTCATTTTTACTAACATTATGATTAACCATTATTTATGTATGCTTATTGTATTTTTATTTTTGTTTTTTTGTGCTTTTTCTTCTCTTTATTTACTTTTATTGGTGTTTTCTTATTCATTTGTTAGTTTGCATTTACATTGCATTGTGTCTTTATTATTTTTTCAATTTTGTTTTGTTGAGTTGTTATTTTCTCTATTGTTGTTTTGTTATTTGTTAATTTTTACTAGTAGCTTGTTCTTTTTTTCTTAGTATTTTTTTGTAGCTTTATTTTTGTCTTTGTTTTACTATATTGTCTTGTTTCTTATATTGTTTTGTTCTATTGTGTTAAATCCATTTGGTTACCATTTTGAGTTTAGTTTTCACCTAGGTTTAATTTGTTTACATTTGTATCTAAATTTTGTTTTATTATTTATTTATTTTTAAAAACATTTTGTTAATCCATGTGGATCTTGATTATTCATAGATTTAATTTAGGTTGTTTAGATAATTTGTTATTTCTTTCTTTTTATACATTCTTGTTCTTACTTGAGTCTTTATTGTTCATATCTAGATTTTAAGTTTGGTTAGATTTTTGTATTGTTATTCTTATCTTTGTTTTTTTGTTTTTTTTTAACCATAAATAATTTTAACTTTGGTTTTGGTAGTTTTTAATCATTAGCCTTAGTTATAAATATTCACATTTGAACCGATCAATTGCAAATAAAAATACAATGTTATTATAAGTTGCTAATACTTATGATGCATAATTTAAATTTGTTATAGTAAACACCAATTACTCCAAATCAAAAATACACCATACCTAACACAAGACTCTATGCAAGATGTGCATCTCTTGGCATAAATTATGAGTGTAATTGACTATCTCTATGAGTAGTTTGGGAGGTACATCTTCTAAATTATATTCTAGCATAAATTCATACATAAATCATAACAAATACATCAACATCCATATGCTAACTAAGGACATGCATCTCCTAAAACTAGCATATTAGAATATATCTTAACATAAGTAATATCCATTAACACATCATGAGACAATCAAAGAATGTTAACAATCCATGTACAAGTAGAAATAAGTAAAAATTATGTGGAATAAATATATCTCTCAAAATCATATTTATATACATCACAAGAATATCTATACATATCATAAATAAATAAAAGTAGAGCTAGCACAATAAGTTCTCATCATACTTATCCTTGAGAGGACTTTGTTGGAAACTTTGACCTATCTTGGATGTAGTTGATACTAGTGGATATGGTGGTGGAGGCCCTATGACAACCTATTTGGAAACTAGCTGCATCACTGACTACTCTAACTTTATTTTATGTCTAGACCTAGAGGTCCAACTAGTCTACTATGACCTCATATACTCCCTATAGGAGCCACTCTCTAATTTTCTATAATTACCACATCGTATGCCCACCTCCAATAGGTTATCTCATCCTTGGTACATAGGACATCATATTTCATGTATCAAGCATCATCTTTGGCCACAATTACATTGACCAAGTCTCTCACTAAATTTACTCATATATCTATCCTGGTGCTATGTGCCTCATATCTCTCTTATGTTAACCTATGAAACTCCATCTTAGCAAAGCATTACTCACTAATAACAATCATAAACTCCACATCTCTTGAGGTTAACTTGGTTTGAACCCCTTCTAGTTATACTACCTATCCCTTGAAACCCACAATCTCTACATCCTTGGCTATCATCAAACCCTATATCCTAATGGTCTCTCCCTATTTAGTATCTAACTATGCATATAACCTAACCACAATGCTATGTAATCTAGATATCTCTAAAAGGCATGCAAATATCTCCCTTTAGAGACTATCAATCAATGTTTGGTCCTCTATGAATCTCCCTATGCCTAAGGGACTTGCCCCTCCTAATATTATCTGTAATATTATACCTATATCAAATGACCCTACTTCTCTAGAACCTATTGTTGTCATCAAATTATGCACCCTAGGACATTCTATGAAACTCCTTTAATTTGATGCAACATTGAATTATCCCTCAAGTTTGTGGGAACTTGTAAGAGATATGAATCTTTAGGATTGAAAAGGGATAGGTCCATAAATTATTCTCTAAGTATCTATCACCTAATGTAATATTTATTCATGAAAAGAGTCAAGAGTTTTCATAGAATAGAAAAAACTATGCTAAAGAGGTGATCCACCAAGAATTTATCCCACCAACTCTCACACTTCTACTAAATAAAAATGTTTTCCAAGACTAATTCCATGCATTAAAAGATACTAATGTAGCGTTTCAATGTGAAGGTAACATGCTTGATAAAATCAAAAAAATGATCAACCTAAAGGGTATATTATACACCATAGATACAATTACATACTTGAAAGAGAGTTCAATGCATTTAATACACTTCACATGACCTATTAACATCAAAACTTTTATTGAAACATGAAAGATAAAGGGAGTAAGGATGATGCTATCAATTGGCTCGACTATAAATCATTCACATACTCAAATAGAAGTTTACAACTTAGAATTAATCTTGTATTCAATGTCTAAAAGCAAAGTGCAATGGCATTTCAGTAGGGCTTCACCATACCAAAAATGTGGTTATCTATAATGGCCAAAATGGATCAATTTATAAAACTTTGGGGAAGATAGAGAGAAGAGAAGCTGAATAGGCATAAGGATATGTGTCATTGACATGAAAGTCATTTAAAAATATATGAGAGAGATGGATGAGTGAGCCATATCATGTCAAGAGTATTACTTGTCTAAAACAAGTCATGAGAATGGTGGCAAGTGGCATCAGACCTTCAGGAGTGGTACGGGAAACTACTTCTATCAAAGATCATCCATGAGAGTTTAAAACTAAAAATAGAAAATTTGACACATCACACTAATAGAACTCATGATGACCATTAGAAAATGCTCTTTCTAACTACTAGTTATCTTATAAACACTTGTATTTGTCAATTTTGTAGAAGCTCTTTCATTTGGTCAACTACCAATAATAACTTGATCCATCAACCTATCCATTTTTCTCACTTTATCTACTCTAGATGATCAAGATTTAACCATTTTCCACCTTCATGTCTACTCTCATGTTTCCATCAATTATTTTTGAATAGTAGTGGCTATTCTTCATAGTTTAAAATTGACTTCCTATGGGTTGTCACTCCTTTCAGTATTTCTACTTTTATTTATAGACCTTTTCTTTGAACAAACATATCTATGGCTATTTATTTCTATTTACTTCCTTAAACATTTTGTTGAGTCTTTTCCTTTAGGCTCATTTATTGTTCATTTCCTTCTAACAAAAAGTTTGAAGGAATTCTTTTAGAGTTACTTCTCTTCATTTCCTTCTAACAAAAGTTTGAAGGAATTATTTTAGCGTTTCTTATTTAGTCACTTATCCTCATCCTTTTATATGGATTTTGATTGGTCCCTTTGGATAAGTTTAAATTCCCTTTGGAGAAGTTGTAATGCCCTTTGAAAGATTTGTAATGGTCCTTCAGATTTTGGAAATAGTCCTTTAGGCTTTTGGAAATGCCTTTAGAGAGAAATGAAATGATCCTTTGAAAATAAAACTACCCCTTAATAAAAATGAAAGTGACCACTTTCCAAATAATATACCCTTTTAAAAAATTAAAGTGCCCTTCAAAAAATTTATAAGGGTCCCTTTTGGCTTGAAGATATCTTTCAAAGGAATTATAAAGTAACTTCAAAAAAATTGTGCAAATAATTTGTCCAAAAGAATTTGGCAATTGGTTGGAAGAAAACCCAAAGAAATACTCTTAAGGAAAAGCCTCAAATAAAAGTTTAAAATAATTCATAAAATATTTTAAAAAAACATGAAATAAATCCTTAAATGCTTAAACAAAGACCAAAACAAACTCTCTAAAAAGAAAAGACTTATGCATTTGTTTTGGGTTTTGTCAAAGAACATTTCTTTTGAAGAAAAAATAAGTACTGGATTGGCCAAATTTGAAAGGTGCAAACCTGGGGTGGAATTTGACCAATATTCTTAGCAATTTTTGGGTATGGCGTGCCTGCTATACTTAAGACTAGTTTCCTAAATCCTTTTATTAGGCATGAAGTAATGTAAAATGAGCACTTAAATTGTCTTGAATAGACCTTGGATTGACCACAAGATAATGACATTACACAAGACACACATAGGCAAAGACACACTTGTGCTACTAAGTACTTAGGGAACACAAAGAAAAATAAAGGAAACATGCATGTGTCAACTAGGACATTTAGGAAATACAATAACCAAAACAAAAATAGACTAAAAACACACACCTATGCTACTATTTACAAGATAAACTTGTAAGGACTAATCATAGAACTTCATATGTATCCAATTCATAGGGATATACAATTATTCTCCATTCATCTTGGTCAACTGAAAGGAGTTGCTTTGCTTGCACTTGCTGACGATGTAAGATCCACTCCATAAATCATTAAGCTTTGTATGTTTACATGGTTTTGCTCTATCCTCATCCCATTTTAGGACCAAGTCACTTTCATTGAACACTCTTTTACTTAATTTTTTGTCAAAAGACTTCTTCATGAGTACTTGGTGGTATTCCATGGTCTTGTGTGCATTGTCCCTTGATTCTTATAGTTACATTAATTCTATCAATCTAAATTCCATTGGAGTATTTTCAAGTAGTTCCAACTATTTTACAAGTCTTATAGTAGGGAGGTATTGAGAGATGGATAACCTAGCTTCTCTCCCATAAACAAGCACAAAAAGAGAATTACCAATTGATCTCTTAGGATTAATCCTATCAGCCCATAAGGCTATCTTCAAATTGGTGTGACATGCTCTTTGATTGTTCTCCAATGTCATCTTGATGATATTGATGAGATTCTTGTTAATAGACTCAACCAACCCATTACCTTTAGGGTAATATTTAGATGAGGTACTCAAGTAAATTCCATTCCTATTTTCCCATTCAAAAGTTTTAGCACTCATAAAAGCAAGTGCATTACCAAAAATGATAGAATAAGGGACTCCAAATCTTGTTGTGATACTCTCATAAAACTCCAAAATTGCATTTTCATTTGCCTCCTTCAGTGTAAGAGCTTATACCCACCTTGTGAAGTAGTCAATAGTAGTCAATATTCATTTGTGTCCACCACTTGATGGACGATTGATCATACCAATTAAATCAAGGCCCCATTGCATGAAAGGCTGGTCCACTTGGACAGGATTTAATGGAAGGGCTATAAGTTTTTGTTTGCCTAAAAAGAAGGCACATTGAGGACACCTCTTAACTTAAGATTAACAATCAATGAAAAGACTAGGCCAATAATACCCTGCCCTCATTATCTTTTTAGCTATTGTTTTTTGGGAGATATGACCTCCATCTACACCATTATGAAAATTTTCTATAAAGATGCCAAATTAATCAATGTCAACAAACCTTAGTAGTACACCAGTCACATCCTTATAAAAGAGAATATCATATACAAGATAATAATGAATGGTTTACAATCTAAAATACCTTCTTTGTGACTTGTTCAAACCATTAAGACAATCACCATTTTGGAGGAAACCAATGATGTCTTATGTCTAACTTTGAATTGGTATGTGACTAGCTAGTTGGGGATGAGCTTGATTGACCAAAACTTCTTCCCTTGGCCCTTAAATATTTAAAGCTAGATGTTCACATAGCCCCTTTCTTCTTACCAGGTTTTTTACCTTGATATCAATATCATACTCCATTACCTTTCTAATCCACCCAACTCTCTTCTCATTGAGGTCTTTGCTTAAGAAGAAATATTAGATGCTAAGATGAGAGACCATGACATGTATCTTGTTGTTTGAAACCATGTGCATAGATTTTTTCAAACCTCTTATCATATCTAGAGCCTCTTTCTCAATAAATGTGTACATGACCTCATAATCTTCCAATCCTTGACTAAATAATGCAGTGGGCTGTTCAATTTTATCATCATTCTTTTGCATACACATAGTTGAGATTGTGTCAAGGTTATCAAAAGTATAGAGTATGAAATCCTTGGCAAAGTTTGGGTTCAAGAGAGTAGGAGATTGAGAAATTGCTTGTTTGATTGCCTCAAAACTATTCTTACCTTCCTTTTTCCAAGCAAAATATTGGTTCTTCTTGAGCATGGTTGTAATAGGCTTCACCAAAGTATCAAATCCTAGAATAAACCTTCTTAAAAAGTTGATTTTGCCTAAGAAACTTTGTAAACCTTTATTATGTAGAGGCAAAGTCAAGCCTAGAATGGCTTCAATCCTTTCAGGATCAATATATAGGCCTTCCTTTGACACAATGTGGCCTAATAATTTGCCTTCATTAACAACAAAGATACATTTTTTTTTATTAAGATAAACTCCAAACTCTCTACACTTCTAAAAGACTTGCCTTAGATGTTTCATGTGGTCATTAACATCCTTGGAAAAAATAGTTATATCATCAAGTTATATAAGTAAAAACTCATTGATCAAACCTTTAAAGGCCATGTCCATTGCCCTTTGGAAGGTAACACCAGCATTAAACAAACCAAAAATCATCTTTATATATGTAAGTGTTCCCCATTTTGTGGTGAATTCTATCTTGAACTGATCCTCCTCATTCACCAATAATTGGTTATAAGTTGAATACCCATCAAGTAGTGAAAAGTATTGAGAACTTGAAACCACTTGTAAAATCTACCCCATTTAAGGTAATGGATAATGGTTTTTAAGTGAAACTCTATTTATATCCCTAAATTCCACACAAAGTTTGATCTCTCTACTCTTCTTTCAAATAGCTACATGGTTAGCTACCTAATTTGAGTTCTTGATAGGAAAGATAATCCTAGACCCAATCATTTTGTTAAGATCTCTCTTCATGAGTTCCTCTATCTTGGGATTGATAGGCCTCTGATTTTGCCTAATTAGTTTAGCTCTAGGTTCTAACTCAATGGTGTGATGAGATATAACCTAGATTAAACCCTTTCAAATCCTTTTATTCCCAAGAAAATATATCATGAAATTCTTTACATAATTCAATGAAGGCTTGTCTTTCAGAAAGAGAACATTTCTTACCAATTTTTAGAAGTTTGTCCTTAAATATCAATATTCTTTTGTAGTTATCTTCCTTTGTATACATACTTACTCTTTCTTTCCTTCTTTGATCATATTCATTGAACACAGTCTCCAAAGTAACCAACCCCTTTGGTATCGTGTTTGTCTTCAGTTGGATAACTTGTTCATATTGATTGTGAAGCTTCTTTTGATTCTTTGAAGAAAATTCTACTTCATTTTGAATGAAGTGTATAATATGTTTATCACTCTCAAACACTTGTAAAGACACTTCATTATCTGGAATAGAATGTCTCATAATGACTTTGATGTGAGGTTTGTCCTTCTCTCTACTTACATCAACCACTATATCAAAGTGTGTTCCTATCACAGCCAACCTATCAACATGTTTATTGGAGTCTCTTGGTATAGGTTAGATATTGAAAGAATCAAAGTCCTCAATTAGATCCCACACCCTATGCTTATAGGACTTAAGAAAAGGGTTCTTGGCTATAGATTGGTTTCTCACTTGATGTATAATCAATTCAATGTCTTCATATACCTTCAAATTCTTGATTCCCTTTCTCTTTGTCCATTGGAGGCCATGGACCAAGCCTTCATATTTTACTACATTGCAAGTATAGTTAAAATGGAATATATATGAAGAGTAATATTGGTTATTTTAGGGAGAAACCAACATGACACCAGCTCTTACTCTTACCTTTATTCTAGAACCATGAAAAACATTTCCCATATCCCTTCAAGATCATTATATTCATTAGTGAGTGATGGTATAGGAGTGTTCTTCTCATGCATACAATATACCCCTAATTCAGTCTCTTCAATGAATGCATAGGGGTCATGCTCATAAGTTTTATTACCATACTTATCAAGAAAGAGGTTAGAAATAGCTTCAATTGGAAAGGATATTTCACCACTAATGGCACCTTTTTCTTGCTTACTAATCATATAATTTTGACTTGAATTTATCTCCACATATGGTTATGTGGAACCTTGCCAAGGGTTGTGTTCTTATAGTCACTTTATCTCCATATCTTGCTCTAAAGGATAGAAAATACCAATCAGCTACAAGGTACCCTCCAATCTTAGCCATGAAGTCTCTTGACAAGCAAATAGAGAAATGAGCTAGAAGATCAACCACCACAATGTCTTGTAAGATGGGGAAACTTGGAAAATCATGCAATAAAAATTTCAAACCTTTAACCAAACCCATAGGCTTGGATAAAGTTCCATAAATATGTAACACACCCTTGCTATGAGGCTTATATTTTAGTGTCATTTTATTAGCATCCAATTTACACATAACTATGGTACTGGCCCCACTGTCCACCATGTAGTTGTGAACCAATTTGTCTCCCAAAATGAGTGTGAGATATAAAGGTAGAGGATTTTTAGATTTGGTAGATGGTTATAAAAAATAACTAGGTGTGTTGGTAAGGGATACACCATTGTATCTTGGAACCTGAGGAGCTACATGAATGCTTGAGAGTTGTTCTTGTAAAATCTCCTTTTGGTCAGGCATATGTAAAACTTCCCAAAGAGAAATGCTAGTTTTGGTATTCTTAAAAGATTCAATAATATTTAGAGAGGAATTATTCACCTTATATTGTATTCTTAAAGGAAATGAAGGAACTTGAACTTGTTATAATGGATTTTTGGTAACCTTTCTCACATTCTAGCATAATTTGCTACATTGGTACTTACATTTTATGGCCTTAAAAAGGCACTACTTAGAATCACCTATGCTACTAAAGTATCTCCTAAATCCCTCTTTTTAGCCCTTGTGTTGGATGCAACTAATGTATTTTGATTCAACAAATAATTGTCTTCTACTTAGAAGATTATAAAACCAGTATCTTGGCTTATACCTTCTCCCTGAACATCCCTTTGCATGAGATTTGCTTCTTCTGATGTAACATAAGGAGTAGCTCCTTCTTGAGTTACCAAAGCTTGATTACCTTCTTCACCATTATGTATAAACTGACCTTGAGATTTCCCCCAATTATTCAAATGTTCTTCTCCTTAAACTAGATTAGTGTGGACTGGAACAATAACCTTTGTGGATGGAATGGAATTAGGATTATACAAATTGGGTTGCCTATTGACACCTTGCTGACCTTGTCCTCTTCCTTGGTTCATGTATTGGGGTGGAGGTCTATAGCCTTAGTGAGGATAGTATTGAGGACTGGGTGGATCACTTGCATGCATATGTGCTTGTTGGAGCTAAGCATGCAAAGACCAAATCATCTCATCCTTATCTATAGCATCATCCACCTTCTTGGGAGTATTTCTAGGTTTGGCATTAATATTGGGAACTTATGCTATTCTTGGGGCTTCAATTAAATTATGAGACAATAAAGGCATGGAGAATCTTGGAGGTAGTTTCCCAACTTGTATTAGACTATTCTTATCTTTAATGGCTATCTCATATGCCTTGGGTAAATTAAATCCTCCCATTGACTACAACATTATGGATACATAAATGCCAATTACCTTAAGATAGGTGGGGAATACAAATCTTGGAGGAGGCCTCATAATAGGTGGCAACCTATGCCATGTTATTTGAAATCTCTCATTAAAATCTCCCATGGATTCTTTAGGACCTCTTTTTATCACATTTAACTGGTGAATAAGTGAAGTATGGTCACTCTTATTTTTTAAATAGTTTACCAACAACTCTCCAAAACCATCCCAATGAGTAATACAACCACCTTCCAATGTCCTATACCAATCAAGTGCCTTCCCCTTTAGAGACATGGTAAGTAGTTTAATAACTATGTTATCTTGGGTGATATTGTGGAAATTTCAAAAGTTTGAAATGTCCCTAATATGCTCAGATGGGGTAACATGACCCTCTCCATTGAAATTGGGAAGACTTTTGGTAGCACTAGGAAGAATAGGATCATATGCAGGAAGGTTAACTGGATTTTGGGTGTTGAAGGTTGGGAAAGGATGTTGTCTAGCCATTTATTCTTCCTCTTGATCTACTAATTCTTCAACCTCCTCTTATTCCTCTTCAAAACCTTCTTGTTTAATATCTCTAAAGGTTAGGAATTGTTCAAGGTGTTATTCTTAAAGAGGAGTTTTAGGCTGAGAAACTTGATTGAAAAGCCTACTAGAAGATGATCTAGTGAATACCATGAAGTATGATATGGAAAAATTGATCTAAAAATAGAGATTATTACCTTTTGGAGTCATCAAATTCTAAATTAAGAACAATTCTAAAACTTTGGACTTATTGAGGCCAACATTCACCTTGACATGGAAAAAATTAGGACTAGCTATCCCACTGGGCATGCCAGAACTATTGTCATCAAATTATACACCCTAGGATGTTCTATAAAACTCATTCAATTTGATGCAAAATTGAATCATCCCTCAAGTTTATGGGAACTTGTAAGAGAGATGAGTCTCTAGGATTGAAAAAGGATAGCTACCTATATTCTTCTTTGTCTATCACCTAATATAATGCTTGTTCATGATAAGAGTCAAGAGTTTGCATAAAATAAAAAAAATTATGATAAAAAGGTGATCCAGCAAGAATTTATCCCACCAACTCTCACACTTATACTAAATAACAATGTTTTCCAAGACTAATTCCATGCATTGAAATATATTAACGTAGTTTTTCAATTTGAAGGTAAAATATTTGAGACAACCAACAAAATGATTGACCTAAGGGGTAGATTTTACACCATATATATAATTACATACCTAAAAGAGAGTTAAATACATTTAACACACTTCACATGACCTGTTAAAATCAAAACCTTTCTTCAAACATGAAGGATAAAGGGAGTAAGGATGATGTTATCACTTGGCTCCACTATACATCACTCACATACTAAGATATAAGCTTAAAAATTATAATTGGTCTTGTATTCAATACCCAAAATCAAAGTGCAATGTCATTTTAGTAGGGCTTTGCCATACCAAAAATGTGATTATCTGTAATGGCCAAAATGGCTCAATTTATAGAACTTCAGGGAAGAGAGAGAGAAGATAAGCTAAAGAGGCACAAGGACATGTTTTAGTGACATGAAAGTTATTTAAAAATCCATGAAAGAGATGGATGAGTGATCCATGCCATGTAAAGAATATTACTTGTCTAAAAAAAGTCATGATAATGGTGGAAAGTGACATCAAACCTTTAGGAGTGGCATAGGAAACTAATTCTATCAAAGATCATCTATGAGAGTTCAAAAATAAAAATAGAAAATCCCACACATCACACTGTTAGAACTCATGATGACAGTTAGTAAATGCTCTTTTTAACCACTAGTTATCTTCTAGATAGTTGTATTTGTCAATTTTTTAGAATCTCTTTGATTTGGTCAGCGACCAACAATTACTCGATTCATCAACCTATCCATTTTTCTCACTTTGTCTGCTCCAGATGCTCAAGATTCAACCATTTTCCACCTCCATGTCTACTCTCATGTTCCCATCAAGTATTTTTGAATATTAATGACTATTCTTCATAGTTTAAAATTGATTTCTTATGGGCCATCACTCTTTTGGGTATTTCCTTCAGACTTTTATTTCTGGACCTTTTCTTCATATAAATTGTCCATGGCTATTTGTTTCTATTTACTTCCTCAGAACTTTTGTTAAGTCTTTTCCTTTGATCTTGTTAATTTTTCTTTTCCTTTGGACAAAAATTCTGAAGGAATTCTTTCATATTTCCTTCTCTTCATTTCCTTTTGAAAAAAATTCCAAAAGAATTCTTTTAGGTTTTCTTCTTTAGTCACTTTTCCTCATCTTTTTATACAACTTTTGATTGGTCCCTTTAGAGAAGTTGAAATGCCCTTTAGATAAGTTGTAATTCCATTTAGAGAAGTTGTAATGGTCCTTAAACTTTTAGAAATGGTCCTTTGGGCTTTTGGAAATGCCTTTTGGGAGAAATGAAATGATCCTTTGAAAATACAAGTGCCCCTTCAAAAAAATGAAAGTGACCACTTTTCAAAGAAGATACCCTTTAGAAAAATGAAAGTGACCTTTGGAAAAATAAAAAGTGTCCCTTTTGGATTGAAGATATCTTTTAGAAGAATTGTAAAGTACCTTTGGAAAAATTGTGTGGAAAATTTGTCTAAAAGAATTTGATAATTGGCTGGAAGAAAAATCAAAGAAATATTCTTAAGGAAAAGCCTAAAAAAAAATTACGAAATAATTTAACAAATCTCAAAGTAAAAAACCCAAAAGAATTCCTTAAATGCTTAAACAAAGACCAAAACAAACTTTCCAAAAATACAATACTTATGCATTTATTGTAGGTTTTATCAAAGAACATTTATTCCAAAGTAAAACTAAGTACTGGATTAGCCAAATTTTAAAGGTGTAAACCTAGTGTAGAATTTGACTAACACCTATCCTTGTACCTAGGGCATCCCCTATATCCACATCCTGGCCATCTAGCTCAGCCATATCCACATCTTGTGTCAGATCTTGTAGCCCTATGGCTAAACTACCTATAATGGAATGATATATGGAATGGCCAACTATATCAACACCCAACCTTATTATTGTGTTGGGGATTGTCTTAGATCCCTCCTCATCCTCACCCATCACTATCTTAAAACTAGCTTCTAGGGTAGTGGCCTAGTAAGATAGATGGGTCACACTCCTAACCACCATGCAACATATACATCAATGACTCTTACATATGTAACTCAATTAACATAGTACTATGGAACATGTAACACATTATCATAGTTAATGATTACCTATACCTTGGGCATTGGTGGCCCATATTCCTTGATCTTTCTAGTCATATGTGCAATGTAGACCCTCTGGGATGTTTTGTTGCTTACCAAAATACCACTAGATATGATCTATCTTATATCTCTCCACAATATAATTATGTTTCCTTATTATATAACATGGTGTGATCATGTATCTGATCATAAATAGGTCCTCCACCCACATAAACTATGTCCCTATGTAGGGATACTAAATGAAGTCTCCATCCTCCATCTCATTAATGGATTGCCTATGATAGGGTAGGTCCCCTAAGTGTCCCTGCATCCTTGGTTCTATCAGGTATCATCCTCAAGCCATGGGATCCTCTAGTCCCCTATGATACCTCATCCCCATTGGTTATACAATCATAATGTTCTCCCAAGCTCATACTTGTAGTAATGTGACATGCCCTATACTACACCCTCCTCTATACACAATCATGTGTATATCACTGAAGATTTATGCCAAAATTATATGTCCCTAAGTGAACTACATTAGGTGATAAAAAAATTATTATACCATGGTGATCAACCCCAATGGAATGTACCACCCACTCTTGTCAAGAAGTAGAAGGTTGTTAATAAGATCTATCGACATAGCTACATCTATGGAAATTATCCCCTATCCTATTCCACCCTCCAAGGGCTAAGCCAACTCCTCTAGTGCATCCACATCTATTAACTCATCCATAATATCCTACTCCACTACCTTAATTAGGTAATTTATCACAACTTGTCTCTCTGCCCTAATCCATGTAATCTTGGGTCCTCACATGGGTACCCATAAAATTTGATGCACATTCTCTAATTTCATTACTACCTTCCCAATCAAAAAATGAAAGGTAGAAGTCTCAAAGTGCCATTTTTCTACCACTGCTGATAGGTATGCTCTATATGCATGAAACACTAGTAAGTGTGCTAGGTGATATAGGTCCACTATAACCAATATTCCCACAAGCTCATCTATCATGAGCCCTTGTTACCATAGTACTCAAGAGTAATGCTCTTATGATGTGATACACCAACACTCACTCCTACCAACCAAATCAAGGGAGTCATGTCAAATTATCTTTATATCATATTATTCTAATTTTGGTGCCTAGACTATATATGCAATCAAAAATACATCATGTCCATAAATCAATCTTGGAACAGATGGGATAGAGCACACTTGCACTTTTGATTGGGGAGCATATA
Organism: Torreya grandis; assembly: GCA_037957365.1. Taxonomy (NCBI): domain Eukaryota; kingdom Viridiplantae; phylum Streptophyta; class Pinopsida; order Cupressales; family Taxaceae; genus Torreya; species Torreya grandis. The sequence continues at coordinate 133,428 of JARHVA010002154.1, forward strand.
ATTATTAAGCAGGAGCATGACCAATGTGATGATCTACTAGAATTGATTAGGGGATCAATTTTCATAATACACCATGTGAAGTAGGGTTATAAAGCTTACAATATAACACAATCACATAACAACTCTAAAAGAGTCTTATGATTTAATATTTAACTAATCTAATAATAATAAAAATAAATCTAATCTAGTGTGCACCAAAACTTGTGGCACAAAGTGATGGGTTAGCAAAACAAAGTAATCAAAACATATATAGGGAACTTCAAATAAATTAAGTATGAGTAACACCCTAATACATATAATATGAAGAGTCATATTATTTGAGCCAATAATTATGCTTCTTCTATCTACTAAAAGAGAGGAGAACAAAGTTAGAATATACTTACCTAAATGTGAACCCATCGAAACTCAATCTCTCCCTTGGCCAAAGGGTATTCACAAGAGGTTTTTGTGGTTCAAAAGGTTCATTTTTTTAGGTCAAAGCATCCAAGACCTATCCATAAGACTAAATTCTCCAAAATGGGAAACCTAAGTTAAGTCTCCTCAAATAGAATGGTGGAAGAGCAGATTGTGAAGAAGTGAAAGAAAATAATAAATCTTGATTGCATATTCTAATAATCACCAAAATGACCTCATATTTATATGTGGAACTTCCCCTACAATCATTCAAATATGTTTGTTATGCTAGGTTGACCCAGTCAACCTAGTACATTTTTGGGCTAACTCACTAGGTTTGTGATAGGTCGATCGAAAGGGTAACAAACCAAAAGAGAGAAAAGGGACCCTAAACTATACTAGGTCAACCAAGTTGACCTAGTATGTTGAACAAGTCAAAAGGGTGCCAAGAAAGGAAATGAAGGATGAAAAGAGGAAAAAGACTAGAAGACTATGCAAGGGAGGATAGATAGCTTAGGGAAAGGTTTTAAGAACTAGTTAGATTGGTAATAATATGGAAAAAGGGACAAAAATCCTATGAATCACTAAAGGTATACCCACCCCTTTCTTAGTACACCCCTTAGGGTGTGCACTTAAAGATATTGAGTCTTGATGGGTTATTTCAAGATGTAAAGCATCAATATTTGATAAAAGTTAAAAATATTATGTGTATACATATGCCCCACTTGGAGCTCATCATGTGTTACTAAGGTGTAATAGGGGATGGTGCTTTGAGAAAGAACAAAAGGACACACATAACGTTGATGCTAAAAAAAGTTTTAGTATTTTAAAAGCATAAAATAACTAAAAGTAAATGACTAAAAGAGAAACTAATCTAAAAATTAAATAACTGAAAAGTAAATGCAATATGTACCTTGAATTACCTTTTATCATGGGATGGTTACCTACTATGTTGTTAGTTTTAATTGTGTAGGTAACATAGACTAATTTTGACAACCCCAATAATATAAAACTAAAGATCAAAACCAAATAAATGCAAGAAAATCCAAGGTAGTTGGTGTGATGAGGACAAGACGTACTTAGAAATTTAGCAAGCTAGGGTGACAAGTGCTATGTTAGACCAAATGACCAAGTCAAAAAACAAGAGAAAATTGGGTAACCAAAAATTCAAAGCTACTAAAGATTTAAAAACTCAAACAAGCTATCCTTAAGTAAGAAAGGCAAACTCACCAAAGCAAACCAAGGATACTTGTCAAACAGGATGGTAAAAAAAAAAAAAAGGTCAAAAGACTAACTAAAAAGATAAAATGGTAAAACAACATTGATGAGTGAGCAGTAATAATCCACATCTCAATCATCAATGGAAAAAGTTGCATAAAATGGAAAACAACATTATCGAGTGAGAAGTAATAAGCCAACCACACTCAATAATGGAAAAAGGGTGTAAACTCAAATGTCCATAACAAAAGACAACACAATCATGATAAATGGTAAAAGGAAAGCAAAGTAAGTCTATTAAATGTAAAATGATGTAAATAAAATGATCCAAAGTGGCTCAAACATGTTGTTTTTCTCTAAGGATAGATAAAACTAAAACAAATTAGTGAGAACATGTTTTTAAGAGATGAAGAAGAAGGAATAAAGAAGAAGGAAAATAGATTGGATTCACATTTTGTCTATCAAGGGGGGAAATGAAATGGGTGGAGGGGAGAATGAAGGAAAAACCAAGGTAGAGAGAACTCTTTATCAAAGTCAAAACACTCAAATTAGGTTTGTTAAAATAAGGGGACTTTCAACCTTAAAAACTATGAGTAACTTCTCTTAGCCACATAAGTCTTAGGTAAACAAATGGAGTATATAGATCATCCCATGAAGTCTATATGCATGAAAATTAAAATGAACCTACCTCCCCATGATGTGTTCCTTAGTGTTTATGACCCATTACAAAACTATCAGTCTACTGTGAAGATTGGGTACTTGTATGGGAAAGTAGGTAACACTATAGAGTTTTTTTGAAATCCACTATTCTAATCTATTGGCCTACCACACTCCAAAGGACATTGGCTCTATGTGAAGCTAATTGTGGATTTTTAAATTTGATTAGAGATATGAGATATGCTTGTAATCACATCTTTTGGTGTGATTTTAAATTTTAAGATTTTATGTTGCCTTTTAAATATCATTGTCTTTTGTTTCAAATGATTTGGATTTTAATTTTATTTTGATAGATTTTTTTACTCCTCCTCCATACATATTTTTAAAACCAAATACGAGTGCTAAAGATGACTTTTATTTGTAAAATTGGGACAAGGTTCCTAAGAGAGATAAATTCAAAGAGCATGGGTTCTAAGACTCCTATAAATCTAGGTGAAATAAAAGTGCTATCTTGACTTTAACCTTGTTTTATCCAATGCAGAGATGGGAGGAAAAGGAAATCAAGAGGAATTACACATGGAATAATTTGAATTGCTTCAAATTTCAAAAAATGTGACAAAGGGAAAAAATAAGGGATATAATGGTAATAAAGTGTGATTCCCTATCATAAGAAAGAGGGAAATGGAGGAAAACATGCTAACATATATTGTTGTGCATATTTCATCTAGAAAAAGAATGAAAATCTAAAGTTTAAAAACAAGGATCAAGAATATGAAAATAATGGTAATTTTATGTGGAGGGTTGGGTCATATCCATGGTATTACAAAATAACTCTTAAAAGAGAGACCCACAAGGGTGCTGATAAGCAAGACAAAAATCAAAGTGAGGGAGCTTTCTTACAAATTAACTCATAAAGAAAAACCCAAAGGATGCCAAAACAACATTAGTAAATAAATGATAAAAATATGGTGGTTTTGTGAGGGATTTTGGGTCCTATCTGTAGTCTTACAAAGTAATTCACTAAAGAGAGACCCAATGGGTACAAAAAACAAGAGAAAATGCAAGAAGATAAAGAAGACTATGGTACATCAAGAAACCAAAAGACCAAAAGGGAGGACTAAAGGTTTGTGAAAAGAGGGCACTGTTTCAAAGGGAGAGACTCATGCTTAAATAACCTACAAAAATTGTTAGAAGGATATAGATAGAAAACATGACAAGAAGGAAACGTTTAGGCAAAGTATTTTTTAAGGAATTGAGTGTTAGTGGGCTCTTTGAAGACGTGGCCTTCATTAGTTTTAAGGTGATAAGTGCTTAGACCAAGAATGTATTTAACTAAATATGGGCCCCATCATTTTTTGGCATATTTGTATTTTTTTTCATGGGTGTAATCTAATTTAAAGACAAGATCACCAACATTGAAAATGTGGACTTTAACACATTTTTTATGTTATCAGGTGATGCAAGCCTTATTGACAGTTATGTTTTAATGAAGAAAGACAATGTTCATCGATAAGATCAAGGGAATGAAGGTGAGCTTCACATAATTCTTCATTAAGAATAATGCCATGAATAGATATATGAAGAGAGGGAAATTCAACTTCTAATAGAAGGACCGACTCAGAACCATAGACTAATAAAAATGGAGTTGCCCTAATGGTAATATGAATGTTAGTCTAATAGGACCAAAGTGTAGGGTAAAGATGAATATGCCAATCCGTGTAGGTTTCATGAATTGTCTTTTCAAATTTTTGTTGATAATTATATTAGTGGTCTCAGCTTGACCATTGCATTGCAAATGATAAGGCTTGGAAAACTTGTGATTGATCTTAAATTTGGTACAAAGTTATTTAACATGTTTATTTTTAAAATTACCACCATTATCTAAAATGATAGTATGGGGAATGCTAAAGTGATAAATAATTTGGTTAATAATAAATTTGGAAATGGTAGGACCAGTAACATTAACAAGGGGAATGGATTCTACGCACTTGGTAAAGTACTTGATAGTGGTGATGATAAAGACATACCCATCTTGAGAGAGGAATTTTACCAATGAGATCAAATCCCCATGTGGATAATGGCCAAGGAGATTTGATGGTTTGAATCTCATTAAGAAGTGAATGGATAAAATAATTATGAAGATGACAAGGATTACACTTTTTAGCATATTCAAATGCATCCATTTAAAGAGTAGACCAAAAGTAACCCGTACATAGGCATTTGCATGATGTAGCATGTCCACTATAGTGACCACCACAAATTCCCCCATGTGATTAATCAAGAAGAGGAGGGACCTCATCTTGCATAACAAATAGAACAAGGTACCTTTGGTATTATGATAGTAAAGGATGTTATGTCAAAATACGTACTTGAAAGCTTGTTTACAAATGCATGTCTTTTCATAAGAATCTAGATCAAGAGGATAAGTTTGATGTTCTAAATATTTAATGATTTATTGGTATCAAGGGCTTTATTGAATAGTCACAACCTTGATGTGATAGATAAGTGAATTAGGTGGTTGGATAGATGATGGATATTTTTTTATTTTTATAATAAAGGAAGGATCAAAATGAACTTGATGAGGATGAAAGAGAGAATTTGAAGAGGTGAGAGAATCAAAAATGGAATTTTGGTCTTAAGGAATATGCTCAATAGTGAAAGAGATAAATAAATTAGTAAGAGTGGTTGAAATTTGATGATAGATAATGAGGTTCTCACTTTTACATTGATAATAACCATTAACTTGATGATAAATGAGCTAAGAATCTCCTAAAGCATGAAGATATTGGATGTCTAGATCAAGAGAATCTCTCATGCCTAAGATAAGAGATTCATACTTGGCCATATTATTGGTGACATTAAAGGTGAAGCAAAAGGATAAAGGAATGATCTTATCAAGAGGACTAGTGAGAATACAACTTACCCCCACTCCTTGAAGGTATTTAACACCATCAAAGTGGAGGGTCCAAGTATCCTCATGCAAATCAACATTAATTTTATGGAGCTCCTTGATAACTACCTTTGGTTTAGTAGTACCAAAGGGAGGGGAAGATTCTTCAAGATTATTAGCTTCAAGATCAATAGTAAATCTATGAAAATAGTCTTTAAGGGATATAGCTTGATTAAAACCTTTAATGAAAAGGATATTGTCATTGAGAAAATCATCTTGAAGCAAATAAGTAGATAAAAAGGATATTGTCATCTATTACTTATCCTTTAATAGTTTTTTATGTGACAATACAGAGATCAAATTTCATAAGACCATCCATTTACCAATTCTATCTTCTGAAAGAAAGGCTTTGGATAAGAAATAATGAAGGGGGTTAGAATTAATGATGACATAATTAGTTTGGTATATCATATATTGACTAAGATTTTCAGTCCCAAAATAGATAGTGAGGCAATCATAGTCAACTTTGGTATAACTTGTCTCATAATCTATGAGGCCTCGACTAATGTAGTAAATAACATACTCTCTTCCTATATCATCTTATTGGGAAAGCATTGCCCCACTTGAAATAGGTGTGGAAGAAGTAAAGATAATTAATGGTTTATCATTGGAAGATGGATGAAGTAATGAATCTTTCATATTATCAAATCCTTTTTGACATGAGTCCATCCATTCTAAATCTGTACCTTTCTTGAGAAGGAAATTGATAGAGTCAATATGATAAGCCATTTTGGGGAAAAATCATCTAATTGCCCTAAGTTTGCCTAAATAAGTTCAAATTTTAGGAATAGATCAAGGAATGGGCATGTTAACAATAGAAATAATTTTGGTTAGGTCAACATCGATGCCATGGAGAGAGACTAAGAATCATAATAATTTGTCAGATGTGACTCTAAAAACACATTTAAAAGGATTAAGTCTAACTTTATATTTAATTATATGGTCAATTAGGATATAAATATTGGAAATATGGTTCTCAAAATGTTTGGGTTTATTAATAAGATCATCCACATAAGTTTCAACAATTTTGTGTATGAGACAATGAAATATGTGAGTCATAACATGTTGGTAGGTAGCTCCAATATTTTTAAGGATGAAGGGAATTTTGATGTAGAAATAGGTGCCCCATTCCATGGTGAACAAAGTCTTATGTTGGTCTTTGGGAGTGATGTGAATATGATTGTATCCCAAAAATCCATCCATAAGAGATAACATTCTGTAACTAGCTATGTAATCGATGATAGCATCTATTGAGGGTAAGGGGAAGTTGTCCTTAGGACAAGTAATATTAAGGTTGTATAAATCAATGCAAATGTATATGACCATAATGACCTTATTATAAATAATAACTATGTTAGAAACCCATTCTAAATAATCCACTAGTTTAATGAATTTAGAATCTAGTAATTTAATGATTTCCTTATGACATAGATTAATAACTTCAAGTGGGAATTTTTGTTTCTTTTGACACACTAGCTTAGATTTAGGATAAGTGATGGTGTTATGAACCAAAACACTAGGGTCAATTATAGATATGTGTTGATAGGACCAAGTGAATGCCTCTTGATATTTATGAAATAATAAGCTAAAGTTGTCATGCTCAGATGGTGAGAGTTCTCAAGAAATCATGATTGGTCAAAGAGAACATGGGGTACCATATTAAATATTAGTTATTTATTTGATAAGCATGATATTTCCATCTTGAAAATGGTAAGGTGCATTAGGTAAGTCTGAAATTGGATTTTTTTAGGATCAATGATAGCGACAAAGTTGTTAAAGCAAGGAGTTTTATTCTTGACATTTCTAATTTTATGATGATGTTGAGGAAGTTGAGGTTATCGATCATGAAGTAACTTGAGAATAGATTAATCAATAGGTAGGGTAGGAAAAAGACCATAATATTCAACATCTACTTCAAGGTCTATAATTTTATTTCTATGGCTATCCTTTTTAGAATGAATCTAACTGAGATCGGTTGCCTTGGCATCTATTGTAATTTTGGAAGTAAATGAAGAAGATAGATTCAAAGAGATGGGAGTGTTGATATATTCAATGATGGGAGAAGATTATGAAGAAATTATAGGATCCATAGGAGGTAGAGAAGATGTAAGAATTTTTATAAGTTTATAAGCTGTAATTTTTTCTACCACCTAAGGAGTATCGATAAGTAGAGAATTGGTAGGAGGTACATGACCCTCAAGATATAAATCATGATGTGTAGATATGGTATGTAAATTCCTATTGAAGGCATGAATTTGGGATATAATATTTTGATAGTACTAGACATCCAAGTCTCTAGAGTGAGCTTGTGCCATGCTATATTTATCATCATATGTTGGATAAATCATACATGCTTGAGAATCAGGGGGAGTTTCAAAAGGTGAAATCCCAATATTGATAAATGTATAAGGGGACATGGTGAGAGGATATTGGAATAATTTAGCCACTCTAAAATCATTAAAAGTGAAGGAATATTTACGTAAATATGGCTCTTGAGCATTATATGGAGGGGAAAAATTGGTAATCTCATCCATGATAGGAATAATATGATCTTAGGGTAAGAGAGAAGGAGGAATCCAATCTACAATATAAGGAGGTAACTTATTAGTATTAAAAGTGTGATATAACTCATTGGGCTCATCATCATTTAAATCCACAAGAGTAACTTGAAGATTAGGATTCATGTTGATGAACTCAGGTAAAGGAGCACTATTGATTTTATAAGTTGTAGGAATTTGATATTGAGGATTAAGATTGGGAAGCTAGATGCTCTATGGGTTAGGATCAGCATCATATTTTTAATGTTTTCCATTATGTAAGAATTTAATACACTGACTACCAGAAGAGGTGATGGACCTCATCTGATCAGTCCATAGATGACCAAGAAGAATGTTATAGGATAAAAGAAGATAAACGACCATAAGCTTGGTTCTAACAGTCTTAGGTCTAATGATTAATGGAAGCCAAATGCAACCAAGTGGCTTTTTATTAGTCTTGTCAAGGCCACAATAAGTAAGATGGGTTTGTTTATGATGACTTTTGTTATAACCAAGTTGTTGAATGAGCCATGAGGATGTGACATTAATAATAGAACCTTTGTCAACTAGAAATTTTTAGATAAGGGTGGTATTAATGGCTACTTTGATAAAGAGAGGTGAATCATTGGCATGAAAAAGAATTTCATCATTGATCATGTCATCTTCAATAAATTCAATGGAAGTATTGGATGAAGGACACATAGTCTCAATGGTATTGAAATTAGTTGGTTGAGAATCAATAGAAGGTAATTCTTCATATACATAAGAAATTTATGATGATAGGGTGAAGTGCAAACCAATTCCATAAGAGGAATCTTACAAGGCATAGAGTTGAGTTATTCAAGAAAATTCCAATGTGATTTATAAGAAACAACATGAGGTTTAAAAGGAAAATTAGATTTAAGAGGTATAAATGTGGTAGGAGGATTGAAATGAGGGAGCTATTCCTAAGGTGCTTCTGAATCATCATGACCTTTAAGAAATTGTTCTTCTAAAGATGGTTTTTAAGGCTTGGTAATGGGATATTTATGAGTTAGTTTATGATGATAATTAACCTTAGTAGTGTTGACATATTGAGAGTTGTTATAATATAGGTCATAATTAGAATTGATGGAATAAACATCCTTGACATTTGATTGATTATTATTTGAAGAAGATTTTTTATTATTAGAAGTAGAAGCTTTAAATTTTTTCTATTTTTGAGATGTGACAACATACTCTTGATGATGAAGTTTGATCATAACCTCATGGTTGAATGAGTCACTAAGCATATAATAAATGACACACTTAGTGACCCCTCTACAAGATTCATTATAATGCCCAATGTTGGCATGTAACCAATAGAAAGATTGGGATCATACCACTTAGGAGGAGCACTGGGATAAATGAAAGTTTTTGAGGGTGGTAAATTTTTTTGCATTTATTGAACCAAAAGATGTGTGTGAAATGGTAAAGGATCATCAGATTTGGCAACTTCAAGTTTGTTTTGGTAAGTATTACTAGTGATAGATTATATGTTTGCAAAGATCCTTTAAGAAGTTTATGATTGGGTTCAAATTGCTTCATAATAAAGTCTTGATGTTTATCTTGGTCAAGAGTTTCATTAAGAGTTTGAGGATCAAAGGTTTAAACCTTATCTTGAAGAGTAAGAGTCAAAGAAGTTATAAAGAGTTTGAATAAATTATCATCAGTCATATTATGATCAACTTTATGAGATAAATATTTCCATCTTTTAATAAAGTCATGGGATGATTCATTAGGATATTTTTTAGCATTTATGAAGTGACTAAGATAATTTTTAGGAATATCATTATGTTGAAACTCTTTAACCAAAGGATTAACCAAATATTCAAGTTGCCAAATAGAATGTTGAGGAAGTTGATTATATCATTTTAATACATCAGCAGTGAAAGTTTTGACTAATAGTTTAGTTGTGGCAAATGTATTAGTTTGGATCCACTCTTTGTAAAGGTTAGTAAAGGTTTTGAGGAATGAAGCAGGGTCTTTAGTCTCATCATATTTGATAGTTGGAGTTATGTTACCAATATCAATGGATAAAATGAAGGGAACTAAAGGCTCATTTTAAATGGTTTGAAGCATCTTGTTATTCATTATGAGTTGAGGAATAACATTACCTGAGGCACTACTATTTTTTGTTTCTATGGCTTATAGCCCTCTTATGTAGATCTAAAGAGCTGGTCCTCTAAGACTTGGATGCCACTTATTGAAAATGATGCCCAAATCCTCCCTTGCGCCAGGGGTTTTTTTATAGTTTTGTTTCACTGCTCTAAAGACAAGAAGATTATATTGTGCAACAATAATTTTTCTTCGTAGGGCAGATATCCTCTCATGGCCAAACCTTGGCATAAGTATTTTAATCCTCTCTCAGATTCCTTTAACAAGCTCCCTATATGGGTGCATCTCCCTTATCTTCCGATACATCTGTGGCATGAGTCAATTCTTAAAACCATTGGAAATGCTATAGGGGTTTTTTTATTTGTGAAAGAAGGTCTTATGTATTTTCACCACTCGACTTGCGCTCGCTTTTTGGTAGATTTGGATGTTTCTAAGGGCCTTCCTGAGGTGATTAGCCTGGAATCCCTAAGGGGTACCTAGACACAAATTTTGGATTATGAGGGGATCCATTTTCGGTGCAGGAAGTGCCACCTGATGGGTCATATTGCTGCTCATTGTGTAGCTGGGAAATACAATTCCAGACATCCACCTTCTTGGTGGCCTGAGGTTTCACCTAAACATAACATTGACAAACAATCCATGGAAGCTCTGACTGATTTCGAGTCAGAGACTGAGGAAAGTATTCAATCCGATTCAGAGGTTGAAGAGGAATCTTTGGTGAAATATTCTAAAGAAGCCCATGCAGAGGAAGTGGTTAGTGATCTTACTAAACTAGTGGTGGAGGTGGTGGTCTCTTCCCCTATTTTGGAGGATCCCTCTAAGAGCCAAATTGTGTCTGGTTCTTAAAAGGATTTTGTTGTAGATTCTATGCCCATTGGGCTCCAAGGATCATTGTCTTTTAAGGCATGGATTGCTGAGGCAACAAAGGTAGAGGATGGACAACAGTTAAGAGAAAGAAGTCTAAGTTTTTGGTCCCCCCTCTAGATATGAATCTTTGGTCGTGTAAAAAAAAAAACCTCAATTCAAAAGGAAAATCTAATGATCCCTTTTACTGACTATTTTTTGGGGTCAGTAATCTGGTTGTTGTTCTAGTTTACTAGTTACTAGTCTGGGAGGTTGTTCAGGTTGCTGATTTTGTCAGTTTACTCTCAGATCAGTGTTTTGAAAGCTGTTTTTTATTATTATTTATGTTGGTAATAGGTCCCTGTAAAACCTGGTTTTGGTACTTTTCTGTAAACAGGTTCTCTTTAAAACCTAGTCGTGCTTTATGGTTTATCTTTCTCCTTGTTGTGTAGGGTTTCGAGGTCCCTTCAAAACCTATTTTTACCTTAATCTAAAACATTACCTGAGGCATCCCTAAGAGGTGGAGGAATATAATTAGGATTAACTTGAGGATGAATAGTTGGAGCTTGATTATTTACATTGATTAAGTGTTGTTGAAGTTGCATAATTTGGTTGGTATTAGAGTTTTGTATAATGTTCATTTATTGAATAATTTGAGCTAAGAGTTGGGTCATATCAGGAGGTGAGCTAGTGTTGGTTGGATCACCCCCTAAATTAGTATTAGGCAGAGGATTATTAGAAGAAGGGTTATTATTGGGATTGTTAAATATATTTGTATCAATCACTCCCACATTCAAGATTTTGAGAAGTATCTTGATAAGTATGGAAAGGATTAGATCCATCAACTTCATCTTGAGGTGTTATTTGCACCATGTTATAGTTTATAGATGAAGGAGGAGAAGAAGTGCCCTAAGAGTGATAGTTCTCTTGGGAGGAAAAGAGAAGAAGAAATGAACATCCCATATAGTATCTAAATAGATTTAGATTGTCCAAAAAAATTCTGATAAGAGACCTTAGTCTGATTGAAGAGAGATGAAAAAAATTCAAAATTAGAGAAATGGGAAATTAAATTGAAAAATAGAAAAGGCAAGAAATAGTACTAGTTAACCAGATTGACCTAGTGCAGGAAATAAGGCTAGTAGACTATATTAGGTTGACCAGGTTGATTTAGTGTAATGCATAGAAGCCAAAAAAGGTATAGGTTTGACCAAGTCAACCTAGTATAGTGAATAAATAAGAGGAAAATATTGATAACAAGCTTGGAAATGGAACAAAAAAATTTGTAACAGGTAATGGGTGCTTACCAATTTGTAATGGGTAAATCCCTCACTTCACACACCATAGTAATAAGGGTAATAGGTGCTTACCCAAAATATACCATTAACCATGTTTTATACTTGACTAGAGCATCAAGTCAGCTTCCCCTTTGGTGATTAAATCCAAGTAGGTTAGCTTGGGTAGTCAAATGTTTATTGATGTTTATGTGTTTTGGTTGTGTGTGCAAAAGAATATAAATATTTAAAGTAAGCGATTAATTGAAAACTACCTAATTACACTATGTGAGCTATTCTAAGCATGCAAATAACTTAAAAAAAGAAAGATGTGAGTAACATATATGGTTCATTTCAACTTTGAAATAAGGTATATTTGAGAAAATATATGGATAATCATTAGAGTTGATAGGGTCAAACCTATACTATGAAAAAAAATCTTGAAAGTGAACTAAGTTGGTCAGGGTGACCTTATTACTTTAAAAAACATAAAACATAGAACTAGGTCCATAGGGTCAACCTAGTTGACTGTGTAGGGGTAGTTTTAAAGAATACACACTATGAAATGAAAGTTATAGAAAAAGAAAGATATAGATAAATATAAATTAACTTGAATTATTTAGAGATAAAAAGGAGAAGATTGTTGATCTGAGACCTTGGATAAAATTGGAAAAAACCTATAAATTGGGCCAATTTGATCGATCAATCTATATAAGAACATGTTGAAAAAGTGTTGAAAATGTACTAGGTCAACTTGGTCAACCTATTAAGCTAGATAGGAAGTCTAAAAAACTAAAAAAAATTATACTAGGTTGAGCTAGTTGATCTAGTTGTCTAAAATTTTTTTTACAAGTTCTAAAAACCTATACTAGGTTGAGTTGGTCAAGCTAGTTGACCATTATTTTAAACTTGCACACATAGATGAATAACTATGTTGATAGGGTTAATCTAGCATAGTAAATATATGATACAAATAATGATGAATAGAAATTGAATAAGTGAAAAAAATCCTATAAGGGTTAGTTTTATGTCAAATTCACCAGAATGTATACAATCAAAAATGCATCATGTCCATAAATCAATCCTAGATCAGATGGGATAAAACAAACCTACACTTTCAATTGGGGAGAATACAATTTTTAAGCAAAAACATGACCAATGTGAGAACTACTAGACCTGATTGAGGGATCACTCATCACAACACACCATGTGAGGTAGGGTTTCAAAGCCTATAGTCTAACACAATCACATAATAATCCCAAAAGAGTCCTATGATTTAATATTTCACTAATCTAATAACAAGAAAAGTAAATCTAATCTATTGCACACCAAAGCTTATGTTACAAATTGAGGGGTTAGAAACTCAAAGAAATCAAAACATGTATATGGAACTTCAAATAAAGTAAGTATGAGTAACACCCTAATACATAGAATATGAAGAGTAATATTATTCAAGCCAACACTTATGCTATTTTTATCTACTAAAAGAGAGGATAAAAAAGTTAGAATATACTTACTTGAATGTGAACCCATCAAGACTCAATCTCTCCCTTGGCCAAAGGGGATTTGTAAGAGGTTATTCTGGTTCATAAGGATCAATTTGTTAGGCCAAAGCATCCAAGACCTATCCACAAGACTAGATTCTCTAAAATAAGAAACCTAAGCTAAGTCTCCTCAAGTAGAATGGTAGAAAAGCAAATTGTGAAGAAGCATGAATGAATAATAACTCTTGATTGCATATTCTAATAATCATCAAAATGACCTTGTATTTATAGGTATAAATTTCCCTAAAATCATTTAGATATGTCAATTGTGCTAGGTCAACTTGATCAACCTAGCACATTTTAGGCTAACTCACTAGGTCTATGCTAGGTCGACCAGAAGGCTAACAAACCAAAAGAGAGAAAAGGGACCCTAAATTATACTAGGTTAACCTAGTATGTTGAATAGGTCAAAAGGGTGCCAAATAAGTAAATGGAGGATGAAAAGAGGGAAAAGACTAGAAGATTGTGCAAGGGAAGAGAGACAACTTAGGGAAAGGTTTTAGGAACTAGTTGGATCGGTAATAATATGGGAAAAAGGAAAAAAATCCTAAAAAACACTAAAGGTCTACCCATCCCTTTCCCAGTGCACCCCTTATGGAATGAACTTAGAGAGATTTAGTCTCGATGAGTTCCTATAAGATGTAAAGCATCAATGTTTGATAAAATTTTAAAATAATATGTGTATATAGAATACTCTTATATGTGTCCCTATCTCATTTCTTCTAAATTTGGGCCTAGATTAATCTCCTTAGGCCCCCATTCTACTTTCTTACGGCATTCTTACCATTATTTTGGTGATCCCACCATTTAGTAGGATGTTCTTGCCAATTGGCAGGGTGATCCCATCGATTTTAGTGAACTCACCATTTGATAGGGTAAAATTTGCCAAAAAATTTGAATTCTCCATTTCTTTGGTGATCTCTCCATTTTGACACATGATATTGACAAAAGATCTGAGATATTTCTGATCTTGTGACATTATTTCTATTTTCATGGGTGAACTCACCATTTTTTGAATTGGGAAAATGGTAAGATCACCCCAACTACCACTTCCTACACATAATACATGTAATAAATGGAAAATTCACAAACAAAAAATGATACCTATTGATTCTCCACTCCTTGGTGGTTGATGGCACTCTCTCACACACTCCCTAAGATGATGGTGGTGTGGGATATTAGCCATTTTTCTCAACTCACTCATGTGCAAATACTAGAGCTCTTATAGTTAGGGTGAAAATCAACTATTTTTACCCCCATGGGTTAAAATATAATAAAATTTTCACCCCTAGGCCTATAGTTGCTGCATTTTATCTTTCTTGGGATACTATTTTATCCATATTTATCTATTCTTCCTCATACTTTCTTCTAATTATTTCATTTTTTAGCCAATTTCGCTAAAATTAATTAGATTATAATTTCCTTTGATCAAGGTTCCACCCATCAAATATTTTCAAATTTTCCATCTACCCCTCGAGAAGCATCATGGGCCTCTAAAATGATGTTTATGGCATTTCATAAACCTATTTCTCTATCATTCATACAAACTTTAAAAATAGAAATGAAATATATTCCTTCTAATTATAGTGACCTTTTCATTCTTTGAAAAGATATCACTTTGACTGAATGTCTCACCATGCCTTCTCAAATAGAGGAAAAATGTAGACATCTAATTCACATCACTATTATGCTAAAATTATCAATCTAAACAAAATTCTATTATAATGTACAATTTGGGCCAAAATCACTAAAACACACTAAATAATTCAAACTTGTCACATACAGGTATTGATTTAGGCTAATGTATCCTTGAATGGGGTAATGAATTTTATGTGATTATTATATTTTATCAAATCAATTTAAGTCAAATTACAACCATGTAAAATTACACTCTAGACCATTGAATTCTTCTAATTTGGTAGCACACATCATGTGCATGTGTTATTTTACATCCATAGTGCCCTAAATAGGGTATTATTTTGTACATAATTGACACATTCTTCTAATTATATTCCAATCAAATTATGGCTTTGTAAAACGTTATTTACAACTAGGTTAATTAATAATGTCAGAGATTTCCATATAATTGTAGAAAATTAATTAAAGTCACTTAAGAAGATTAAACCAAATCAAGAGCCTAAGTGAAAATTCCATGGAAGTTATTTAAAATCTATTTATTGGAAATTCATTCCTCAAATCTGCATCATCCCATGACATCATCAATGGGGTGGCATCCATAGGCCATTAATGAAAAAAATTAGGATTAAGCTCTCATATGTCTCATTAATGCCCCATTATTCCAAATATTAATGGGAATATTTATTAATTGTCCCTCCAAAATTGAATTAGTTCATGGTCACACATCTTGATCTCAAGATGGATAGACATGGTTGAATTTGAAAATTTTCAAAAAGATATAAATAAGTGAGCCATGACCTCTATTTTTAAGCTTTATATATACAAACTTACTGTGAAAAAAATTCTATAAAAAATCTTCACGAATTTTCAAAAATCAAACAAATCTTGTGAGCCTAAGCCATTGGTGTACTAGGAAGTGATGGATGAGCATGATACTCATCATTGATAAAGACTTGGAGAAAAAAATCATGTTTTTTGGCCACTCATAGAAGGAGGGACATTATTTGGAATGTTTGGTAGTATTCCTTCTTTAAATAGATATTATAATAAATTTATAACACACCATAAGAGAGTGGGCTTGATGTTTTATTATTTATATGCTTCTTTATATATATTTTCTTAACTAACGCATGGAATAATGCATCTTGTAATCATAATTTATATTAGGATGGTGAGAAGGATCTTTCAATAAAGTTTAATTACTTTCAAAATGTCAATAGCCTAGTTGAAGAAGGCCAAGTTTCAAAGCCTAATATTCAAAGGACTCTCACCCATCACCTACAACTATGTCATGAATAGATGTAAGAAAAGAGGGGTATGTTTGAAAATATGTGAGGTATTTAGAAGTTTTAGAGGGTAGAATAAAGGTTTTAAACTCTCAACATTGTGATGAAGGTCATGGAAGTGCCTAGTGATTTTTAAAATGTTCTAAACTCTAATATACATTCAAACCCCAAATGATACCTACAAGATTGTTTGAGTAGCTAAAGTTGGTCTTAAAATTGTGGAGAGGATGTAGTACAAAAAGTGGTGTTGGATATTAAATATATATACAAATATAAATGGTTATTTGAGGTTATGGAAACCTAAAATAAAGGTCAAAAAAGGGTAATCAAAACAAAATACACTTGAACTCTGTAAATACACAACCAAGTACTCCTTTAGGCCTGTCTACTTATAGGAAGGGTGATTACTTGGTTTGAAATAAAAGAGGTCATTAGGAATAAATAAATAACATGTAAGTGATTCCATGATGCTAACAAGACTCCATATGATCTTTATAATCAACAAAATGGTGCAAATGTTGATAGGTCTGTTTAGGCTTGTTGAGCCTAAAACCAAACACATAGGCATGTATACACAGTCATAAAATAATTTGTTTTTGAGAATAAATTAAGAATATAAGGAATTTTATAAGTTTATTAAACATTTTATAGACCCTATAATGGCATCCATAGGTAGTGGAAGACAAGGCAAGTGGTAATTTAGCCTATGAAACCTTATCGAGTCTTCTAGTTCATAACTACAAGTCAAGACAAAATTTCTTTTGATTAGTGTGACCTTGACCTTGTGAGTGTGGTACATTGGTTTTTAGGGATGGTTAAGGGGATATATAATTCAATATTATGACATTATTTTTTGGTTTAGGTCCCCAACCTTCATGAACATTTATTAAAACTATATACCACTCTCTAACGGCATAATAGAGACCCGAGGAACAACTTCTTATGCTTAGAACTATATATAAAATATGTATGGGAAATTGAACACCTAGGGGTAGTTTATGAAACTTTTATAATTAAAATTAATGGAATTTGTTTAGGATTTAAGGCCCTAGGGTTTATGAATAATTGTTAAGAAGCTAAACTAATTTAAAACATCCTAAAACCCTAAGAAGAACTTGATGAGATAGTATTCAAAAGTGATTTAAATTGGCTATGTTAATATGGAAACAAATTGATCATCATGGATAACTCTAGGTAGATCCTCACCATGACACTTGTTTGTACTTGCACCTATATGAATGCAATAAATGTTATGTTTTTATAAGGATTGAGCCCAAAACAAGGTTATTGATCTCATGAAGTAATGAAAACCAATGGGGAGTATGTATTGAGGTATATTGTACCTATTAAAGTCTAAAAATATATACATGTCACCCTAAAAGTGCTCTTATAGGTTTTATTGTTGAAGGTAGTATGAAAATGGCTTGTGAAAGGCTAGGTTTTTTGGCCATTTCATAATTTACATATATAAACAAGGTCTTAAAATCCCAAATTTGGTATGGATAATGGTAATAGGATGGGGGAAGTTAATAAAACATTTAATGTAAGTTTAAAATGTGTGGGAGTTATGGGGAGAAAAATCTTAGTTTCTAGGCCTAGAGGTCTAATTGGAGAGAGAAAAGGGTGAAATAAATGCACTTCCACTTAGATTTAGGCCATGAAAGTTTTTAGGGATATGTAAGGGCATACTAGGTACTTAAATACATGCTCATGTTGTCAATATCATACATAAACTTTCCTACACAAGGATCTTTGTATATTTTTAGGGGTACAAGGAAATGAAGGCAATTGAGAGGTTTGGGCATGAAATTAAGTGATAGAAAACATTTGAGGAACTAATATGGGTTGATATATGTTTATAAAGTAATTAGGAGTGTTTCACAAAGGTTTTTTGTAATCATGATTTTGAAAACCAAGTTTTAAGAATTTCAGGCCTAAAAGGAGCCAGTGGAGCTTATGAGGAGTGAAAGAGAAGTTAAAAAAATTGTATAAGAGTGGTGCATACATATCTTAATAATTATAAATGTTATTCAAGAATTTTTTAACTATCTTTTTAGGTGTGGAGGTGTAGCCTCAGTAAATATGAGTTAGACTTATGAGCTCAAATTTTCCTAAGTAAATGTTGTCACAAAATCTTGTACCTTAGAGATGGTTTTTCAAGCCTAATATAATAGTTGGGAAAAATTGGATTACCTCTAGGCCTATGGGTTTCCTATATCAGGGGTAAACCTCTAGGTTTAAGGGATATCTCCCTATATTTTTCTTTGCTTGCTTATCACCTACAGTACTTGCTTGGATGAAAAGGGAGTAGAAGTGACATGAAAATAAACTACTCTTATGAGGTGATACACCATAAATATCTCCAATTGAATACCATACAAAAAAAATAAGAAACATGACTCATAACACTAGTCTCAAAATCCTAAATTACTCTGACATTAGTATCTAAAACATGTAGGTGATATGCATTGAACTACTCAAGGTGAGTGAACCAAAGGTCAGATTTTAGACACTAAGGTTACTACTTATACTTAAAGATAGAAAAATACACTTGACTACATTTCATGTGACCAGTTAGAGTGGAAACCACTTGGATCAAACATGTAAGAGTTGAGAGAAATCAAGGATAGATACTAATCACTTAACCTTTCATTATACACTTCACACACTTAGACAAGATAGTTTGTAAACTCAAAACTAGATCATAAATCTTTATTTCAAAGGAAAAATATAGTATCAAATCAGTAGGGCTTCTCCATACAAGGTGTGGATTCATTTACAAAGGCTAAAATGGCTTGCATTTATAGATAATATGAGAGGATAGAGAATAAGTGGAGCTCAAGGGTCATAAGAACACATGTCAATGATGAGGACCAATTACACTGTATAATAATGTAGTGTGAAATAAACCATAAAGGTCTTCTTGGACAAGTGTCCATCTGAAGCATGACAAACTATCCAAAATAGTATAGAGACCTTCAATTGCCTTCTTGAAACTACCTTTATCATGAATCATCTCTTTAGTACTTGAAACTAGACTATAGAGAGTTGAAACATATACAATGTCCTAGGAAGGTTAGAAACATGCTATGATATTCATTAGATGTTTCCCTAAATAATAGACTTTTTCATGACACTTGTACTTACCATATGTAATCACTCATTAATCTTCTAGGTCTCATTCTTCACATTTTTCATAAAGGTGCCCCTCAATTGCTCAACTAAATCCATGTATGAGGTGTTAAGACACCTTTATAGAGTCACTTTGCCTTCCAATTCATGAATTAGACCTTAAAAATATACCAAATTGGATTTCTCATCTTCTCACTTAGTAGTCACTTTCTCTTTTCACTATCTATCCAAGATTTCCTATGATGAATGGT
This sequence comes from Torreya grandis, assembly GCA_037957365.1. Taxonomy (NCBI): domain Eukaryota; kingdom Viridiplantae; phylum Streptophyta; class Pinopsida; order Cupressales; family Taxaceae; genus Torreya; species Torreya grandis. The sequence continues at coordinate 153,284 of JARHVA010002154.1, forward strand.
GTAGAAAATATGTTTATATGCTTTTTTAAGGTTATAAATGAGCATATGGAGTTATGATAAGTCTCTACAGAACTTCAATATCTTTCATCCACCAATCCTCATCTACACCTATAAAACAAGTCAAAACTTGTAGAAAACCTTATTATTACCATGTCCATAAAGGTGATAATATAGATTATTTGGGTGGGAAGGAGTATGGGAGAGTATTCAATAAGTCCAAAATAATTTCCATGCCATTTTACCACTTTTGAATGCATCTCCATCAGTTTATTCTCCATCAGGTTCTAGATAGGGTTTTAGGAGGGTTTTAGATGCTTAGGACTATTAATGATTATTCATGAAAGTTAGACATCTAAATTTTGAAAAAAATACACAAATTTGGGGTACAAGACCCGTTCAACTCTTCCCAAGTGATTTAGTCACCATGCAAATAGTCTATATAGATACAAGTGTTTTAAAATGGCCTTAGAGCTCCTTTAGTGTATTCTAAACACCCTTGAGAGGGTTTTAGTCTAAAATTTACCCCTCTATATAGTTTAATACAAATTTATGGATTTAATAAACCTTATACCTCCCATTTTAGGCTCTCACTTTGATTGGAAAGGTTCCATGGTCTTTTGAATCAAGCTAGAGGCCATTAGGGTATAGGCCTAATTCTAGACCTAATAGGCCTCATTGTGTTTGACTATGTCTACACCTACATATGAAATATATAATTAATATAGGGTTTTTTATAAATTTTCCACCTCAATTTCAACTCTACACACCTTTATACAATTTTCCAAGGCACTTCCATCTCATCTATCTCTCATTCACATACCCTACCTACAATCTTGTCTTGACTAGGAGTGCCCTTTGTTTGAGATAAAACAAAGGGAATATCCCCTATTTTCTAGGACAAAATGAGATGATGTAAATTTATAATATGTATTTAATACCATCTATACCAATTTTAAAGGCTTGGTTACCTCTATAAATCACTTAATATCACAAATTTTTAAGACAAACTTCCAGGACTGATGATTATCTATAAGGTTTAGAAAACTCAAGCCTATGACTATAGTTCAGTGTTACTTATTATATTTACATAATATGATAGTCTTATGAATCTTATTTTACCACTATGGGATTTGTCTTAATAAAATTCAATCCATCAATAACCTCTGCAACTCTCTCAACTCACATCTCTCTTTTGATAGAATTAGTCTATAGACTGCAATCAGATTGTAGGTGGGACTTATTAGACAAATGAGACCCATATAGGTGATATTAAACACTTATAAATTGAATTTCATGCTATAATATCCTCTCAAGGTCATTATGTCATTTAAAAACAAAATAGTCACTATGCCTATACGTTATGTTTCTTAGGTTTCACTTATCAACACACTATGGATCTACATACTGACTGTAGATGCTCTATTTAAAAAATCATGAGGTTCTTATAGGTTTTCATATGGAATAATTACTAAAAACCAAATCATTTTAATTATCTTGATGTCATTAGATCATCCTTAACTCAAATGGAGTCACCTGGTATTAAGTCCATGCTTCTATTGTGTCACTATTGCATTAGGTTACTTTTAGTCATTCCAATGCAGTGTTCATTAAGTATTTTAGGTTAAAACTTGTCTAAGTTATAAGGCACCCAAAAGACACTCTCCCTTAGTCAATAAACCGCTTTCTTTTGTTAAATCATTACCCTTATTCTTGGGGTACAAGATGGAAATAATTAGGTCTGTCTAGATCTCAAGGCACTCTACCATGTAAAGACATAATATATGGGCAAAACATGATTCAGAGAAACTAAGGTAAAGTGTCTCAATTGTAACATTCCAAACTTGTGAAAAAGGCCTTAGGTATGTCTAAAATTCAATGATTTTACCATTATCACCATGATGCTTCTCCATGATCTTAGACCTTAATGAAGGTCTCAAATCAGCTCCAACACTTTCATTTGATGCTCTTTAGACCTATGTTGGAGCTACATGTAGGTGTCAATATTTAATATTACTTATAGGTGATGATAAAATATATTACTATGCTAATAATTTGTCCTCACAACCAATCACTAAACCTATTTGAATAGATCAATCTGATTGTTCACACTTTGAAAGTGTTCTCAACACCTTAAAGTATTCTTATCTTATCACCATGACTATTCAAAGATCATTTATACTTAACTATGGTGACAATTATAAACACTTAAAATTTTCAAATCTTATCAAATACTGATGCTTTACATCTTGTAATAACCCATCAAGACTCAATATCTCTAAGTAAACACCTTAAGGGGTACATCAGGAAAGGGGTGGGAAAACCATTGGTTCTTCGTAGGATTATTATCCCTTATTGCCTCATATTACCAATCCAACCAACTCCTAAAAACATTACCTAAGCTATTAATCCTTATTTTAACCCTCCTCTAATCATTTTACACTTTAATTTACCTTTTCCTATCCTAAAACCCCTTTTTAATAGTTTTATAACTACATCAATAGTGTCTACCCTATATTTTTTGTCATCAACTCACAATGCCAACATAGTTCATTTTTAGCACCAGTTAAAATAATACTAGGTCAATTGAGTCGACCCTATTAGTGATAAGTTTTCTAAGGGTTTAGGGTTAGATTTGAATATATATACAAGATAATTTTATCATTATTTAAATATGAAATAAATATTTATTATTCATTTACGCTTCTTTACAATCTGATCTTCCACCATTTTGCTTGAGGAGTATTAGCTTAGGGTTTATACTTGGAGAATCTAGTCTAATCCTTTCTTAATGATCCTTACAAACCAAAACAACCTCTTATAAATCCCCTTTTTCCAAAGGAGATATTGAGTCTCAATGGGTTCATCATTCAAGTAAGTATTCTCTAACTTTATTCCTCTCTTTAGTAGATAGAATTAGCATAAGTATTAGCTTCGAATAATATTTATCTTCTTATTCCATGTATTAGGTTATTACTCATACATAGCTTAATTAATATTCTAATATGCATGTTTTTATTGTTTACTAACCCCTCACATTGTGCCACAAGCTTTGGTGAGCACTAGATTAGATTTATATTAGTTTTTATTACTTTAGTCAGATATCAAAACATATGACTCCCTTAGTGATATTGGGTGATTGTGCTTGACTAGAGGATTTGGAACCCTCCCTAGCACAATATATTATGGTAAGAGATACCCTAATTAGGTTTAGTGGATTTTTATATTGGTTATGTTCCCACTTAACAAATGTGTCCCCAATCAGAAGTGTATGGTATGATCTATCTTCTCTGAGTTAGAATTGATTTATAGACATGATGCATTTTTGATTGCATACACTTTGGTGAACCTGATGTGAATCTAACCCTTACAAGTTTTATTTAACATTTTTCATTATTTTATCTTTTTTATTATCATATATTTACAATATTGGGTTGATAGTGTTGATATAGCTCTAAATTTTATGCGTAAGTTTAACACACAGTCACATCAATATGACTATATTCTATCTATGCAAGATTTTTATCAGGTTCAAGATACTAGGTCGACCCAATGAACCCTATACAATTTCTCAACATACTAGTTTGACCTTATCTATGTAGTAAATTTTTCAAGTTTTTAGCAAATAGGATCTGTAAAGCTAGGTCAACCCAATTGACACAATAGAATTTGCAAGTATAAATAAAGGTTATTCAATAACAATATTATTTTTCTTTATATCCTTCAACCCACCAAGGTTCATTTCTATCTTTCTTTATCATTTCTAACATTTATTATAGTTTTATTATTTTACAGTTTGTAGTCTTTAAAACTACTTCTACATAGTTAACTAAGTCAACCCTATAAACATAGTTCTATATTTAGTGTGTTGTTTAAAAAACTAGGTTGACACTATTAATGTAGTTCATTTTTAGACCCTTGCTTTTATAATATAGAATCAACACTATCAAATCTATTATGTATTCTTTGCATACACTGTCCACTGAATCGACACTGTATTATGTTTCAAAGTTGGGATTAACCCTTATATTCTAATAATTAGCTCACGCTTTTATTTCTTGTTATTTTCATGATTAGAATAGATCACATAGTATAATTGGGTGGTTTTAAATATACCATTTAGTTTCACTATTTTTTATTTTATGTACACACTACCAAATCACAAAATCTTAAAAAACATTTTAATAATTATATACCTGAGGTCTACCTACTTGGATTTCATCACCAAAGGGGAACCTAACTCAGTTTTTTGGCCAAGTATATACATGTGATTAATGGTATATTTTGGATAAGTACCTAACACCCGTATTGCTACAGTGTGTGAAGTGAGGGGGTAGGCCCCAATACCAAAATAGTACCATTGCCAATATAGATTCCTTTCATCCCAAATGTCCTAAAACCATCCTTATATTGACTTCTAGTTCCTTTCTTACAACTAAATTCCTATCACATTTAAAATCATATTCTAACAATCTAACAACATTATCTCTTAAATGCTTCAAACTATTCAAAATGAGCCTTTAGCTCCCTTCATTATGTCCATTGATATTGGTAACATATCTCCACCTATCAATTATGATGGGACTAAAATCTTAGCTTCCTTTTTTAAAGCCTTTGGCAACCTTTATAAATAGTGGATCCAAACTAATACCTTCACCAAAACTAAACTCTTAGTCAAAAATTTCATTGGAAATGTATTATAATGGTATAAAAAATTACCCCAACATTCTATTTGGTAACTAGAAGAATTGGTTAAGCCTTTAGTTAAAAAGTTTCAACACAATGATATTCCCAAAAATTGTCTTAGCCACTTCATCAATACTAAGCAATTTCCCACTAAATCAACTCATTACTTTATCAAATTATGGAAATCATTGGCCCATAAATATGACCATAACATGACTGATAATAACTTCTTCAAACTCTTTATAATTACTTTGACTCATTCTCTTCAATATAAGGTTATAACCTTTGCTCCCCAAACACTTAATGAAACTCTTGATGGAGCTAAACATCAAGACTTTATAATGAACTAATTCGAACCTAATCCTAAACTTCTAAAATAATATTTTCAAACATATACCAATAATATTACTAGTAACACTCTGCAAACCAAACCTTAAGTTTCCAAAGCTAACATCCCTTCATATTCTCACATACCAATTTTTGTGAAACAAATGAAACAAATCTTATTTCCCTCTAGACCCTTCAACTATCCTAATAATCCTCCTAAATGCTATGCCCCTTATCAATTTTTTTGGTTTCATGCCAACATTGGTCATTCCCATGAATCTTATAGAGGGATCACTAAATTTTCCATCTCCTATATTCTTGGTGATTCATTTAATCATGATTCCATGATCAACCTTCATTATCAAGAGTACACTATCACTTCTTAAAAAATAACAAGTTTCTAAAGCTTATACCTCAAATAACAAAAAATCTATTTCAAATAGTCAACCAAATATTAAGGATGCTTGTGTCATTAATTTTGATTATGACCAATATTACAACAATTATCAATGTGTTAACACTACTAAGGTTAATTATCTTTGAAATATGGCCCATAAAGATCATGTTACCAAACCTAAGAATCCATCTTTAAAAGAACAACTTCTCAAAGATATGAAAACTATTAATCTAGCTTTGGAAGCACATGAGGAACCAATTCCTCCTTCTGAATCTCCAACCACATCCATTCCTTCAAAATCTGCTTTACCTCCTAAATCTCATGCTAGTTATTCTTTTAAATATAATTGGAACTTCTTGAAGAACTTAACTCTATGCCTTGTATAATTCCACTTGTGGAGTTGGTTCATAATTATACCTATTATCGAAGGTTCCTTATGCAATAACTCCAAGAAATTGAAGATCCATCATCTATCGATGAATAACCACCTTCTATCAATAGTCAACCTACCAACATAAATACCATTGAAACTATGTGCCCTTCTTCCAAACCTTATATTAAATTTCTTGAAGAGGACATGATCAATGATGAAATTATTTTTCATGATGATGATCCACCACTCTTTATTAAAATAACCATTAATAATACCCTTATCTATAAATTCCTAGTTGATGAAGCATCTTGTTTTAATGTGACATATTGTGACTAATCCAACAACTTGGTTATAACAAGGATCATCTTTAACAAACCCATATTACCTACCATGGTTTTGATAAGACTAATCAAAAGCCACTTAGTTGCATTTGGCCTCCATTAACCATTAGAACTAATACCATTTAAACTAAGATTATGGTCCTTGATTTATCATTATCTTATAATATACTCCTTGGTCACCTATGGACTCATAAAATGAAGTCCATTGCTTCTTCCAGTAGCCAATGCATTAAATTATTACATAATGGAAAATGGTATAAGCATAAGGCTGATCCCAACCCATGGAGTATTCAAATTCCTAATCCCAAATCTTAGTATCATATTTATACCATTCCTAAGATCAATAGTGCTCATTTACCTATGTTTATCAACATCAACCCTATTTTACAAGTCAACTTTTCAGATTTTGATGGTGATGAACCTAATGATTTATAACATATTTAAAATACTACCAATTTACCTTCATACATTTCATAGTGGCTTCTTCCTTCTTTATTACCTCAGTATTATATTATTCCTCTTACTGATGAGACCACTGACTTTCCCCCTCCATGAAATTCTTAGGATCATTATTTACCTAAAGGTGTCTTCACTTTCAATAACTTTGGATTGGCCAATTTATTTCAAGATCCTTTCATCATGTCTCCATGTACATTCAGTAATATTAAGATTTCACCTTATAAAACTCCCCTAACTCTTAAGCATGTAAAATTTCTCCAACATATGATGATAATTACCTAATGGTCCAAGCTCAATCTTGAGACTTGGATGTCTAGCATTATTATAAAACCTTAGCTAAAATTCACACTTTTAACTAGGATGTCCATATAATTTCTATAATTTTTGACTTTGATCCCAAAGGTTATGTACCTCCTGCCAATTTTCCACTTCTTGATACTCCTTAGGTGGTCAAGCAAATTCTACCTTCCAAACTTTTGGAAATTATTGCATCTCCTTTACCAGCTATAGATCCAATCATTGCATCTAATCCTTACCCTATCACTAAAAGAAATAATACTCCAATCCTTTCTAATCCATCTCCCTCTGCTACTCTTGAGATTATACTAGATGCCAAGGCAACCGATGTCTATCATTTACATTCTAAGTATGATTGCCACGGTAATAAAATTCTAGATCTTGAAGTAGATGTTAAGTATTATGGTCCTCTTCCCACCTTACCTAGTGATGAAGCTATTTTTGAAATAATTCATGCCTAAGAACTTCAACTTCCTTAGCAACATCATAAACTTGGGAATTTTAAAACCAAAATCCCTTATTTCAACAACTTCATTGCTATCATTGATCCCAAAGCTAATCCAATTTATTATTTACCTAATGCACCATATCATTTCCAAGACAATAATGTCATGCTTCTTGAAGAAACCACTCACATTGAAAATGGTACTCCATCAAGACTTCAACAAATTATAGTTTCTCACAAACTCTCACCTACCGAACATGATAATTTTAGCTTATTATTTGATAAATATCATGATCTTTACTTGGTCTTATGAATACATTGCTAGTATTGACCCTAGAATTATGGTTCATAACATTAGTACTTATCTTGATGCTAAGCTTGTGCATCAAAATCAAAAGAAATTTCCACCCTATGTCACAAGGATATCATCAAATTACTCAATGCTAAATTTATCAAACTTATGGACTATTTTGAATGGGGTTTTAAAATTTTTCCCATTAAAAAAAAGGTTACTATAGTCATTCACATTTATATTATGTTTTGCAATATTAACCTCACTTGTCCAAAGGTTAACTTCCCTTTACCTTTGATAGATGCCATCATTGATTTTATGGATAGTTATTAAATGTTATCTCTTATAGATGGTTTCTTGGGCTATAATCAGATTCAAATTACCCCCAATGAACAACATAACACCACTTTCACCATAGAATGGGGCACCTATTGCTATGTAAAAATTACCTTCAATCTAAAAAATGTTAGATCCACATAACAATGAGAAATGACTCATATCTTTCATGATCTTATCCACAAAATTTTTGAAACCTATGTGGATGACCTCATTGCTAAATCCAAAAGTCATAAGACTCATTTTTTTGATCTTGCTATCATCTTTGATCACCTTCTTAAATACCAGGTTAGACTCAATCCTGACAGATGTGTCTTTGGTGTCACATGTAGAATTTTTTTAGGATTCCTAGTCTCTCTCTATGGCATCATTGTTGACCTTGTTAAGATTGGTGTTATCATCAACGTGCCCATTCCTCATTCCATTCCCAAATTTCATACATACTTAGGCAAAATTAGGATAATTTGATGATTTATCCCTAAAATGGTGTATTATATCCACTCTATCAATTATCTTCTTAAAAAAGGCAATTCCTTATAATGGATGAATCCTTTTCAAAAAGCTTTTGATAACATGAAAGTATCATTACTTCACCCAGCTACACTTCATCCTCCTTTCAATGATCGACCCTTGATCCTCTAGAGATACTTCTTCCATAAACATATCATTTGGGGCAATGCTTTCCCAACAAGATGATACTAAAAGAGATTATGCCATTTATTACATTAGCTTAGGCATCATTTATTATGAGACACATTATACCAAAGCTAAACATGATTATCTCACCATCTATTTTGTAGTTAAAAAGATTTGACACTACATGCTATACCAGACCACTTATGTCATCATTCATTCTGACCCCCTTCACTTCTTTTCCAAAGCCTTTCTTCTTGGAGATATAATTTGTAAATGTATGATCCTCTTTATGGGATTTAATATTTACATTGAGACTCAAAAATATATCAAAGGACAAATCATAGCTAATCAACTTGTGATACCTACCAATTACCTTCAATATAGTCTTCTAGATGATAATATTCTCTATATTGAAGGTCTCAATCAAGTTATCTCTCTCAAAGACTACTTTCATAATTTTATTGTTGATCTTGAGGAAAATAATATAGATGAATATACTATTTCCCCTGATACTACTAAACCTAAAGTGGTTACCAAAGAGCTTACTAAAATCAATGTTGACTTGCATGAGGATACTTGGACCCTTCAATTTGATGGTGTTAAATGCCTTTAAGGAGTTAGGGTAGGTTGCATTCTCAAAATTCCTCTTGAAAATATCATTCCTTTAGATTTTTGCTTAACCTTTGATTTCATCAACAATATGGTTCAATATGAAGCTCTAATCTTAGGCATGAGAGCTGATCTTGATTTAGATATTTAATATTTGCATGCATTAGGTGATTCCCAACTTATTTACCACCAATTCAATGGTGATTACCAATGTATAAGTGAAAACCTCATCACCTATCATAAAATTATAACTACTCTTACTAAGGATTTTATCTCTTTCACTATTGAGCCTATCCCTCAAGATAAAAATTCCATTATTGATTCCCTCACTTCTTTAGCATCTCTCTTTCATCCCCACCAAGTTCATTTTTATCCTAATTTTATTATATAAATAATAAAATATCCATCCTTTACTCAACCACCATATTGCATTGTTTTCCACATTGAGGTTGTAACCATTCAAAAAAGCCCATAATATAAAGACATCATTCAATTTCTAGAACATCAAACTTATCCTCCTAGCTTAGATTCTAAAAAAAAGACTCACATTAGTAAAAAATATTTTAAGGTGGCCACTATAGTAGACATGCTACAACCCACAAATGGCTATGTATGGGTTACTATAGGCCTACTCCTCAGAAGGATATAATCAATTTCACTAAAAGTGAATTCCTTACCAACTTCATGATGATCTAATCCATTCACCTCCAATTGATCTTCAAACTATAAAATCTCCTTGGCCATTTTCCATGTGGGGATTAATTCTCATTGGAAAATTACCTCACTCCTAAGATGGACATGTTTTTATCATCACTGTTACCAAATATTTTTACAAATGGGTTGAATCCATGCCCCTTATTAACGTCATTAGTAACACCATTACCAAATTCATTCTTGATTAAATAATAATCCACTTTGGTGTTCCCCATAATATTATTTTAGACAATGGTAGTAACTTCAAAAATAAGGAAATCAAATAGATTTGTGTTAAATTTAAGATAAATCACAAATTTTCTACACCTTATCATCCATAATGCAATGATCAAGCTGAGGCCACTAATAAAATCCTAAAAAAAAATCTCCAAAATACAATTCATGAAACCTACATGGATTGTCACCTTCATCTCTACCCTTCTCTTTGGGCCTATTAGACAAACATACATACTTCCACTAGGCCAATGCCATTTTCTCTAGTTTATGGTTTTGAATCAGTCCTTGCATTAGAAGTTGAGCTTCCTTATCTCTTTATATCCCTTCATGGTATCATTATTGATGATAATTATGTGAAGCTCACCTTCATGCCCTTGATATCCTTGATGAACACCATCTTTATGCCTTATAACATAACCACCAATACAAGGTCGTATTGCCAAATAACATAACAAACATTTTAAATTTTGCACATTTAAAGTTGGTGATCTTATCCTTAAATTTAATTACACTCATGATAAATAAGGTAAATATGCCCAAAAATAGTGGGGCCCCTATTTATTCAAATATATTCTTGGTCCAAGTACCTATCGCCTTCAACCCAATGAAGGCCATATTTTCAAAGAGTCCACCAATTCACAATCCCTCATAAAGTACTTTTCCTAAAACATTTCCTTGTTTTCATATTTTTTATCTACATCTATCTACACTTTTTGTAGGCTAATTACATGGGTCTCTCCCTCTGTAGTAGTTATTTCTTGTTACAAACCTTTAGCCATTCATTTTTGGTCTTTTAGTTTTCCCTTTTCTCTCATGAGTTGCATTATAAAATTGTGGATAGGACCCGATCTTGCTCATGATGTATCATAGTCTTATTTATTTTCATATTTTATTCTTACACACCTTTTTGGCATACCTTGGATTTATTTCTTTTGTGAGTTGAAATATAAGCCCATGGATAAGACCTAACCTTCCTCACAAAATACCATCTTTTTCTCATTTATTTTTCACATTATTTTTGGCACCCTTGTGGGTTTATATTTTATGAGTTGTAGTGTCAGACCATGGATAGGACCTGGCCTTCCCCATAAAATTACCATCTTATCATTCATTTTCTAGAAAATTTTATTGATCCTTGTTCTTAAACTTTAGCTTTTTCTTATTCTCATAGAAGGAATATGTACAATAATATATTTTATCATATTTTAATTAATTTCCCTCATTATTATGATAAGGAATCACACTTTACTATCATTGTATCCCTTTTTGCCCTTGGTCACATTTTTTACAATTTTAAGTAATTAAAATTGTTGCATGTGTCATTCCTCTTTATTTACTTTCATTTTACTCCACATTAGATAAAACAAGGTCAAATTCAAGTTAAAACTTTCATTTTACATATATTTACAAGACTCTTAGACCCCATGCTCTTTTAAGTTATCTCTCTTAGTAACCAAGTCTCATATTTTCAAATGAAAGTCATCTTTAACACCCATGTTTGGTTTTCCAAATGGAGGAAGAATAAAAAAAATCCATCGAGAAAGTTAAAATCCAAATCATTTGAAACAAAAGGCAATGATATATAAAAGGCAACATACAAATCTCAAAAGTCAATATCACACCAAAATATGTGATTACAAGCACATATCCTATCTCTAAAACAAGCTCAAACTCCATAGTTGGCCTCACATAGAGCTAAAGTCCATTGGGGTACAATAGGAAAATTTATTGGAATAAGAGAATTCAACAAACTCTATGGTGCTACCTACTTTCTCACATCAGTACCCAATCTTCTAGTAGACTGATGGCTCTGTAAGCGGTCCTAAGGATTAGGGAATAGATTGTGGGAAGGTAGGTCAATTTTACTTTTCATGTATATAGACTTCATGGGATGATCTATATACTTCATTTTTGACCTAAGACTTGTATGGTTAAGAGAAGTCCTTCAGAGTCCTTAAGGTTGAAAGTCCTCTTGTTTTGATAAACCTAATTTGAGTGTCTTGACTTCGATAAAGAGTTCCTCTACCTTGGTTTTTCCTTCATTCTTCCCTCCACCCATTTCATTTATATGCTTGAACTTAAAATTATGATTCCAAATCTATTCTCCCCCTTCTATAATTCCTTCTTCACATCTTAAAAACATGCTAGGACTACATTATTTTAGTTTTATCTATCCTTAAAGCAAAACAACATTTTTGAGCAGCTATGGATTACTTTATTTATACCATAAAACTACATTCCTAGAATTTGTTTTAATTTCACCATTTGTGATTTGTTGTACAACCATTCTATTATGGGCACTTGAGTCTGTACCTTTTTCCATTGTTGAGTGAGACTGGCTTGTTACTTCTGATTTGGTACTATTTTTCTCCCTTTTTATGCACTTCCATTTTCCATTATTGGGTGAGATAAGGATTGTTACTACTCACTCATCAATGTTATTTTACCATTTTATTACTATTTTTACATTGATATTTTATTACCATCATATTTAACATGTATCCTTGGTTTGACTTGGTGAGTTTTCCTTTCTTACTTAAGGTTTACTTGTTTGAGTTTTTCTATATTTAGTAGCCTTAGATTTTTAGTTACCCAATTTACTCTTGTTTTTTACTTGGTCAGTTGGTCTAACATATCACTTATCATCCCATCCTGATAAATTTCCAAGTATGTCCCATCCACATAGCACTAGTTAACTTGGCTTTCCTACAATTTTTTTGTATTTTCTCTTTAGTTTTGTATTCTTGGATTTGTCAAAAATAGTCTCTGCACCCAAAAAAATCAAAACTACAAACATATCATACAACCATCTAGTGATAAAGGTAAGTCAAGGTATGCATCACATTTACTTTTTAGTTATTTAATTTTTAGTCATTTAATTTTAGCTATTTAATGCCTTAAAATAATGTAATGTTTATTAGCATTAGTGTTATGTGTTCCTATGTTATTTCTCAAAGCACCATCCCCTATTTCACCTTAGTGACATATGATGATCTTTGAATGGGGCATATGTATACACATAATATTTTCAAATTTTATCAAATATTGATGCTTTACATCTTGAAAGAACCCATAGATATTTAATCTATCTGAGTACATGCCTTAAGGGGTGCACCAGGAAAGAGGTGGAAAGACCATTGGTGCTTTATAGGATTGTTGTCCCTTATTACCACATATTACCAATCCAACTAGCTTCTAAAAACCATTACATAAGATATTACTCCTTATTTTCACCCTCCTCTAGTCATTTTCTACTTTCATTTACCTTTTCCTAGCCTAAATCCCCTTTCAACAATTTTATAACTATGTCAGTAGTGTTGACCTTGTATCATTTGTCATCAGCCCACAGTGCCAACATAGTTCATTTTTAGCACCGATTAAAACAATGCTAGGTCGATTGAGTCGAACCTGTTGGCCATAATTTTTGTAAGGGTTTAAGGTTAGATTTGCCTATATATACAATATAATTTAGTTTTTATTTCAATATGAAATCAAGAGTTATTATTCTCTTAGACTTCTTTACAATATTCTCTTCCACCATTCTACTTGAGGAGTATTAGCTTAGGGTTTATACCTGGATAATATAGTCTTATGGATAAGTATTTGATGCTTTGGCTTTTCTTAGTGATCCTTAAAAACCACTATAGCCTCTTAAAAATCCCCTTTGGCCAAGGGAGAGATTGAGTCTTGATGGGTTCATCATTCAGGTGAGTATTATCTAACTCTGTTCCTCTCTTTAGTATATATAAGTAGCATAAGTATTGGCTTTGAATAATATTACTCTTACTATTCCATGTAATAGGATCTCACTCATACATATCTTAATTGAGATTTTCATATGCATATTTTGATTATTTACTAACCCCTCACATTGTGTCACAAGATTTGGTGAGCACTATATTAGATTTACTTTACTTGTTATTAGTTTAGTGAGATATCAAAACATAGGACTCCCTTAGGTTTATTGCATGATTATGCTTGAATGGAGGTTTTAGAAAACTCCTTAGCATACTGTATTATGGTAAGAGATCCCATAATTAGGTTTAGAGGATCCATATATTTGTTATGTTCCCACTTAAAAAATTTGTCCCCAATCATAAGTGTATGGTATGATCTATCTTTTCTTAGTTAGGATTGATTTATAGACATGATGCATTTTTGATTGCATACAATAGTCACAGGGTTTCCTGACTATGTGAAATGTGCTAGGATTTTCATTCCATAAACCATGACTACATGAGATTAATATTTTAAAGGAGAACATCATGACATGATAGGTTAGAAATAAGATGTTACCCTTAATCTAAAACCACTATAGGAGAACAAGTTTTACAATTATGAAAGACAATTCGTAGGCTTGCAATGGAGTCCCTCACTAATAAAAGTGATAATATTACTAAATAATTGACCTAAACACATGAAAAATATACTATAATTTTTTTTTATAAGGATTCTCATACTCTTTATGATCATGAACAACAACTAGTTTACAAATACCAATCCAAACAAAGAAGAAACCTAGAGGCCATGGGGATGTACAGGTAGAAAACAGGAGTATACATTCTTAACAATGGTTGATAGAGAACAATAAACCAAAACTATAAATACTACCATGAATTGGAATTAAATAGAGAGTAATACCACCCACAAAGTACACTTGACCTGACTCAACTCCTCTTGGCCATACCAAACTAAAATTGGTTGACCATTTTTGCTTGTTTATGAGAGAAATATGAAGTATAAGATGTATTTGATAAATTTAAGGTTTTTAAAATATTCTCAAGTATTAAATTTAGTTGAGGTAACCTAAATAGGAACTTTTAAAGAAACCAAACATGCCATAACCACTGCACAAGCCATATAATTTCTTGAAACTACCATTTTTCCCATTAATATTCTTGTTTTAATGTTACAATTACATTTATTCAATTTTAAAATAGTTATTATAATTTATTATAATATGGGGGAAGTTGAATATTATTTTGGAACACTTTTCCCTCTATTGAAACTATACTACTTCAATAAATGACTCAAAATATGACCCCTAGAATGACTTAGGATAAACTATAGACAAATATGAAAAAGATAAACATATGTTTGACCTTATTAAGGATAATGGGACACATTTTACATCATAGAAGATCCATATAATTTTTTTGACTATATAGGGGGTTGACCTAATTTGACTTGTGGTCAAATTAGTCAATAATAACCTCTTATGCTAATTTAATGGAGTACATCATTGAGTAAATGTACACACATTAATGAAAACTTTCAAGACTATTTTATTGATCAATTAATTGTATTAAAACTATATTAATTATGGATGACACTATTCCATGATCTTCTACACTCTTCTTCTCTCTCTCTCTCTCTCTCTCTCTCTCTCTCTCTCTCTCTCTCTCTCTCTCTCTCTCTCTCGCTCACATTTTCCTATATATGCATCCTTATATGGCTTTGCAAAAGATCCTCACATTGGTTATAGTAAAGCCCTACCAAAATTAAGTATTATACTTGCCTATTGGGATCAATTCACTATAGATATTATATATTCATCTTGAAAAAATTGATCTTAAGTGTATTTTTTTGATGAATTCTTAGTGATAGTATATGTACTTCCTTGCATTTTTCCATCATGTTCATGCCTTTCTGTAAGTTTGTCACCTCTCACAGGTCATATGAAGTATCATACCTAGTTTGATTAGTTAGATAACAAATAAACCATTAGTGTTTTATGATATCACCCCTTGGTTGATAATTCTAAGATCTTGCAACCTTTATAAACTTTGTGTTGAAGTGCTATGTGATAGGGACTATTTTGGAGTAGCATAATCAGATTGTAACTTAGTATTTCATAGTGTATTACTAACAAGATAAGGAACTCATATTTGGTACATCACATTTTAGTTCTTTGTTATTTTTAATCTTCATCTCTCCCTTTTCTATGTCAAGAAAGTAGTATAGTTTTTAGTGTAGGTGTTGTACTTTAGAGATAGGTTTTATCCCATTACAAGGTTACCCAAAAACCATGGATCAATACCATTTCATAACTTAGGTTGAGAGGGCTTGAATCACTCTATCAAGGGTGAAAATTTGAGCTAAAATAGTTTTGGCATGCTTGGTGGGCTTAAAGACAAAGAGGTTGTCCAATATTGATGTTGGTCTTGGTAAAAGTAAATTATAACAACCTTATTCATGCATCATCTAGTGCATCATATAGTGGCTCGAACAAGTTTTATTTCATGTCAAAGGTGACTACAAGATCAAAAGTGAAAGATATTTCCTTTGAGTTTTTTGAATTACCTTTGTATTCATACAAAAGGAAGAGGTTTCCTCAGAATTTCCCATACACCAAGTCACATAAAATGAAGTTCTTAATTACCTAATATCCAATTTCTCCTAAGGCTAATAACATGTATACAAATCTAACTTTATTTTATTTTAATGGTGGTTCTCCTTTAAACCTTCAACAATATGTTGACATACCGGTGCCTGCCCTCAAGAGTGTCCCTTATTTTAGTGGAGAAAATACCCCTACTCCCATTGAGCATATTAGGGACATGGAATTTTTTTGCAACATCCATAAAATCACATAAGAGAATGTGGTAATCAAGTTCTTGGCAATCAGTTTTAAAAGAAAATCCTTATAGTGGTGTATAAGCTTAGCACCCAATTCTATTTACTCATGGGATGAATTGGGAGAGAAATTGAGTAAAATATTTGAAGATAAGAGTGACCATTTTTCCTTGTCTAATAAATTGACAACCATAAAAAAATATCCTCAAAAATCCATGAAAATTTTCAATGGTAGGTTCCAAAAGACATCTGATTGTTGTAGAAAAGTGTGTTGTCTTTGCTTTAGTTAATTCTCAGTTTATTACAACAAAAAAAATCAAGGGTTACTCATTTTATGATCAAAATTTTAACACTCAAATTCACTGGCATCAATTCACATAAGGCATAGGTCTTATGTTCTCCCTGACGCATGACTAAGAAGGAATCAGGGCCCACATTTGGCTAGTTATGCAATTGTACGATACTTAAATTAACAAACTTGATCAATTTAACAAAAAATTTAGGTAGAACCATAAGTGAAAGATTTTTGTGGACTAAGTATAGTGTTATATGGATTTAAACCTTTCATGGACTAATCTTAGTGTCATATAGGCACTTGAAGGGTCAAAAGTCATCTTTCACTCAAACTACTCATACTAGGCATGCACTCATAACAAGGATAATAATACTTAGTGCAAAATATATACTCATTATCTATATAGAGTTATGATGATGTCACCTTTTATAACAGAGAATACATTAATAAAGTAAACTAGATAACTTGAATGACTACTAATTAACATATTTCTATTCAAATTAACACATTACCTACATGCACATTCCCTTAGTAATTCAAAAGGACAATTAAACTAGAAAGAGTACAATTTAATGCAATAGTATTCATCATTAATCAAAATTCATTATATATTATAGAGTTAATAACATTCATAATATATTATATGCTAATATCTTATTAATTAACGATCTAGAGGCTCACAAGCAAGCTTAGGTACTTAAAAATGGAGCCTTCATGGCTTCCAAACTATTCTTAAGATTAATGGTTGTTGAAGCAATGTATATAGAATAATTTTTATAGAGATCCACTAAAATTATTTGCCTCTTCTACTTCATTTAAATCAAGCTCCTTAAATATAATGTAGGATCATCTTCATCATGGTGGAATTTACATGCTAAGTGCCAAGTTATAAGTTTGGTGATCATACCCACTGGCTTCATGATGCCATGAAGTTTGTGCTATAGATGCCACATCTCACCAAATCCTAGAAGATGTATAGAAAATTTAGGAGATAGTTAGCCACCTACCAAATGGCATAATATGTGCATTACACCATCTAATTGAAACCAAAATTCCATTAAGGGAAACTACTACATAAAATGAATCCTTCACATCAATGTGGATGCCATGTTGGCATGAATCCCTTGCTTAATGAGATAAGGGGCCCAACATTACCCATATAAAAACTTTATTCTATCCTCAAACTAGGTTGTCAAGATATTAGGAGAGAAAAAATTGAGCACATTATTCTTGAGTTTAGCACTGAAGTCTTTAAATACCTTAATGGTAAGCTTGATTTATTCAGTGATGCTATCTTGGTAGATGAAATAGTGAGTTCAAGCAAATCCATTTTTTCCAATTCCTTCTAGAATACCTCAACATTCTATTTTGCCTTTTCCTCACTTTCACATAAGATGACTCCTTACTCATTGGTCTTAGTTTATAGATCAGGGAAGAGTGCTTCCAAGTTCTAATCTTGATCCTTAATTTGGTTGCTAAGTGTGTTGACACTTCCCATGATTTTTTAACTCTCTAACCTACTCACTAAGTACACTTGTGACATCAGCTTCTCATTCTCCTCCTTTTCCTACTTTAGGGATGCATATATAACCAAGGATTAGTTAGAGAATCTTAAAAAAATGGCATTTTATACATCCACACCCTCCTACAATTTAGTGAAGAGGTTTTCTACCTCTTGGAGCTTATCAGCTAGTTCTTTCTACAATGTGATGTTGGGATCTTCTTCTTCTTCTTGTGTCAACTTGGGTTTTAACCTTAGAATAATTTACTCTACTAACACAAATTTTTTCAAACTATGAAAGGTATAAAGTATTGATGATAACCAAAAGAGATGGTTCAACCACCTCTAAGCACTCACATAGTTATTGTAGCTTGAATTTGGTGACCTATGCTTCATCCTTGGCTTCTTTGTGGAGCCCTTTCCATTTCAGCACCTTGATGTCATTGATGAGGTTTTGGTGTGTAACTTCTATGGCTATCCTGGTTAGTACATTCCTAGATTGGACTAGGTTCATGACACAAGGGTTAATAATGAGGGAGTGTTGCCCTTCATTAGGCTCTTTTAGGGTTGAATTAAGTTCGCTAAGCACATCAAATTGGGGCTTGTCCATGTAGTGGTCTAGTGCAAATGAGAGTTATTTATGTGTACTGGTCATAGTAGCTTAGGTGGGCATATTGTCATACATATATATTTTTTATTCCACCCGTATTTCCTACACCTCCCTTAGAGTCAACTCCTTATCATCCTTTATAATGATAATTTTTCTATTTATACTTCCTCTTATTCACTAGCACCATCACTTTGCTTGGAGATCTCCTCAAAGAACTAACCTATTTTATCCTTGGGGGTTTCTTCCTCAAACTTATCCCCCTCATCCACTTCTTCATCTTAGGGTTTTTAAATACTCACTTACAAGGAAATTCATTTACTACCAGCATCACCTTATTGCTATTGGGTTTCCTTCATTATCTCTATTTGTTTATTTAAGGTGCTACTATCACCTTATTTTTCCTTAGGCACCCCTTCACTACTTGGGCATGTGTCTTGTACAACTTATTTTTCCTTCCTAGTGGGGTCACTTGGTGCTTTTTTGACTATTTCAAGTATTGGTCCTACACTTTTGGGAACCTTTAGGGTACTTTTTCTAACTTGGCCAATTCCCTTTCTCAGGCAAGTCTTCACTTCTCTTAAAGTGGCAGTGCCTTATTGATGTCCTCTTAATTCAATACCATTTTTTTCCATGCCACTCTTTTCTCCTTGATAATTTTCATTAGTGGTGTAGAGTCTACTTCACTGGATGAGGGGCTTGCTAGTTCCTCTATTTCCTCAAATTCAATGGTCATGCTACTTTGTAGGGTTTCATGTACATTCTTGGTGTTTTCTCCTCTTCTCTTATCTATAGGATATAGGTCCCTACTTATTCTTCTTTAGTTTCCTCCTCTATTATGGGCATGAGGGTTACTTATTTGTCCATATATACAAGAGTTATAGTCAAGAATGCAATAGGTCCCTTGGTATTCTTCTTGAGCTTCTTGCTAGAAGAAGCATTCTCTTGCATGAAGTTCACATGCTTATTTAGACTGGGGGTGAAAATTTCTCTTTAGAGCTATTTTTTCACTAAATTCAATCCTTGATTTCTTCAAGATTCTCTCCCCATTTCTTTTGGAGAGTATTCTCCTACATCTTTGGCATAACCTTCCCTTCATTACTGACTAGGAAGGGGTAATCATCATCCTTTCTAGGATCGCTGCCCTTCTAATGTGACTTAATTTCATAGTAAAGGTTGAATATCCTCTCGTTTATTATCACTCCATGGATGGTATGGATGTTCATCCTATTGGTGTCATCTTCCTCATATTTGGTGGCCTTGGATCTAGGGAGCACAAACTGACACTTCATCCTACTTCTATCTTGGTCCATAGTCTTGATTGGGATCTCAAGTTATTGTGTGTTGGGTATTATCCTTAGCACCACCATCAAATACTTGGTTGAGAACTCATAAGGAAACTAGAGCCACCTTGATAGGTTCCCATATATAAGTGTTAGGCACACCACATAGAAGTGATACATTGTAGAAAAGGTTTCCATTCCCACCAATTATTGGGGATGTTCTTGAGGGATGTGTTACTCCTTCCCAAAGGCTTTTATGTACCTATCATACCACCCTTACACTCTAGTCTTATACTTATATGATAATTTGGGTGGGAAAATAAAGTATTGGTACTTTATCATAGGGGACTCATGTTTGGGTGGGAATACCCATAAGTGGTCATCATCATCATCCAACATACCTATCTCCTCCATCACCATCATAATAAAAATATACCCCTACTTGAAGGTTTCATGTTCTTGATGGAACTCTTGTGCATTCTTGACAATGTCCTAAGTAATGAACTTGGATATGTTTAATTTGACCCCTTGTGCCATGTGGTGGGAAATGCAAAAGAAGGCATTGCTAATATCATACCATTGGCTACTAGGGTATAGTTTATAGCTAACCATATGTACCATTTCCCTTATAATGGGGTATTATATGTCCTTAATAGGGAATGTAAACCTTAAGTTGTAATTTCTCAAGATATTTATGACCCTTTCAACCTCCACTTCATCCTCCCTCATCTCAAAGATGTCTACCTTTATGTTAGGTAGTCCCATGACTCTACTAATGAGGTGTCCTAAAATCCTCATGCACCATCTTGTGAAGTAAAATCAATTACCATATACTCATGAGAGGAGGAAATGCACTAATTATTCCTTGTTACTAAATCTTGGTATCTCAAAAAATTATGTTACACCCATGATTGCCAATTTGTCTCTGATGGAGACATCAAATATTATAGCACCCACCTTTGTCTTCTTCCTTGTGTATAACATCCAATCATATTTCAACTCTTGCACATAGGTCCATGTTCGATGGTTTTAATCCTTGATCTTGAAAATATGTGAAAAGGACACCCACTTTTCACCCACCATGACCTTTGGGGGGGAATTAAATTTATCTATAGGTGAGCTTTGTACTCACTTCTAGATCTACTTTTATGGAGCTTATTCCTTCCACCATCTATGCCTCTTATTTCATGGTGGTTGTTTCTCTCATTTCCTGCACTTTTTTTTCATCCTTTTGCACCTATGGTGGACCGATTCTTAGCCTCTTTTTTCCCATTCTAAACCTTCTACTATTAAAGTGTTGTGGGTTAATCTTATTGAAGCCTAAAATCATGCTTGACACTTATTCATAGTCACTAAAAATATGACTATGTATTTGACTCTCAAGCTTCATTTACAGTTAATGGTGGCCTAGTCATTCTATAAAACTCCTACTCTTATGTTTATATTATCAATTTATCTCTACTAACCCCCTTTTTAACTCAAAGTAAAATTCTATCTTGTATATGGATTTTTGTTCTCACTTGGAAGGGTTGTGGATGATTGGTTTTCTCTAGTAGCATTATTTGGTTTTAATAGCTTCATCTCTATACTCTATTTTAAATTTTTACAAGGTAAGTAACCTATTGAATCCTGCTATCTACCCCTTTATACCATGTTTTTAGGTACCTAATTAATGGCTGGTAATTAATGGTTGACATCGTGTGGATTTCTTAAAATCTAATAAACCCATGAAATGCACTAAAATCCACCACCAAATTCTCATTTTTTTGGGATCTTTGTTATCCCACCACCATAACCTTAACTTTGATAATGATTTATTTGGTGAAGTGATAGGTAATTCAAATTCTCACATATTATCAACCATTGGGTGGGTACCAACTATCTTGATGGTTATTATCTTATGCTTGGTTCAACTTGGCATGACCTTTACCATTGTTATGGAAACTTGGGTGAAACACTTCACATGTATGCAATTCAACCTCCTCGATTCCATATTTTATCTATGTTACACTTATTTACAAATGTGCCTCTCTTTTTTTATTGATTTCTCTACACTTTCATGTCTCTTTTTTCATCCTTCCCTACCCCATACAAATCCTTATGCTCATCCTCCAATGCTTCATTCTCTCCTATTTATTACTTGTGCATTAATATCTTGTGCACCTTCCTTTTTCAACTTATACTTATAAGTTTTTAAACTTGGAAATATTTGCACCTACCCAAAAACTTAAGTGTCTAGCTTCAAGCACTTATAAAGGGAACATGCTTGACTCACCCAACTAGATTTATGTATGTAATCACCAAAAGAGTTCCCCTATGGGATTGAAAGCACCATGAGTATTCACCCAACACAAATAAAACAAACATAAGAAAATATTTGGCTTACACTAAATTTTATTAGGTCAAAACCAAACAACCAATTTATGTCTAAGAAGTCAGTCTCTAATGGCATAAGTGACATCGTATTGATTGTATGGTTTCAATTTGTTTCCATTAAAATGTTTAGGAAGGATTTCACCCATAAATGTGTGAAACTTACATGCACCAGTCTCCAATATACAGTGGATGACATAAGGTCCCATCCACCTAATCTATAATTTTCTTACACTCCTTAGGTACTTAGAGTCATATAATAAGACCAATACACCTTATGAAAATACCTTTCACTTTATGTGATTATCATTCCATAAATTTTGGTGTGCTTTATTTATTTTCTAGCTCCACCATGATTTGTTGTGTGTCTCATCTAGGTGCTCTAAGTCTTCTAGGCATAAAATTAAGGATTCATGGTCATCCAATCAACTAATATGAATGATGTAAAGTGAGGGAACTATGAATTCCATAGGCAAAATGGCCTTTGTGCCAAACACTAGTTGAAATGGTGTAGCCTTATTCAGGCACTTATATGTAATATGATAGGCCCACAATACTATTAACACACAGTCATCCTAATCTTTGTGACCAATGTAACAAATTTTTGTTAGGCACATTCCTAATATTTTATTAAATACCTATATGGTGCCATTTACTTAGGGATGTTAAGATGTCATTTTATGGTGTACTAACATATATTTAGTCAATAGGATTTGAATGGTTTTGTTGATAAAGTGTCCACCAAAGTTACTAGTCAATCTAAGTGGGCATCCATAGTGACTGATGATATTATCCTAGATGAATCTTGTTACTATGGTAGTTATATAATCTTTAATTAGCATGGCTTCCTCCCACATGGTGAAGTAATCTATGGCAGATAAAATATATTATATGCATATGCCCCTCACAAAGGGGGTAATAGGCCTAGCAAAATTAGTGGCCCATTTTTCAAATGGCACCTAGGCAAGGATGGGGATGAGAGACATCTCATCCCAGTGGTTTGGATTTCCTTCACTAGTAAATGTCACAAGCTTTGGTGCATTATTTTTCATCATGAAATAAATTTGGCCACCACAAGCCTAATTTTAGTACTTTGTGTGCCATAATATCTCCAACATAATTTCCTCTTTTAATCCCCTCATGCACTTCTTACAGTACTAAGTCTTATTCATGCTATAAGACACATTAGTGCATGACCTCATCATGGATAAATTTGTATAGCTCCATTCTAATGAGTTAAAAAGGAGTGGTGAAAATTATAAGCTTCTTCTTTTCCTTAGTCATCATGGTTTGGGGCATAAACCTAGAGGCAAAAAATATGGTTATCTATGTCAAGTCTTTATAGATGCATTAGACCCTATAATTATGTGCATCAGGCATATCATATTCATTAAGTGCTATCGCATCACTAGAGTTGATGTAGGATAAATGGTCTGGGCTTGAGTTTCATTTTCTAAGCTTTACTATAATAGAGAATTGGAACTCTTGAAATAAAATAATCCATTGACAAATGTGCCTATACAGAATGGGTTTATTAGTAGTTACTTGAGTGCCTCATGATTAGTAAAGAAGATGAAGGGGGTCACCAATAAATATTTTAAGAACCTTTGTAGTGCATAGACCATGGCAAGTGCCTCACACTCAGTTGTGGTGTAGTTATGTTCTACCTTGGTTAGTTATTTCCTTGTAAAGGAAATAGGATGATTCATTTTTCCTTTGCCTAGTTTCACAAGAATGGAACCAATCATCAAACTAGAGGCATTGATATAGATGTGGAAGGGATTCACCCAATCAAGAAATTTAAATATTAATGCACTTGCTAGTTTGAGCTTTAGGGTCTCAAATGCATCTTCCTACACCACACCCAAATAAAAGAGGCCATGATTTTTCAAGATCTCTTTTAATGGCACCATAATCTTGGCATAATTTCTTATGAACTTAATATAGTACCCTTCATTTACAAGGAATGCATGAACATATTTCTACATTGATAAGGTTTAGATCTAAATAATGATTGCAATATTTGATGGATCCATAAGCAGACCATCATTATAGATGATGTGCCTAAGTAAAGTGTCAAATGATGTTGAAAAAACACACTTCTTGAGGTTTAATGAAATTTTCAACTTCCTGCACCTTTCAAACATAAGGTATAAGTTGTCATAGTGATCCTTCAATAAATAATATATTTTCTAATCATCTAAGTATATTTGGAAGAACTTATGAATGAAGTATTTAAAAGTAGTGATCACCACTCAGGAGAAAACTATTAGTGGATTCTTCAATCCAAATGGAATCACATTGTATGAGAAATAACCCCATTTAATCACAAAGGTGGTTTTGGGCTTGTCTTCCTCTTTAATTTGGACTTGATGGTATCCTAATAACCCATCAATAAAGGTTTAAATCTCATAACTTGTAATGCCATCCAATACTTCATTGATGAAAGGAGTTGGAAATGGGTTAGTTACATAGGTGGTGTTTAATAGTGTGGAGTCAACCAAAATACAAATGTAACCATCCTTTTTAATGCTAATGAAAATGGGGCTAACCCACTCAAATTTTTATATAGGGCAGGTGATTCTTATGGCTAACATACAATAAATCTCTATCTTGATCTTGGTGTGAAGATTGGGGTTCATCCTATAAGGTCACTTCTTAATGGGTATTATGCCATCAAATAATTTGATTCTCATCTTTTTGAGGGATGGGTGTGTGCCTTTCATATCCTTTTAGTTCTATGGGAATAAGTATTGGAATTCCTTCAGGAGATCAATAATATGTGCCATCTTTATGTCAAACCAATAGGTACCCAGAATGGAAATCTTTGGTGACCCCTCTAGATTCATATTTACCTTGGTAGTTTTTAATGGCACTTGATAGGGTTCATTCTTCTCCTAGTTTGAGTCCTCAACTTGTCTACTACCCTTAATTTTTTTTATTTTAAGATGGGTAGGGTATTCTTATTTTGGGGTGCTATCCTTAACTTAGTGCACTAACTTCCTTTTTCTTATCAAATTCTGCTAATTATACACCTTCTATATGTCATCATCTTCATCACTAGAGTCACTATTAAGAGTTTGATCTTTAAATAAGATTGGGATAACTAACCCTTTTTCATCGAATATGTCTTTTAGGCATTCCTCCAATATTGCAGTGTCCTCAAACACTAACCTTCAAATTACCTATAGTGGCTTAATCAATTCAAGGTTTTGTGAAGATAAGGAGAAGGTGTAAAAAAATTGTTTCTTAAGGGAATCCCAATTAACTATCTCACAATTCATCTTATTTTCTATGTACCATGCCTATGCATAAGTATAGAAGGTCCTATAGAAGGCATTCACCCATAGAATCCTTGAGGCATGTTTTCCATAATAGTCCACATTTCTTTGCAAAGATGCACATGTGCTATAGGTTTAGAGTTGTTAGATTAGGTTGAGATGTCTAAGTCCTCATTAATATTCTTGAATCTAGTTCAAATGGTTACCTTCACATCTTATCAATTTGGCAAGCTATGATTTTATGCTACGCACCAATGAGTGGCAGTACTCTTCAATGTATACACTAATACACCCATTCTATCCACTTATTTTGGGACACACAACTCAAGGTCATAGATATTGTCTTCCATTGGATTACTCCCTTCATATCTTAGGAGCACTAAAATTTTTCCCTTACTCAAGAAAAAACTCTTTTCCCCTTGTACTAACTTAATTACTTCAAATTTAACATGGAATTTGACACCTATGATATCAACAACTATGCTCTTTAGAATTCTGATCAGCTACATTTGGGTCTTATTGGTCATGAAGAGTACATGAATTTAAGGTCTTAAATATGACCTATCCATTTTCTCCTAGGCATTCTTTGTCAATATTTTAACCTCGGTGCCTATGTCTACAATAACATCATAGATAGACCATCTATTAATAGTAGTATAAACTACGAGTTCTTGGTCATATTCCACATTTTGTGTATGTTGAACTTCTCTTTCCCTCTCCATACGTGGCAAAATGACCTCAAATTTCCTTTAATCTGCATGTTCTAGGAGCAAGTTATTCAATAGGGGAAGCATTCCCTTGGTTTGTAAAAGCTGCAAGATCTTAGTTAATTTTCATACTTTAGCTTCATGTCTATCCTAATTCTTATGAGAGTTGATAGTTTATGCTTCTAGGTTTCATGCTAATTAGAAATCCCCTTACATGTTTTAGATTAAACTCATAGCCTACTATAATACATCTTTTTGGCATGTTTGGTATAGGTATGGTGTAGATTTGGGTTTAGGCTACATTATCCACTCATTAAAACCATTATCCTCATATTTTAGGCATAACTTAGGTACTAGTATAATTGGTGGTTAAGTGGTGAATCCATTGTGAGTAGTTGCCTGTACCTTGACTATCTCTATGCATGTAGGTTTTACCTTTGGGGTTCATTTTTCCATTTTTTGCTCATGCCCTTGTCTATACCAAGCCTACCTTAGGTCAAATTTTTGTATAGGTCAAGGCATTATTCAACCTTATGGGACCCTTAACAATACCCACATATGAGATGTGTAGGGCTATCATGTTGATAATGATTTATTGAGCCACACATATAACATGAGTGCGGTGGGAACCTTCCACCACTGATTCTTCCACATCACCCTCTGGTACCTCATTACATCCCAAAGCTTGTGTTTTGCTGGTCATGGCCCTCATTACCTTATTTATCCTACCCTCTAACTTATATGGTGGACTATTGTGCACCCCTTTCCATATTCTCATGCATTTTTTCAATCGCTTAGTAATCGATAGTGGTATGGGTATAGTCATCGCACAATCGACAATAGATGGTTGTGTTGACCTAGATGACATGTTACAATAAAGGGTAGTTAAAAACATCATGCAGCTCTTGATGTAATTCATATCTTAAAATTAGGGTGTGCATAATATTTTATGGGTATTTAGTCCTATTATGTCCCTCTAATTAATAATTAGTGCACCATAATCCATTTCAAGCATCATATAAAGAGCTAGCAGTAAGATTTTAGAGCTAGGAAGAAATAGATGCAATTTGTGCCTCCATAAATGGGTTGATCTTGATATCTACACTTCTGACTACATCAACTTTGAGCATGGCTTTAGGTGATTCTCAAGGGTCTATAAATGTCTTCATAGAAATCATTCTTTGGAACAACAAAAACAACCCTCTAATGAACTTTTATGCATGATGGGAAGGGTTATTATCATATGGGAGATTTGATAGGAGAGTCTTGAACCTTGAATCATAGAGGTGTACACTCTTTGAGAGTCCTTGGGTAATATATTTTAGTTTAGAAATCTTATATTGTTCAAACTCTATAATGTTAATTTCCTTAAATAATGTATCCTTAAACATATCATAGTCATCCATGGCCTAGTTAGGATCAAATTTCCTATACTAGGTGTGGGCATGATCTAGTAAAGTGGTCAAAAACTAGGTCACCTTACACTCTGATAATGTTATGCCTTACACATGTTTTATGAGATTATCTACACCAAAATACTATAGCAAGTACATATCCATTTTATACTATATTTTCTATGAGGGGGTGGGGGGAAGCTAGTATTCAAGGAACTTGTCCCCTCAGTGCCTATCTTGGTGGTGGTCCTCTAATGCCTCATAGGGTTAGGAACTAGTCCCATAATTAATGCTAGTTTAGTTGATGTTATTGGCACTATGATACTTGTTTGTGGCACTAAACCACTTCCTAAAGGTTATTTCCCACTTTGTATTGTTGACATCAACTAAATTAGTATGATAGCATTCAAGTTCTATTGTGGTGAGCTATTACCCAATCATCTATATGTAGTTATGCTGACCTCCTTGTATGGAATAATATATTCAATCACAAAGTTAAAATTTAAGTCTATAAAATATTTATGATCTAAGTCATTAATGTATTCAATTATTACTTCTATACTTTTTTTAAATGGGCGATCTAGCATGTGAACATGTGTCATAGGTACAAAGTGGGTAGGAGCATCAAATGTATCTATAGTCACCAAATTTTATAAGAATCAAATGAATTAAACACCTATCAAGAGTTGAGCTCAAACCATTAATTCATTATATATCTCATCCTCATGCTATTGTATTTCAATAGATCCTTCCCCATACCCTTCTCACTCACTATAGGTTCTCTCGACACTTCTAGGTTCTAGATCTTCCATAAATTGGAACCACCTCTAATTATAGGTATGTCTTCTAAGATCTTAATTCTCAATTTTATTATCCCATTCCATTATGCCTCACCTACGCATCCCCTTATCCCCCTTATGTTTCCCATATGTGAAAGGACTTTAGCCTTCCATCCCCAAAGTTTCAAAACCATAATCCACCATTAGATATTTGAGCTTTGTATTGAATTTATTCACAAATCTACCTTTAGGGTCACATAAAAATTAATACTCTACTTGCTCAGGGCATGAGTATGCTAAGAATGTGAACTTGAGTATGTAACTATTTAGATCTCCTTACCACCATTTATCTACTAATCTAGTCCAAATAGCATTTAGGGTATCAAGCCTCTCTAGGAATTCCTTTGTCCACTCATAGTGTTATCTAAAGCTTCTTATTCTATGGGTTAAATATGTAGCCAACCACCTATACACATGTTTAGGTAACTCACAGAAAAAGACCTTATATAAAGAATTATATAGGTTGTTCTATACCCATTTTCTTAGATTTTATCCTTGGCTAGTTAGATGCTTTAATGTAAATCTATCTTCCACCTGTTACAACTAGTGCTCAATATTTTTAAGGGAAAGTTAGTACATCATTTTGTATCACCAATATAATAAAAAAATTCAACATGGGTCATGAAAATGGAGCCAAAATGTTCTAAAAAAGTGTGGTGTTAACCTTAGTTAATTATTAGTTTATTATAACTAAGAAAAATCATGGGTTACTCCTTTTGCACTCAACGATGTCAACATCAATTCACATAAGGCATAGGCCTTATGTGCTTACCCAAATCACAGATGAGAAGGAACCAGGGCCCACATTGGGATATTAATGCCATGGAATGAGACTTAAATTAAGGGAATTGATTAATTCAATGAAATATTTAGGTAGAGCCATAGATGCAAGATTTTCATAGACTAAACCTAATGTTATATGGGTGCAAACATTTCATGGACTAATCCTAATGTCATATAGGAAATTTTAGGGTCAAAAGGCATCTTTCACTCAAACTAATCATACTAGACACATGTTCCTAATAAGGATAAAAATACTTGGTTTAAACTCTATACTCATTCTTTATACAGAGTTATGAAGATGTCACATTTTATTATAAGGACTCCATGAACAAAGTGAACCAGATAAATTACATAGTTGCTAATTAACATATTTATATTAAAAGTAACACATTACCTACATGCACATTACATTAGTAATCTAAAAGGACCAATAAACTAGATAGAGTAAAATTTAATGCAATAATATTCATCATTAATCAAAATTCATTACATAGTATAAAGTTCATAACATTCATATCAGAGTATATGCTCAGCTCTTACTACTTAATGACCCAAAGGCTCATAGGTGAGCTTGGGTACATATAAATAGATCATTCATGGCATCCAAACTATTCCTACTCCTAATGGTTACTAAATTAATGTCTGAAGATTCATTTTTCTAGAGCTTCACTACAATTCTTAATCTCTTTTGCTTCATCTAGCTTAAGCTCCTTAAAAAGCCTTTAGGAGCATCTTCGTTAGGGTGGAATGTGTACACTGATTGCTGGGATATAACTTTGGTGATCATGCCTACTATCTCCTTGAATTTTTAAAGTTTTTTCTATAGCTTCCACATCTCACCAAATCCTAAAATATGCCTATAAAATTTGGGAGCTAGTTAGCCACCTACCAGCTAGTACAAGATGTGTGTTACATCCTCTAGCTAGCACTAAAATGGAATAAGGTGAAATACTATACAAAATTATTCCTTCACACTAATGTGTATGTCATGTTTTTACTAGTCCTCTACTTAACATGATAAGGGACCCAATAGGTATATGATCCCAATTCTTTTAAGACCCACTCCAAACTATGCATTCAATACTACCTTAAGGATTTGAATAGTGATATAGTGGTTAAAATTTAATCTATGGGTGGCAATACCTTATCATATGATTTTGAGATTTCCATTAGGGCTGATAATAATATAATTCAATCTATAAAAAAAATTCCAAGGCCCTTAATGCCTTTGTTTCTTGACATTCAACTTCCTACTCCAACTCTTTCTCCAATTCCTACCATAATCAGTCATGAATTGGCTACCCATACTCAAGAAAGTGAGAAAAATGATGTATAAGGACTAATTAAGACTCTTTAAATCAAATTCATGGAAATGGAGAGGTAATAAATTTATTTTCATAGGCCCTCTCAATGGAAACAATCTTATTAGCCCTATCAATCAAATAGGCCACCCCTCCACAGAAACACTCAAGGCCAAGGTCATATAATCAATGTTAGATCATACACAAGTTTTAACACAAATAAAAAATCCACTTAAATATCCTTGGTAACCACTCAAAATAATTTGATGCAAGAGAAATAATTTCCTCCTTAATGTATCAATCTCATGAACCATCTATCAATCAAGATGGAAGGTTTAATCAAGCTTGCATGGCATAAGAAAAAAATTTTCCTTATATAACATAAGATGAAATTTATAATCAAGTTATTGATGTTGGAGAGTAAGGTTAGTCAAGAACTACACTTTTATTTCTAAGAAAAGGACTATTTTGCAATGAATCAAGTGGGCAACTCAAGTAAGATGGTAGATAGTTCAATTGTAGCAAATATAAAGTCTAAAAGAAGGGATTTGGAAGAGTTTCAATAAAGTGTTAGAAGTTTAAATATAATTACATCTATGAATAAAGGGATAAGAGAGTCTAATTTATCTCCTAAGGTTTAATAATTGTAAATAAATTAAAATTATAAGTGTACCTCTGCACACCAAAATAAGCAGGCCCAAAATGATGTCATGAATCCTAGAAGATAGCCAAATATTGATGCTTCTTCTCTTAACATAGTAGATCAAATGATAAATATTCATGTAAGTATGCATATGTGGAACACTTTATCTATTCAAAGATAAAGGGATATGTTGCAAGAGGATATATCGAAGCTCAACTCATCATCAAGAGCAAGAAGAAAGGGTACTATTATGTATACAAATACATCCAAGTCTAGTGAGCCAAAATAGGGTAAGGTGAATATGCCTTTTCCCTTATATTTTTAAATTATTATTATTCATTTCTTGTTTCATAAGTTTATGATAAATAATAAGATTAGCATCTCGGTCATGCTAAAGAAAATAGTGGATAAACTAGGCCTCAAATATGGACCTCATAATAAAGGTGTGTTACAAATAGATGGATCATCTACTAAGATAGTTAGTGTTATGAAGGGTTTTAATATAACTCTTCATGATTATCCTAATTTATCCATTTCTCAATATGTGGTTTTTGTTTACTTGCCACCATATTTTTCCCTTTGCTCATGTAGGGATTTCATGACAAATATTGGTGGTTACTTATCATTAGATTGGTCTTACATGGATTTTAGGACAAGATATGACATCAAAGTTACTATAATATCAAAATCTATTTCAAGGTTTCACATTGGTCCATACAAACTAAATGTTACTAATGTTAATTATGTTATCATTGATGATGAAGATCAACCTAGTGACTAAGAACAAATCGCTCCTCATGAAGATATTTTAGATCTCTTCCTTGATGAATGGGGGGAAGAAAATCATGAGTTTGATCCATATAGAAGGATTAAAGAGGCTAGTATAGGGGTATATTTATTATATTAATAAGGTACAACCATACCTTCTATTTCTAAGCCCAATGAGGATGGTGAGGGTTTTTAGAAGTTGTTTCTTGATGGCTCAAGAAGTAAGATTGGAGTAGGTGAAGGAATAATGTTTGTTTCTCCATCAAATGAAAGGTAATATTAAACCATTAGGTTTTAGTTTAGTTATTATTTTAATGTGTATGAATATGAATATCTTATTCATGGTCTTCAATGGGCAAGGAAGAAAGGATTTTAAAAATTTCAAGCAATTAGAGATAGTGAACTAGGTGTACACCAAGTTAGAGGTAGGAGTGCATCCAAGAAAATAGTATTAAAGTATTACAAGCATAGAGTGTGGGAACTTATTAAGGATTTTGAGGATTTTGACATCAAATCAGTCCCAAGGGAATAAAACCAACATGATGATAGGTTGGCATCAGTTGGAGCACAATTTGGCATTCCTAATGATGTCAAGAATCCCAAAACTCAGCCACATATCATGGTAGTTATGAGGAATTCAATACCAAACAATGATGTGAATTGGTAAGTGTTTGAAAGTGATAAATAAAGGGATTACTTTATCCAACATGAAGTTGAGTTCTCTTGAAAAAACTAGAACAAGTTGTAATACTAATATGGATAACAAATTATGTAATGGAAGTCTAACAAGCTTCATAAAGGGTCAGTTACTCTTGAAGGTATATTCAATGAAAGTGATCAAATAAAGAGAGATAATATAATCATGTATACAAAGAAAGAAAATAATGAGAAGGTGATTATCTTCAAATATAATCTCCTAAATCTTGGAAAGGTATGTACTCCACAAGAGAAGGTTGCATTCATTGAGTTATGTAGATAATGTTCTAATGTCTTTTCTTGGGATTATAATGAACTCAAGGGGTTTGATCCCTAATTGGCCCAACACAATATATAACTTTATCCAAAAGCTAATCATATAAGGTAGAGAAAAAGGACAATCAATCATAAATTAGAGGTGCTCATGATGAAATAGCTCACCAAGTTGATAGAGTCAAGAATTATCTTTCCTATCAAACACTCTTTATGGGTCACCAATCTTGTTCCTATGAGAAAGAAGAGTTGTAAAATCAGGTTATGTGTAGATTTTAGTGACTTGAATAGGGTGTCATTGAAGGATCACTATCCTCAATATTTAATAGAGTAAATCCTTTAAGTAGTGGTAGTTTTTTATGTTTCTCACTTTTTGATGGCTATTTAGGATACAACCAAGTGTTGGTGAAAGAAGAGGACCAATATAAGACAAATTTCACCACCAAATGAGGTACATATGCCTAAAATATAATTATATTTTGGATATCCAATGCAGGCAAAACATTACAAAGGGCCATGGATATAGATTTCTAAGGTTTGATCAATGATATGGTACTAGTATACTTTGATGATATTATTGTTTTCTCAAAAAATGCTAGTGATCATTTGAATAATCTAAATGTAATATTTAAAAGGTGTAGGGAATATGGGGTTTCTATCAACCCCAATGTTTTACCCAACACCTAAGTTTTTCCATAAGGAAATGGGGACCCACCTTTTTGAAAATATGATCTTAATGAGGAATCCTATTCATATGCCTATGCAAAGTTTGGGAAGTATATAAGACATTTCACTTTTTTGGTATATGATATTAGCATTATGATTATTATGTTTATGAGACTTACTTATGTATTCCAAGTAAACTATTTGGGTTCATATTATTCAGGCTAATTATTTCAACCTTCTTGTAAAGTTATCTTTTTGGATGTTATGTTTTAAGAAATATTCAGTCTTATTTTCTTTTGGGATTATTATTCGAATAACCTTACTCTTGTTGGAGATATTTTTTAAAAATTTTCATCGGAAAAAATTCTCCCAAAGGAATTTAGCCTATGGACTCTTTGCCTTAATGAATTCTAGATCGTATGCACTTTATTTGAAATAAATTTCTTGATGGATTATCCCTTTAATTCTATCCAAATTATCCTTCATAACTTTTAGAATGACCCTT
Source organism: Torreya grandis (assembly GCA_037957365.1). Lineage (NCBI taxonomy): Eukaryota > Viridiplantae > Streptophyta > Pinopsida > Cupressales > Taxaceae > Torreya > Torreya grandis. The sequence goes on from JARHVA010002154.1 coordinate 187,900, forward strand.
AGCCATATAATAGTAACCTTCAATAAGTTTGGACCTAGCCTTTGGCATTTACAAAGTAGACCCTTAAGGAATTTTTTTCCCCCAAAGTAGACCCTTCAGGAAATTTTTTTACCCAAAGTAGACCCTTCATTTTCATTCCATCTACCCTTTAGAACCTTTCTAACTAGCCCTTCAACCTTTTAAAGCTGAACCATTTATCACTTCTTGACCATTTGTTTTAGGGCACATACCCTTTGGTTTTGTGTATCCTACCCTTCAAAATTTTGAAATTTCCCTTAGGAGCTTTTCCAAATGCCCTTTCTATCCCAACCTACCCTCCAAGATTTTTGAAAGTATCCTTTAGAATAATTGTTGTGGCCATTTTACCCATCAAAATTCCTTTAGAATTTTTGTGATTTCCCTAAACAATTTCCTTTAGACTTATTGTTTCAAACATTTTGTCTAATGTAAAATCATTGAAATAATTATTTCGAAGGGAACATGCCCTTTGGACTTCTTGAACCAACCCTTCAGATATTTTGAAAGTCACCTTTTGACCTTTTCAAAGAGACCACCTAACCTTTGTGACCTTTGAACTAACCTTTAGCCATATGAAATTTCCCTTTGGAGATCAAATTTGACCTTAAGTCCTCCAAAACTACGCTTTAAGAATTTTAGAAGTGCCCTTCAACATTTATGAAGTAGATTCTTTAGGAATTTTGTCATGGACAAAATGCCCTATGAAATGGACCCTTCGAACCAAAAGTACCCTTCAAGGATTTTGAAATTACCTTTTATCCATTAATTAACCCTTTATAAGAATGATTTTGGGACTCTTATCCAATGAAAATATTCCTTTAGAATAATTATAGCGGATGCTTTGTCTGAGATAATTCCCCCCAATGGAATTATCCATGAGGTATTGACCCCAGAGCACTATTTTGACACTATGCCCATAAGTTATTTATTACAAAAAACACTATTGAAATCATGCCATACTTATCCAAATAAAGATAAAATACTTCTTATTTGATAAATTCTAAAATCCCCCCCCAACCCAAGATAACAAATTTGAAAAGTGAACGTTGTATATTTAATATCACATGAACTGATATTTAATACATGATCCTATATAGATGATACACATCCATTAAAGTCATCATTTTCATCTAGATAACTTGAAATAAAAGCATCTTTGTTCCTAATTATGACCAAGAGCCCTAGTCCATACCTTGATAATTCAACAAGCACAACAGAAACTAAGCTAAGAGCCGAAGTGATTGTATAATATGAAGCATATCAAAGGGAAGTGTAGTAGTCTAGAACATGCATCTATGGCTTCCTTGTATAAGATGTTTCAAGGAACAAATCCCCCATCTACATTATTAATCAAGGACTCTATATATTTTAAGGACATTATCTTTTATGGGGAAGTATTCCAAGATAAGTATCGCAACTACTCATAACTCTGGGATGCTATTGATTTAGATGACATGTTTTCACTAGATGATGAGATAGTACTAGTAGAAAGGATTCATTCAAGAAATTATAGCCTAAAAACATCAAAGGTTTTATTTTTCCATAGCTAAACTAGAGGTTATGCTATGTATAGACCTCCTTAGGGTTTTTTTCTTCCTAGGAAAAATATCACAATAGAAGTACTTATTACATTCTAGTGGAGATATAATGGTCACATTCATCTCTAGAAGTGACTTTTAGAGGTATCTCTCTCTCAACATAGAAAAAAATTATTACAATAAGCACACTTGGGTATAATTCAAAGATAAAACCTCAATCCCAAAGGTGCTCTCCTCATGGTTATTCCTAGACTAGTCTATCACCTGACAAGGAAAAAAGCTAGAGGGAATGATTCCAATTGACAATTTTAGAATGGGAATTCAGATAGGTATGGATTTACTCAATAGATTATATGGGATGCCCAACATCCATGTTGTAAATATAGATTGGGTGCCATTACTGCATATGATGTTTTTGCATGATGCTGCCTATGCTTTGGGGGAGGTCATTAGTTTGAGACAGAAAGAATAAATTTTGCATAAGGATAAATGTCATACCCCCACAAGAGACTTCTATATGATATCATATTTGGTCAATGTAGTCATGGGAACCTATTATAACAACTTAGGTAATCTATGGTTTCTAATAATAGATTGCATAAAAAATATAATATATGACCACTTCTATTTTATGCATATATACACTTACCAAAAGCATATGGTCAGAATATGTGAAGGTGTTTACCCACAGGTGTTGAAAGCCATTCATGGGTTGCCTATGCCTAGTATTAGAGAGAACATTATAAATAATTTGAGCAAAAAAGGAATTTTTTTTTTATACCTAGACATTATTATCATCGTGGTTTGGGGAAATAAGGTTGAGCCTTTGTCTTCCAAGGTATGTAAATTATAAGTTGGCTAAGTAGGAGATTACTTTCTAGTTGTGGAATAACATTAAGGAGGATTTGGTTAGATATAAAAGGCTTATTCTCTAGGAGCCTAATTTCAATTGGTAGAATGACATACACCATGAGGAAACATCTTTGGGATGTTGGATGAAATTAAAAATTGATATGGCTTCCCCATGATTTCATGTAGAGACTAGGATCCCCATGGGCAAATCTAGCATCATATTCATGGTTTCATCATTAATTATTACCACCAACCTTTCTACTATGATTTTATTTTTATAAGTTCCAAGTCAAATGAAGAAGTGATATAATGAGAACAAATCATTAGGCTATAGGAAGATAATTTAAGGATGATCCAAATCGATCCTAGTATCTCTACTAGGGAACTAGATAGCCAAAGATCTCTCTTCAAGCGATGGAAAAATTCAAAATTTTGAAGGGGACAATCTAATAAATAGGAAGAAACTTCATCTTAAGGACTTTTATTAAATTTTAAATTGAAATAAATCAAGAAATAACTAAAGCTTCTGAGCCTAGTACACAAAGAAGAGGAGAAAGGAGAGATCCTATCAGTTTGGACTCTAATGAGGAAGAGGACAAGATGTAAGAGAGGTATGCTATCAGCATTGGCCAAGTTCTTATGGATACCCCATGTGTATCTAATATTTGATTTATTAGGGTAGCTACTACACATGCAAAAACATCCACCTCTCAAGGCTCTCCCATTCTAGGAAAGACCTCATTGGTCTATACCTAGAATCTCAGGACTCCCATAGGTAGTGCCATAATGCATACATCTTAAGTCTTGCCTATTCCACCTCTAAGCTCATAGACAACAAGATAAGATGAAGTTATCATAGAAGACATAACAAATGAATTAGATGAAGAGGCTAAGTTGGATGAGGCCAAGGATATGAGTCTTCAGGTGAACCCCATTGAGCTTAAAATTTAAGGTACTCATGCCTTTTCTACCTTTTCTTTGGCTTCAATTTATATTTTTTATTCAATACTTGTATCTTTTGTGAAAGTCACCATTCCCTCCACTATGTTTATTCCTTTAATTTCCATAACCACCATTGATCCTTCCTTCACTACCACACCATTTCCCATGGCTATTCCATCTATACCTACTGGTACTGATACTATGAAAATATATAAAAATAGGAAATAAACCAAGAAAGTGTTGACTAATATGGCCACCCCCAACTTCATGTCTAGTCTATACAACTCTCCCTTCTACTCCCCAATTCTGCTTCTATAGAAGAAACTACAATAACTAGCATAAGTAAGGTAAGAAAGGTAAAACCTCACATAGTTATAGTCCACCCACTTCCTCAATTTGGAGGATTGGAATAGTAAAAAATAATATGGCCTTCCTTGCTTGATGTCTTGACAAAGGATAGTAAGAAATAAAAGAACAAATAAGAGAAAGTTGAGAAATAAATAGTTATTACAACTCTCAACATTCCACCTTGGGCCATATAATTGAGGAGTTAAATTCCTACATATAAGGTCATATATCTCCCATATATGTCCACTTTATTTGACCCCCTAACTAGTTCAATCCAAAGAGTTAAGAAGAGACAATTTGAGGATGACCAGGGTGTGAGCATCATCCTTGAAGAATGACACCCAGTGCTCTCCCCCACTAGGATGAAGAACAGGTAGCTAGGGGAGTCTATATATGAGGATAATTTTTTAGACCTATCTCAAGCACATAAGGATTCCATGGTGGCCATCCATAAAGGAATTAAATTCGCTCGACATGAGATAGAAGAAGTATAGGAATTACAGGCACATATTGAGTAGCTTAGTGAACAATCTAGCACTATGCATATTCCTTCAAGTATAAAAGCCAAGGTTTGTGAGGCCACTTCAAAGTGTTATAATTATTTTTAAGCCATGAAATTCATGAAGGCTAAGATGGAACCTCATGCAAACCAAGCAAACCAGCTCTGCAGCTCTTTGGCTCAAAATAGGCTTAAAATGCTAGTTTCCTACATAGGCAATTCATTGTAAAATCAACTTAATCTAATGACTACATTTGAGGAATATAATGACCTAAACCTATTTATCATCAGATATGAGAAGATCAAAGAGTGGTTGAAGGAAATTCTAGACTTAATTCTAGAAATTTTTGAATGAGCTGAAATTATCTAAAGCAAGGGATTCTATAGGTAAATTGATTAGTAAAATCAATTTTGATAAAATTATCTAGGAGGCCACTAAAAAATTCAAGAAAAGCATCCAAGGATTGGTAGTGGAAAGGATTGAAGTAGAGTTAAGCAAAGTGAGGAAAAAGGTGACTAAAGTGGAAATTTTTAGGAATAAGTTATAGATAATTAAAGATGAGCATACAATACTCCTTAAGAAAATCAAGAGACTCCACTAGACTTTATTTATTAACTTAGACATATTCGCCAATAAAATGAGGTAGTGCACAAAGTCTATAAGGATAATGAGGCAAAAAAGAAGCAAGATTCTAGTAATGTTGCTACATATTCAACTTCTACTCCCACTTTGACTCCTTCTAAGGCCCATACAACACTTTGGACCACACAACCTTAGTTGTATGCATGTACAAATTATAGCATCACATATATTTATATTCCTTATAAAATAGATAAATCATTATAAAATTGACTTTGTATTTTCTTGTACATTCACATGTTGCCTTCTTTTGTAAAGTCAATTTATATATTTTTAGCTTTTTTAGCTTTTCTTAAATGCTTTTAGACCAAAATTAGAACTACACATTTTAACCACAACATGTAATAATCATGCATATACTTGGAGGATGAGGTAACCCCTTCCCCAAGATCTATAAATATAATTATATCACCCAAATTTATTTTTTAGAGTCAGAGAATTTGAATATAAGAGCAGTGACCAATTTTGATCGATAATAATTCCCATTTCATGTTATTAGTTGTTATTTCTATGATTATTTGCTTCAATAGTATTTAATGTGATAAAGCTATAAATAGATTCTTGACTATTTTGATTGATATGATAATATTAGATGTGCAATAGCTATTGAATTTGGTAAATGTATTGATTGAAATAGTCAAGTTAATTTGAATCATATTTTTAGATGTGTATTGGTGTTTTCTTAGTGTAGTCTTCTAAGTGTGTTTTACAATTACCTTAGATAATCCATTAGCCTGAGCCATAATATATTGATTGAAAGGTGTGTAATAATAGACCTGATAGGATCAACCTTTATCTAAGGCTAGTGAACTTCCTACATATTTATTTCTTAGACTTCTGAGTTATGCTTGTTTGCATGTGTGCAATTACTATTAATAACTGGCATTTTTTATAAGTAAAAATAGGTCTATCCAAACACAAACCAATGAAGTAATTATTATGACCATATAGATTTATGTTCTACCTTACCTTACCCTCTTTTTTGTGTTTTTTTACTAAGATTTGACCACTCTAGATTAGAGACCAGCCATCCATCCAACTCACATAGGAACTTATTTTGCTCGAAAGCCACACCTCCATCCATAAAACCTTGCTAATAACCTCCATACCCTACTATATATTCCATAAATAGGTTTTCAAAGATTGCATACCTAAAAGACATGCCCTAGAGTGGATTTTACCTCGATTTTGATCTTAAAATATTAGAGGCTACCTCATTATGGCTATGGTGTGCATAAAACTTGCATCAATAGTTTCACTAACACTAGAAGGAAGGACCTAAATTTTCTCTCAATAATAGAGGTTAGTCCTTGTATAGAGTTGCATTAGAGTCACCCAAATGAGTGACCAGATCTAATTCCTAGGCTAATTTATTAGTATCATCCTTAACAAGATATAAGAGACTTAGAGCTATGCCAACAACTCTAGTTCAGAACACTCCACCTCCACTAAAGCACCCTTCACCCATAAGGAACCCTTTGCTTATTAATCAACCAATGGATTAGCAACAAACCTAGTTAGTTGAATCTACCATTACTATCCTAGGGGATGTACATGATTTACCCTAGAACCCCAAAAAATAGCTACCATCTTTTTCTCCTTTAGGGCCAAAGACCACAAAAGAGCATATTAAATATATTAAAGTTACTTTAAGATTAATTAATGTAGTGTATGAATATTTTGCATGTTGATCATTCCCTTTTACTTTAATGGATTATACTTATGATTCATATTTAAATTTAATAGAAAAATTCATCACTAATTGGGAGGATTTTCAAATGAATTTTCTTACATAGTTTGGACAGGCCACCAATCTTAGATTAGTAAATCAGTTCTTTACCAACATGAAGATGGAACCTAATGACCCCATCCATGATTTCAATGTAAGATGGAAAACTATGTATAACTAGTTGACCCTAGGGTATAAACAATAATTGGTGTTAGCACTGGAGATGTACAAAAACACCTTAGATCCCATTACCATTATTTTCCTGAGAACACCTACTACCAATACTTTGGCACTAGCATTTGAAGAAGATATAACATCAATATAAAATTCAATATATAGACACTTGGGATACCTAACCTCAGCAATGGAATCCCAACATTCAAAATAATACCACACATGAAGAAAAATATTTTGACATACAATCAAAAGTAGCTATACGCACTGCCTCCATTGATGTAAATAACACTAGAAAAACTCAACTATCTAAACAATCATGTGATGAGAAATATTTACCAATAGAACTAACATGTAACTATGCTTATTTAAAATCTTATACAAGTTGTGGATTTCATAAAATATGAATTGGATTCTATTCAAAAGATGATTCAAAAATTGAGTAATGATTTTTTGAATATTGAACAAAAGATGGGTAATACCAATACCCAGATGGGTAACTAGAACACTAGATTATAAAGATATAATAGGCTCTTTAATAAGCCTATAAATAATATGGAGTAATTGAGAAGAATCCAAAAAATAAACATCATTGAAACAACTCTCCCGAATTGGTACAGGATACAAAATATGTCCTAGCATGGTGAGCTTGATTGCATAGAGTTATACATAGTGTTCACAATATTTTAGAGGGAAGTAATTAGGTAGGATCAGATGAATAATCTTCCAAAATCTCATCAAGATCTATAGACACTTGGGATACTTGACCTTAGCAATGGAATCCTAACATTCAAACTAATACCACACATGAAGCAAAATATTTTGACATACAATCAAAATCAGCTATACACACTACCTCCATTGATGCAAATAACACTAACAAAACTCAACTATCTAAATAATAATGTGATGAGAAATATTTACCTATAGAACCAACATGAAAATATGCTTCTTAAAAATCTTCTACAAGTTGTAGATTTCAGAAAATATGAATTGGATTCTATTCAAAAGATGGTTTAAAAATTGACTAATGATTTTTTGAATATTGAACAAAAGATGGGTAATACCAATACCTAGATGGGTAACTAGAACACTAGGTTCTAAAGATATAACATACCCTTTAATAAGCCTATAAATAATATGGAGTAATTGAGTAGACTTCCAAAAATAAACATCATTGAAATAACTCTCCCAAATTGGTACAGGATACACAATATGTCCCAACATGGTGAGCTTGATTGCATAGAGTTATACATAGTGTTCATGATATTTTAGAGGGAAGTAATTAGGTATGATTAGATGAATAATCTTATAGAATCTCATCAATATCCTAGATCTTCTATCAAAACCATGTTCTTTGAGACTCATGAATTCCCCTTCTTAAGAGAAGATGATAATGAGCCAGAAGATAATTCAAAAGTTCATGGTTTACAATAGTTCTATAGAGGTACACACAACTTGAGGAAAAAATATCCTTTGACCAAATTTACTCTAAATACCACAACAATTCCACCTAACCCTAAATCAAACAATAATTTACCCCCTCCAAAAGGGAATGATTTGCCACCAAATAAGGATGAATTGAGTAAATCTAGAAGATACAACATTATGGAAGTTATGAATAAAATCAAGGCCAATATCACTCTTCATGAGTTATCCCAAATAATTAAATAAAAGGAGTTGTTATGGAAGTCTATCACTGGATGACCCCTATGGATAAAACTAGAACAACTTTAGAGAAAACAAAAGAAGGAAAATTAGCTGATATTAATGTCATCTACAAAATCAAACCCAAAGTGCCACCATTCTTGTTAACCATTAGAGCATTCGATAAGAATATTCATAATTTTTTGGTTGATTTTGGATAATTTACAACTATTATGCCTACGTCTATATGTAAAAATCTTGGTCTCACTCCCAACCCTTCAAAGAGGTCAATTTCTTAGTCAGACAAAATGGTAGTACCAGTAGTGGGAGAAATTAACAATATACACATTTAGGTAGCATCAAAACCAAGAGTTCATATGTTTATCAATATCTTGGTAGTGGACATACCATAAGGCTATAGATTATTTTTGATTAGAGACTGGTCCAAAATGCTTAATGGGTATCTTTCCATAGACTTCCCACACATCTAGCTACCATGGAGAGTAGTTGTAAATTAGATCAAAATTGATAGAGAACCCAAAATGAAATATCCCATCACTGAGTATAATTTCAAGAATGAAGAGGTGAATGTAGAGTAAAATACCCTACATTTTGTTTTAATTTTCAGTTGTGTGCTCCAATTTTTGACCCTACACATTTTAGTTTTGAGGCAGTGAAGGTTTTGACACAGAGCATAGGTGCATGTTTTCATTTTGCCTAAGTTTTGTCTAAGTCTCAAAGTCACACGGAACATGCCAAGTGTCATCAGCTGGGACACATTATAATTTATCTAAGTAACGTGGATGGAGCCATGTGTCCTATTAAGTAAGTGGAGTGTGACAAGTGTCGGCATCCGCATCTCAGTTTATTATAAGTTTCAAAAGATTCTTTCAATAAGCTTCTCTTAGAGTCCCATGGAGGGTACCAAGTGGCAACTATGGAAGGTTTTAATATGTTTCTCTAAATGTAGTGTAAAGTGCCACGTGTCCCTTGTTAAATCTCAGTAGAGATTGCCAAGTGTCAACATCTACAGTTTCTTCCTTTTGTTTCATTATTGAGTAAGGACTGTGGTGGGTCCCAGGTGAGTTGCTAAAGTAAGTGGAGTGTGCCAAGTGTCATCATCCGTGTGAATCTAAAATGAGTCCCAAAGTTTTCTATAGTGTTTCTAAAGATTAGTAGAAGCCACCATGTGTCATCTTCCATAGGAATCTCAAAAGGTATCTAAAGCTTTTATAGAGAAGTGAAAGTCACCATGTGTCACTTGTTAAAATCAGCAAAAAGTGCCACCTATCCCCATTCCCCTTTTGAAGCTACTCGGGCAAGAAGTGTTGTGGGTCCCATTTTATATAAGTTGATAAAGTTTTGAAGCAACAAATTGTGATAGATGACAAAGACAGATCACTCTCAATGCAAAGACACAATAAAGATTAAACGTAGTGAAAAGTGTCATGTGTCTTCTGTAAGTGCTGCAAAAGCTGCCAAGTGTCATTTTATGGTGCCTCTTGAATAATGAGATGGTTTTCAAGTGAGGAAAGTGGATGATATCATTTGTCTTAAGGGTTTTATTTCTAAAAGTAGTGGAAAGTGTCATGTGCTAAGTTCTTGTTTTTCCCAGAAAGATGAAGGAATTTCAAGTAAAATGTGCGAGCTATGTTATTTGCCTTAGGGTTTATAGTCACAAAGACTAGCGGAAGCTGCCAAGTGTCCTCACCTATTTCATAGTGGGAAATTCCATGTGTATTTGTTTCAGCCAATGAACTTGTAGGAAGCTAAATGTTTTAGATTCAAAATATATCTTCTATTAGACACTTCCAAGTAAGTTTTAATTTGGTTAGACTATTGGGATTTTGATCATGCGGGCAATCTTGAGATAGTCCTATGCTATAAATATGGGTTCAAATAATAGGTTCAAGAACAACAAAAAGAACAAAAGGAGGAGAAAGAAGGAAATGGAGAGAATTTTTTGATAGAGATTCTTATCAGATATTTACAAGAAGTTTTTGAGACTTTCTTTCTGTGGCCAGTAATATCATTTGCCTTTTTTCTATTTTCTTAATTCAAAAAGTTTGTATAACTGTGCATGTATCAGTGCCTTTTATGTGACTAGAAAATTAATAAGAAGACTAAGTTTTGTGCCTTTGCTGATATTTTCTATGTTATTGAAAAATTGTCTAAGTTGTGAGCCTTTGATTCTATTTGTTTTCATCTTTTACATTGATCATGCATTGTTTGCTCTTTAATGTAATTGAATCCTAAAGATAGGTTCACTGTGCTTAGTATTAGGGATCAAATCATACTTAGGTGCATCACCATAGTTAAATTTCCTTTCATTACATTGGTGATTCCATTTAATTTCTATCCCTTTTTCCCACAATATGTTTGAGATAAAGAAGAGCCAGCTTCTTTAAAATTTGGAGGTCATTTCAGGTCGCAAGTCCCACATTCTTGAAACTTCCCATTGTTGGTGTTGGAAATAGTGCAATTTTAAGAATCAACAATTTTTGGCATGCCTGGTGGGAAAATATCTTGAAGTTTCTTTCAAGGCTATATGAACTAGCGAGCTATAAGGAGTCAGAGCTATGGACTAGTAACAAGAGCTCAATCTACTATGAACCCAGGTATTCTATTACCACCATTGATAACTAATTCAAGAAGAAGGGTCAAGCAGTTTATAGCAACACCAAGAGCAAACATGGGAGCACTTATATCCCTAAGGAATTATGAAAGTTGGAACACTGGCAGTTCTCTGATTCTCCCAGTACCACCAGCCACTTGGGATCTTATTCCAATAAATGCTTTAAAAGCTCTACCCAAACTTAGTGGAGAAGATTTTAAAACACCTGAAGAACATCTACAGGATGTGTCTGATGTCTATGCAATACATGTGATCACACAATAGAATGTGGCTATAAGATTGTTAGAAACTTATTTTAAGGGGAAGGCTCTAGACTAGTATAGATCTTTGACCCTAAATACAATAAATACATGGGATCAGGTTGGAGATGATTTCTTTGCAAGATTTGAAGAAAAGGGTGATAAATCTTCTTTGTTGCAACAATTGATTACTATCAAAAGGGCACCAAAAGAAGCAATGACTGATTTTAATTCAAGATTTCAAAAGACCTAGGAAAGAATTCTTGCTACAATAAGACCATTACTAGGTATGGCTATAGTATTTTATCTTAAATCCTTAAATTTAGATATATCAGTAATGATTCAGTCACTTGGAGGCCAGACTCTACCAGAAGCCTATGACTATCCAGTCAGAGCTTAAAATAACTTAATAGATGCTAAAAAGTTGCCCCTAAGGCCTCCCATGCCCATGTTTCCAAAGATTACCTTACCTTGCCTCAAGAAGCCCCTAATCCCATAGCTCCACCTATGTCTATGTATACATTTCCTCAACAACCTGCTAAAGTAGTTGTCCCTATCCAGTCATCTGAGATGGATGATGTCAAGAACATCTTAAGGACATTTTCTAATGAGATAATTAACCTAAAAAGATAGAAAAATTCTTATCCTAGACCCCAATATCAAGGATACCAAGGAAATAGACCTCCACTACAGCCAAATCAATATCAGGGTCCTCAAAGGCAAACTAACCCTTAGCCATCAAACTAATTAGTTACAGTCCCTACACCCTCACAGACTATTCCCCCTAATCCAGATAGGGAGATTGTTCTAAGTCAAAATAATTATGTAGATGGCACTAATGCCTGGTGTTTCCCTTGTAATAATGCTCATATGCCTAGAGATTATCCTAGGGGTAATCTACAGTAAAAGATAGCAGAGCAAAGAAGAATGGATGGATAATTTGCAAATACTTTTGACACTCAACCCTACCAATCCCTTGGTATGTAAAATTTAGTCTTGATGGCTCAGATGCAAGGGATGTCCTTACAACAAGAATAAGAAATAGCCCCTAAGCATGCTTTGTTTTCATGGGTTGAAGATGAAGAGTCAATATTCTTAAATGAAGCTTCTAATTCCAAGAACCCATTGGTACAATCAGATTACTACACCAAAGCTAAGAGAAGGATGATGGAACAACCTAAAGTCACAAATAATGAAATTATGGGGATTCCTCCATTTAAAGGTCATCAAAAGACAACTGCTAGACAAAAAATACCTCAGCCAGTGCAGAACCAAATAATTTTTGGACAAGTTCAAGAAAAATCAAGGTACCTTTATTATCTAAGAACCCAAACACTATGACCAATGAATGTGGTGGATCAGCTGAAAAGGACCCCAACACATGCGTCAATATGGGAAATATTAGCTATTCCTGAGCAAAAGACACTATTGCAAGAAGATCTACAGGGCCAACCAGGGCCTAAACATATTGGTACCAAAGGAGGACCTGTTGATAAGGAAAAACTCAAAGACACGGTTCTTCTGTAGACAATAACCCTTTTGAACAATGCACCAGAGGTAGTCAAATCCAAACCAGAGCCCTTATATTTAAATTTGATAGATGGAAAGAAACTGTTACATAATGCAATGATAGACTCAGGGGCAAATACTACAATAATGCCTAAACAAATAACATATGCTTTAAAAATAAAGTATGAGCCATTTACTAGAGGAGTTATGTAACTGAATGGGAAATCAGTGCAAATAATATAGAAAATTAAACAACTCCCTTGCCCTAATATAATTGTCAATCAGGATGTGGTAGTCATAGATATACCCCCTTTATTTGGCCTATGTTTATCCAGAGAGTTCACAGCCAAGATAGGAGGATATATGTCACTTGATTGGTCTCACCTTATTATAAGAACCAAATATGGTACAAAAATGAAAATACTATCTGAGTCACTATCTAAGGATCACATCACCAATAAAACAACCCCAAAATTAGAGGTAGCTCATGCTATGCTGAATAAGGAAGAAAGGATCTTTGTTGAAGAGTTAGGTGATTGGACTGAACATGACCAAGAGGAGGAAAATAACTAGTTGTTAACTATGATGCAAAGTGACCCATATGAAAATTATGACTCTACTGGTCTGGGCACTTATGTCATATTTGATGAAGACCATGAAATCCCAAATGTTTAAAGGGAAGAAATGCCAAAGACTCAAGAATCTGAAAAGGACTCAAAAATCTAGACCTTAAATTTTGATGGGGCTAGAAGTAAAAATGGTGTTGGAGCAGGAATTTGTCTTATTGCTCCAAATGGTGAGAAATTTTTAAAAGCTATCCATTTCCAATTTGCCTATACTAATAATGATGCTGAATATGAATCCTTAGTACATGGGCTCATGTTAGCCAAGAAAAAAGGAGTAAAAAATCTGATAGTAAAAGGAGATTCAGAACTAGTGGTGAAATAAATCAAAGAAAAGGCCATAGCCAAAAATGTAAGGATGAGATCCTATAAACATAGAATTTGGGACTTAATAGATGATTTTGAAGCTTTCAATATTGAAGTAGTTACTATAACCCACAATTCTGAAGTAGCTATGATGGCACAGATTGGCTCATAGTTTGACCTAGCAAATGATTTATTAGTCAACAATGAGTCAGTCAAAGTTATAGTAAGGCAAACTATCCTAGACAATGGTGAAAATTGGCAAGTCTTTGAAAATGATTTTTAGGTACTGTCATTTTTGCAACAGTCAAGAGAATTTGATGATCAATTGCAACTCAAAATTGAAGAAGCATATGGAGACAAAATTAATCAATTAAAGACCAATAAGCTTCCCAAAGGCTTGATTACTTTAGAAAACCTATTTTATCTAGAAGATGTAAGCCTAGAGAAGAAAAAGTTTCAAGAAAATAAAGTAGATTATTCTGAGATACAAGTGAGTGAAGGGAGAAAACTAAAGATTGGAAATTCCACAACCTACGAGGAAAGGGAAATACTAATTGACTTGTGTGAAAAATATGATAGAGTAATAGCCTGGACCTATGAAGAACTTCATGGATATAACAGAGACATAATTTAGCACACCATATAACTGACTGAAGGATCTAAGCCAGTCAGATAGAAGCAGAGGCCAGTGAATCCAAAGATTGAACCTCTAATGGTGGATGAGTTGCAGAAACTCTTAGAGTCTAAAATAATATTTCCAATTAAATAGTCAACCTGGGTATCAAATCTAGTACCAATTAGAAAAAGGAATGGTGACATAAGGCTCTATGTGGATTTTAGAGACCTAAATAGAGCATCTCTAAAAGATCACTATCCCCTACCCTCTATGGAACAAATTTTACAGACTATGGCTAGATCAGAGATATTTTCCTTGCTAGATGGTTTCTCTAGATACAATCATATTTGGTTGGCTAATGAAGACCAATAGAAGACTACATTTACTACCAAATGGGGAACGTTTGCATATGCCAAGATGCCATTTGGCCTATCAAATATTGGACCCACTTTTCAAAGAGTAATGGATGTAGCATTTGGAGAGCTCATAAATAAAATCATTCTAATTTATCTTGATGATCTCACTATTTTTTCCAAGAATGCTATTGATCATTTTGATCATCTGGAATCTATTTTTAAGAAGTGTCAAGAGTTTGGAATATCCCTGAATCCCAATAAGTGTATCTTTGTAGTATCTCAAGGCAAACTAATGGGACATATAGTATCTAAAGAAGGATTCTCTATAGATCTAGAGGGATTCATAGCCATAATGAAATTGTCCTCAGTAAATAAGAAGGTAGTTCAGTCCTTTTTGGGAAAGATTAATTTTGTCAGTTGGTTCATATCAGACTTTACAAGCCTAATGAGACTACTGACACTCTTGTTAAAGAAAAACTTGGTGTTCAAGTGGAATACAGAAGGAAGACAAGCTTTTGAGGAGGTCAAGAAAGCAATTTCAATAACCCCAATACTTATTAACTCAGACTTCTCTAAGTATTTTATAATGCATATTTATGGAGGAGTGTTCAGTGTTGCTTCTGTCCTAACACAGAAAGATGATCAACAAGAGGGAGAAAACCCAATAGACTTTTTCTCAAGGACTCTTAAGGAGTATGAAGCTAGATATAACTTTTTGGAGAAACAGGCATATGCTATGGTAAAAGCCCTCAAGAAATTTAGGCATATGGTATCAGGAATAAGATTCTGATACTTGTGGCTCATCCTAATGTCAGAGAATACATTATGGAAGGTGAAATTATTGAAAAAAGAGCAAATTAGATAACAAAGATCCTTGAGTATGATGTAGAGGTTAGACCCACTAAGCTGGTCAGAGGTAGGGAGTTGTGCCAATACATGGCTCAAGATATGGAAAAGATGATAATTAAAGAAACAAAAAAGGAAAATGTATTCAGGATACAAGAAGTTGATCAAAACTCCTAGGTCACAAATAGAATCCATTTTATGAAACATGGGATTTTCTAAAAAGAGCTCTCTCAAGATAAGAGGAGATACTATAGGCAGCAAGGGGTCCATTTTGTTTTAATTGACCAAGTTCTTTTCAGAATAAATACTGATGGCATACTTTTAAGATGCATAGAGAAAGATGAGGCTCAGAAAATACTACATGAAATACACCATGGAGTCTCAGGTGGACATTTTTTTGTAAGAACCATAGCTATAAATATAAGTTAGGTAGGTTATTTTTGGCCCACTTTATTTATAGAATGTTATTAACCAGTCAAAAAGTGCCAATCTTGTCAGTATTATGTGGGGAAGAGAAGGAATGCAACAATGCCCCTTAGTCCTATAATTATTGATGAAACCTTTGCTCCATGGGGTATTGAATTCATTAGAATGATCAATCTAGTATCAATTATGGGACACAAATGGATTATAACTACCACATATTATTTTACCAGATGGAGTGAGGTAGTGCCACTCAAAGAAGCAACAGAAAATGTAATCCTAGACTTTCTGGGGGATATCACTACTCACTTTGGGCCTCCTCATACCATAATTTAGATAATGCTAAGGCATTTTTAGGGGCAAAAATATCTGACTTTTCACTAAAGTATGGAATCTACCTAAAAAATTCCTCAAATTATTACCCTCAGGGTAATGGTTTGGTGGAATCAACCAATAAGAACCTGATTAGACTTATTAAGAGAATAGGGGTTGATCATCATAAAGAGTGGCATAAAATGCTTAATATAGCACTGTGGGCTGATATAATTATACCTAAAAAAGTGACAAAGATGTAGCCATATGAAGTGGTCTATGGTAAGCCTATTATAATGCCCTCGAGCTTGGAGATTCCTGCTCTCCAATTATTAAAATAGATTGAAATTGAGGAGAATGGCCCCATGCAGGTAAGACTTGCTGAGCTCTTGGAAGTTCAAGAAAAGAGGGATATAACACATGAATCATTAATAAAACATGAGAAAATAATAAAAGACTTCTTTGATAAGAATAATTCAAACCCCCATTTTGAAGTAGGCTCAGTTATTTTGAAATGGGATGTGAGAGCTGCCAAGCTAGGTCGACACACTAAATTTGAGGCATTATGGACTAGCCCATATAAGATTCATACATTTAAAAATAATAATTAATTTGAGCTCAAAATGATGGAGGGTGAACCTGAAGAGATTCCTATGAATGGGATCTACTTGAAATGTTTTATTTAAGCAGTATTTCCCATGTATTATAGTTAGATAGTTTCCCTTTTCTTGTTACTTTATTTTCCCATTTTTTTTTCTTTTCCCGCTCTTTCTTTTAATAAGTGTTATATGAACACATGGCCATAGCTCAAGGTCTTTTAAAAAAATTTGAAACTCTATCATTCACTAAATCTCTCTCAAATCCCAAACATTCCCCAAGGTACCTTTATGCAGCCACTTTTATGATGTGTTTGACACGCTGTCCCACATAGATTTAATAAGATTTACTAACGATTATACAATTTTAATGCCATTTTTGAGACTTGATGTGTCATTAAATACCCAAATAACAAGAGTTAAGGCTTAAAAATGTCTCATCCATTTCTATGTTTACTAATAAAATCCCTATTACCTATATTTTTAATTCATAGAAAAACCTGCTTAGTAAAAGTACCCTCCCTATTGCAAAGCTTCCATACTTGTTACATAAGTTCACTAATTCCTAGTATAGACATAGACATGGAGGAGGCACAATCTTCACAATAGGGGTTTTGGATTTATGAATCCATTGATAAAATTCTCACCAGCAAATCATATGCTTTAGCCCCTGCACAACCCTTAAGGACCTATCCAAGGACTAGAGTCCCCGAAGTTGGTTATGTGATCGACCCAACAAAGGTGAAGGATTTTGTAGATGGAATCATGGACCCAAACCTTAAAAATTATGACAAAGATCTATGAGAAAGTGCACACCAAAGATGTATCTAGAGGGATAAGGCTAGACAATTCAAAAAATTTTGATGAGGATATGGACTTCTCAATTGGCATAATTCATTATCCCAAGTGTACATATGTGCCCTAACTTAGTTGAAATATGCACCAAATTATTTAATGCACCCTTAAACACCATATAATATGGTTAATTCATGGTGCAAATTACACTGAAGGCCATTAGGGACATGTTGGCCCTATATCATGACAAAACAGTCACATTTCCCACCATTGCCAAAATGCAAAAAATGTGGGCAAACATTAATAATCAATTGAGGTTTCTCAGATCATAATTGAAATTAGGGGATGATAATACCATTGTGCTAGTGCTGCAAATAGGAAGGGCACAATTTTCATAGGCCAATCAAGAGGCACTATCTATGATGGCATTTATTTTTGGAATGGAGGACATAACTGTCTATGATTGGCAAATAGCCATTCTCTTCAGATTAAAAATTGTAGACAAGTCTCAGGAGTATCAGTTAGACTTCTTAGAGAAGATTGCCTATTCAATGGTTGACCAACTCACCCATTTCAAATCTAAAATGGTTTTTAGGTATTCTTCTTATCTGTTTCACCTCATATTATATCAAAACTCTAGTATATTTTCACAATATATGCATCTGAATATGTATGACCCAAGTTTTGGTCATAATAGGACCATTCCTATGTCTACATGGACATATATCTTATCCAAAAAAACTGACCCATATGAATTTTGGGAACTTTTTATTTCCCCTACCTTTTATCACCTACACCCAAAGCCTATTGAAAATAGATTAACTCCAAGTGTCAGAGGCCTCATGACAAATTGCACTATTCCCTACGACTACTTTTTTGGATCTCATCATACCATCATTAGGGTACATGGTTTTAATGGAGAACTAGTGTTGCTACCCAAGATTTTGACTCTTAGGTTAGCATTCTTAGAGGTCACCCGACAAGTGTCTGTGGTTGATAATGACTATGGCACTGGGAAGAAGAAAAATAAAATGTATGATATTCCATGGGTAAAGAAAGACATGGTCCTAGAGGTCAGAGATGTTAAGCACTTGTTGCTGAGGAAGCTAGTTATCCTGGGTTTCTTTCTAATTGAAGATAAATGGAGATATGACCCAAGTAGTTTCATAACCTCATGGGTCAATAATAACAACGTCAGTGCTAAAATTGTGTATGAGGGCCATCCCTTTTGGGAAAATAGAAGAAACCCTAAGGAAGATATTCTTGATTTGTATGTAAAATTGACAGATTTGCCCTTTCAGGGGGCTAGGCCATGGGAGACCTTTTATATTAAGGAAAAGGTTTTTGATCCTAAAATTAGAATGACTTCTGGTTTAAGAAGGGCATTGAAGAACAAAGAATGGAAACTTGAGAAAATAGAAGCCTATTGGAAGTATAGGTAGGAGATTTGTGAGATAACTCACTCTTTTGGTAATGTAAGCTCAGATGAGAAATGGGAGGAAATCAGGGATGAATGGCATCTATCTCCTATTTCTAACCCTAATATAAGAAAACTATAGACATAGGGTGGAGAGTTAGAGAGGGAATCAGAATCCACTCATACAGTGCAGGACCCAAGACAAACCTCACTATAGTCGTTAGAGAAAAACAAAAGAATGTGGTATCCTCACCACCCAGAGCTTCTTCATTAGTGTCAGCCTTTGAGGTTCCTAGTTTTGTGCAATCACCACTAGTAGTAGTGGTAAAATTTAAAGAGAAAGAATCATAGCAAGAAGAAGAAAGGCTAAGGAAACATAAGAAGCTAAAACTTTAGCTTGATTCAGAGGAGGAGGTAGAACTCTCACAACATCAACTACTAAGTACATCTGTTACTCCTTAGGTGTGTATTATTTCTCCTTCTCAGTCTTATTCTTCTTCTATAGGGGTGGTAATCCCAACTGGCCAAATATTATCCCCTGCCACCTCTACTGTGCAAATTTCCCAATTTTCCCCACCTATTACTACTTAGGCCATGTCATCACAGGCCACATCATTTCCTCCCTTTTCCCCCTCTACCCCAAATAAAATGCCTCCCTAGATTCCCCTAGCCAACATTTGGATATTCCCTATGGATTACCATAGGGTTATCCTTTTGTGGGTGGGTATATTGCATCTCCCTCTACCTTCCAAGCTCAAGCAAACACTGCTAAGAAGGCCAGGGAAGCCTAGATGGATAAAAAGAGGAAGAAATATAATAAAGCTCTAGCTGCACCACACATGAGGTCACTAATTGACCCAATCCAATAGTAGTTAATTGTGACTCATTTGTCACCTAATGTAGTCAAGCCAAATGAGCAGATGCAACCTCAAGATTATACAATGAGTGCAGTGGCTATGGATATGTCACTTTTTAGACCACAGGACAGGGTTGAGCTGTTGAATGAAACCATTTCTATTTTAGCTACTAATTATTTGAAAGTATCAAAGAAGCTACAAAAGATGGAGGCTAATCTGGCTCAAGAGAAAGCAAATGGTAGCAATCTGGCTACAGAAATCAAAACAAAGAATGATGAAATAGAGAGTCTCAACAAATAGTTGTAAGATACTATTTATTGTCAGATTCACCAAGATATTCAAGCCCTAAATGATTCTTTGAAAGAAGAGCTAACATAAGAGAAATATATAGTGATAACCCTAAGGTAGGAAAAGGTAACACTACAAAAAAAATGTTAGGAAAACTTGCAACAGGTCACTCAATTCTAGCAGAAGCTATTGAATGAGGAAAACAATACCACCAGGCCCAACTTCAAGATGAGCAATAAATTTAAAAAAAAATGACACTTGAGTTGGCTAATAAGATAAAAAATGTAGGAGTTCTAAACCTGGTCAAGGAGCTATATGTATCAATATGGAAAATAATCTCTAAGGAGATTACTCAGCTCAGACCCTCTCTAACTTTCCTGCTAAATGCACAAAACTTGTGTGAAAAGGTTGAGACTTCAGTCCAGGCCACTCTTTACAGAAATTAATTGCAAAGAGCTCCTAGATGTGGTAAAAGAGGGAGTAAAAAACATGAAAAAGCATATTGAAGATCTGGTGCAATTGGGTCTTCCCTCCCCTTTTCTTGATAGCAACACTGTGTTAATGGTTGATGAGATCAAGCCTTTATTATTAGCTAGACAAAATGATCAGTCAATTTTCTAGGGTTTAATAGATGCTTCATCAGTGCCAGAAGTGGAATCTATCTTGATTCTCATGGCCTAGCTTGATTTCCAATTGAAGGCTACAATTCATTTTTTGCAATTTTTTTCACACAAGGACATAATCAACCTTGATTTAGCCTTCTAGGATTTGCAAAATAAACAGGGACTATCTAATGCTAAATGGTCTATTTATTAGATGACCTTACAAAATTTGTGATTTTTGCCACATTTTTTAATATATTATATAGATTCTTTTTGAGCAGGCTCAAAAGTCCTCAAGGTCACCAAGAATTATAGAGTAAAATAATCTACATTTTGTTTTAAGTTTCAGTTGTGCGCTCTAATTTTTGACCCTGCGCATTTTAGTTTTGAGGCAATGAAGGTTTTGACATAGAACATAGGCGTGGGTTTTCATTTTTCCTAAGTTTTGTCTAAGTCTCAAAGTCATGCAGAACATGCCAAGTGTCATTAGCTGGGACACATTATAATTTCTCTAAGTAACGTGGATGGAGCCACATGTCATATTAAGTAAATAGAGTACAACAAGTGTCAGCATCCGTGTCTCAATTTCTTATAAGTTTCAAAAGCTTCTTTCAATAAGATTCTCTCAAATTCTTTCAAAGGGTGCCAAGTGGAAACTGTGAAAGGTTTTAATATGTTTCTCTAAATGTATCAGAAAGTGCCATGTGTCCCTTGTTAAAGCTTGGTGGAGACTGCCAAGTGTCAACATCCATAGTTTCTTCCTTTTGTTTTGTTATTGAGTAAGGACTATGGTGGGTCTTGGGTGAGTTGCTAAAGTAAGCAGAGCATGCCAAGTGTCATCATCTTTGTGAATCTAAAATGAGTCCCAAATGTTTCTATAGTGTTTCTAAAGCTCAGTGGAAGTTACCATGTGTCATCTTCCGTAGGACTCTCAAAAGGTATCTAATGCTTCTATAGACAAGCAAAAGTTGCCATGTGTCACTTGTTAAGATCAACAGAAAGCACCACTTGTCCCCATTCCCATTTTGAAGCTGCTTGGGTAAGAAGTGTTGTGGGTCCCATTTTCTATAAGTTGATAAAGTTTTGAAGCAGTGGATTGTGACAGATGAAAAAGATGGAGCACTCCCAATACAAAGACACATTAAAGAGTAAAAGTAGTGAAAAGTGTTGTGTGTCTTCTGTAAGTGCCATGGAAGCTACCAAGTGTCATTTTCTAGTGCCTCTTGAATAATGAGATGGTTTTTAAGTGAGGCAAGTGGATGCTATCATTTGTCTCAAGAGTTGTTTTTCTAATAGTAGAAAAAGTGCCACATGCTAAGTTCTTTTTTTTCACAGAAAGATGAAAGAATTTTAAGTAAAATGTGTGAGCTATGTTATTTAACTTAGGGTTTATAGTCGCAAAGACTAGCAGATGTTGCCAAGTGTCCTTTCCTATTTCACAGTGGGAAATGCCATGTGTATCTGTTTTAGGCAACGAACTTGTGGGAAGCTAAACATTTTAGATTCAAAAGATATCTTCTATTAGACACTTCCAGTTAAGTTTTAATTCAGTTACACCGTTAAGATTTTGATCGTTCAGGCAATCTTGAGCTAGCCCTATGCTATAAATATGGGTTCAAATCATAGGTTCAAGAACAAAAAAAATAACAAGAGGAGAAAGAAGGAAAGGGAGAGAATTTTTTGATAGAGAGAGGAGAAAGAAGGAAAGGGAGAGAATTTTTTGATAGAGATTGTTATCAAAGATTTACAAGAAGTTTTTGAGACTTTCTTGCTATGGCCAGTAATATCATTTGCCTTTGTTCTATTTTATTGATTCAAAAAGTTTGTATAACTGTGCATGTATCAATGCCTTTTATGTGACTATAAAATTAATAAGAAGATTGAGTTTTGTGACTTTTCTAATATTTTATATGTTATTGCAAAATTGTCTAAGTTGTGAGCCTTTGATTCTATTTGTTTTCATCTTTTACATTGATCATGCATTGTTTGCTCTTTAATGTAATTGAATCCTAAAGATAGCTTCACTATGCTTAGTATTAAGGATTGAATCATACTTAGGTGCATCACCATTATTAAATTTCCTTTCATTGCATTGGTGATTCCATTTAATTTCTATCCCTTTTTCCTATAATATATTTGAGATAAAGAAGAGCTAGCTTCTTTAAAAGCTGGAGGTCATTTTAGGTCACAAGTCCCACATTCCTAAAACTTCCCATTATTGGTGTTGGAAACAACACAATTTTAAGCATCAATAGTATGACTCTCCCTCATTGGGCATTTATAATTTTACCACTCATATTTTAGTGCAAAAATTTTACCCTGAAGGCTCAAATCAGTTGTGGACAATGCATTTTGATGGAGCCAAGTCCAAACAAGGATCAAGTGTGAGAATTGAACTAATTGATCCTCAAGGTAAGAATTTCTTGGCCACCTATAGATTAAAATTTACTTTTATTAATAATAGTGCTATGTATGAGGCTCTAATATTAGGATTACAGTTTGCACTAAAGATTAATGTAAAATAGATAAAAGTGTTTAGGGACTCAAAGCTAGTAGTCCACTAGATAAGAAACAAATACTAGCAAAAATTGTTTTAATTGAAGAGGTATAAGCATAGATCATGGGATTTAATTGAAATATTCAAAGTGTTCAACATAGTGGCACTCCTAAGAAAACAAAATTAAGCCACCAATTCACTAGTTGTAGTTGATGCCAATATTGAGCCATTGTAGGAGTCTGAGGTAAAGAGATTTTCTATTGAGCTGGTTCCCTATCCCTCTATTATAGATAATTTAGATAATTATCAGGTCTTCAGTGATGATCAATAGATTATCTAGTTCTTAAATAATTCAAGGGATTCAAATCTTAAATCATTGATGATAAGGACATTAACCATTTTTGTCAAGAAGAGACAGATAAAGAGGGTGTTCTCTAGCTTGAAGAGAATCAAATACTAGTCAACTTAGTCTCCTTGTAAAGGCCTTTCAACTTATATCCTTAGTCACATCAACTTAGATATCCCAAGGTCGATGAATCCAAATTCAAGAATGAAAATTTGGGAGATGATCATAATCCACGTTATATCAATATTGGTCTTAGCTATACTCTCAAGGAAAGGCAACAAATGAGGGATTTAATATCTCAGTATAGGAATGTTATCACATAAAAATATGAGGATCTAAAATTATATGACCCATATGACATCATGCACATAATCCTCTTGAAACTAATAACCCATTCAAACATAGGCAAAGGCCACTAAACCCTATTCTAGAGCCTCTCATTCAGAAAGAAGTAGAGAAATTATTAAGTGCCAAAATCATCTTACCCATATATCATTCCACTTGAGTAGATAATTTGGTCACAATAAGGAAGAATAATGGAAAAATTAGACTCTACATGGACTTTAGAAATCTAAGTAGGGATTTTTAAAAGGATAATTATCCTCTACCTTCTCTAGATGAGATAACACAAATAGTGAGCATTTTTTAGATGATGTCCCTTTTAGATGTATTTTTAGGCTATAACCAAGTACTAGTGTAACCAAAAGATAGAATTAAGACCAAATTTACCATGAAATGTGGAACTTATGTGTAAAAAAGGATGTCATTTAGCATAATCAATGCAAGAGCTACCTTTCAATATGTCATGATTCATGCCTTCAAGGGACTGACTGGGAAATGCATAATTATTCATATAGACAATCTCATAGTATTTTCAAAGAATATAAAGGATTATATATCTCACCTATAATCTATATTTAAATGATGCAAAAGATTTAGTATTTCATTAAATATAAATAAAAGCATATTTGGGGTAATTGAAGGCAAACTATTGGGACACATCATCACTAAGGATGGGATCACCATTGATCTTGATAGAATCCAAGAAATTTTAAATATTTAGCCACCAAACATTAAAAAGGAACTAAAATTATTCTTTGGAAAAATCAAAGTCATCAAGAAGTTTATCTCAAGGTTTATATAAATCATCAACTCCTTAAACACTATGCTTAAATATGATTTTAAAGAATGGATAGCTGAAGCCAAAAATTCCTTCCACAATATAAAAGATGCCATATCTGAGGCTCTAGTATTGATTATTAAAAACTTCATAAAGGATTTCTATTTTTACTCATTCACCTCAAAACATACCATTGCTACCATTATTATGTAGAGGAAGGATGAAACTAAACATCTAACTACCTTCATGAGTATAAATTTGAAGGATGTAGAGCTCAAATATTCAATGATCGATAAATATATTTTTTCTCTAATCAAGGTAGTGAAGAAATTTCAATACTATATCTTGATAAATAGAACCTTTACCATTGTACCTAATTCTACTATCAAGCTCACCCTATTACAGGATGAGTTGGTAGAATGTTAAGACAAATGGATGGCTAAGCTCCAAGAGTTTGACATAGAGTTTAGGCTTAAAAAGATCATTAGAGGACAATGCATTATTTATCTCATGATTGAGATGGATCCCCAAATCACCATTTAAGAGGTATGTACAACAAAAGTTTCTAAAGGGGAGTGGTATAAAGACATAATCTAATATTTACTTATATGAACTTGCCCCCTAGAGCTTAGTAGGGAAAGAAAAAAATCCTTGAGGCTCAGAGATGCTCATTTCATGATCAAGAAAGGCATCCTCTATAGAAGGAACTATGAAGGTATATATCTTAGGTGTGTATCTATAGAAGAAGCTAAGGAGATCCTAGAAAATTTACATAAAAAGATAAGTAGTGGTCACCTAATTGGAAACACCGTAGCCCATAAAATCTTAATATTAGGCTACTATTGGCCAACTATATTCAAGGATGCTCATATGCACATTAGGAATTACCATGAATGTCAAGCATTGGCTAAAAGGGAGGTTCAACAACCATGCCTCTATATGTAGTTGTTGAAGGAAGGCCATTTGCACAGGAGGGCTTGGAATTCATTGGTATAATCAAAAAATAGTTAGAAGTGGTTTCCACAAAGAATAATAGAGTGTAGGATGTGATTCATTTTTTAGAAGAACACATTACTACTAGATTTGGAATGCACATCTCTATAGTATGTGACAATGGACCAACATTTATATCATCAGAGTTCACTGAGTGGGCATATGGTAATCAAATTATAATTAGATCAGCTTCCAACCACTACCCTCAAGGAAATGGATTAGTTGAGTCAAAAAATAAAAATTTGATTGAGGCAACCAAGAATTCAGCAAGGGACAAGCCTAGAGATTAGCATAATCTACTAAATTATGTTCTTTGGGTAGACTTAATGAGATACAAGTAAGCCTTAAAATATTTACCCTACCTACTAGTATATAGATGAAGACCTAGTTTTCTTATCACATTAAAGCTTCCCACTTATTAGTTCATACAATATTACATGGGACTTAAAGATAAAGTTGAAGGAAGACTACTTGACATAATAGAGATGGAGGATTCAAGAATATAAGCTTTACATACATTCAACAAACATCAAGATGTAGTTACATGGTGGTTTGACAAAAGTGCAAAATTCAAAGCATTCAAAATCTTAGATCTAGTGTTACTATGGGATAAAGCCTATGAAAAAAGGGCAACACAACAAATTTGCTCCATTATGGATTAGACTATATCAGATTTTAGAGATCTTTGGTACTAATGCATTTCATCTAAAAGACCTCCAAGGTAATGATCTTACATATCTAGTTAATGGATAGTTCCTAAAGCATTACTTAAGAGTTATTTCATTTTTGGATATTACTGATTAAGAGGATTTAGATGAGTTTAGACATAGGGCTAGATTAGATTTTTAGTGCTTTCTAGACTAGTTTCTTATTTTCCTACTTTTTTAGATTAGTCATCTTTGTTTTCTTCTTTGACATTCAAAATTATTCTTGCTCTCACTATTTCTAAAGATAAAATCCAAAACAACTAACTTGTGAAAAAGGATAAAATTAAAATTCTAACACTTTGGGGACTAGTTTACAAGGCAAGTGTATTTATATGTTTTTGAGTCTTTAAGATGAAGGCACATAATCATGGATTATTCTGAATGGTGTCATAATTAAATACTTTTACAAGGCATGTAGAATCTTCTTTCAAATTACTTCATACAAATTTATAAATTTTTCTTGTTTTATTAGATCACATGTACTAATCATGATGAATACCTATTGGAAATGGTAATTCTAGGTCTAGATTTGGCTGATAGGGACATTCTAGTAATGATTTATTTTCTAATTATACCAGCTCAATGGTGTTTCTTCTTCTCTCTTTTCTATTAATTTGAAATCAATAAAATTAAATAATGAAAATTAAAGAAAAGAATTGATGGTTTCAAAAGAGAAAAATAAAATAAAAGGGGCTCACATGATGAAATAAGGTCAATGTACCATGCATCGTGATCAAAATAAAATACTAGAATTAGAAGAGAAGGAGATAAGAGTATCTCTATCAGGGCTATGGATTCTTGGTTGATATTAGAATAATTCTTGATCTTCCCTTGTTTTTTGCTTTAATAGATACTAGAACAAAACCTACAACCCCATCAAAACTTTAAAAAACCCATCACAGTAGGGGTTAAAAAAACTACACATTTTGACAAACACAGATCTAAGAAAATTAGAAGGCAAGTATGTTGTGTGAATCTACTTAGGAGTCTCTTTCATGTTTCTAATTTAAGTATTATTTTGTGGCACACTTCATGATTGATCTATTGATTGTTAACTAGAGTTCTAGGTTATGGAATACTCAAGAGTATTCCCCCTATAAGTCATCATTTGTTATACCAAACACACCCTTTTTTACATAAGGAAATGGGGACCCACATTTTTGAAAATATGATCTTAATGAGGAATCCTATTCATATGTTCTTGAAAATTTAAGGAAGTATATAGGACATTTAACTTTTTTTGTGAATGATATTGACATTATGTATTACAGGTAAAATATGCAGGTTCAAAGTATTTAGGATATTTCTTTCAACCTTCTTACAAATTTATCTTTTAAAATGTTATGTTTTAGGAAATCTTCAGTCCTATTTTATTTTGGGTTTATTTTTTGGATATCCTTACTTTTGTCAAAAAAATTGTTGTGGACTTTTCATCCAAAATAATTATCTAGAAAGAATTTGGCATATGGACTCTTTGCCTTAAGGAATTCTAGATCACATGAACTTTCCCTGAAACAAATTTCCTAATGGATTATCCCTTTGAACCTTTCCAACTTATCCTTTGAAACTCTCAGAATGACTTGTAACCATACAAGAGTACCCTTATGGAACTTTGGACCTACCTTTCAACTTTATGAAGTAGAACCTTTGGGAAAACTTTTAATCTAAAGTAGACCCTTTGTTTTCCTCCCATATACCCTTTAGAACCCTTGTAACTAGCCCTTAAAATATTTTATAAATGCCCTTTCCATCCCAACCTACCCTCCATGCTTTATGGAAGTGTCCTTTGAAATAATTGTTACAAACTTTTTACCCATCAAAATTCCTTTTGCTTTTTTGAGATTTCCATAAACCATTTCCTTAGGACTTATTGTTTTGAACATTTTGTCTAATGAAAAATCCCTAAAATAATTCCTCCAAAGGGCACATGCCCTTTAGACTTCTTGAATTGACCCTTCAGATATTTTGAAAGTCACCTTTTGGCCTTTTCAAAGTGACCACCTACCATTCAGGACCTTTGAAGTGACCCTTAGCCATATTAAAGTTCCCTTAACAGATCAAAGGTGCCCTTTAGCCCTCCAAAACTACCCTTAAGGAATTTTAGAAGTGCCCTTTGGCATTTATGAAGTAGATCTTTTGAGACTTTTGTCATGGATAATGCCTTATGAAGTGGACCTTTCAGACCAAAAGCACCCTTTAGGGAGTTTGAAAGTACCTTTTAGACATGAATTAAGCCTTCATAATAATGATTTCAAGACTCCTACATAATTAAAAGATTCCTTTACAATAATTTTTGTAGATGCTTTATCCAAGATAATTCCCCCTGAGAGAATTATCCATGAACATTGACCTGAAAGTGTTGTTTTGACACTATGGTCCTAAGTGATTTATTATAAAAAATAATATTGAAATTATTCCATACTTAGCCAAAGAAAGATAAATACTTCCTATTTGATAAATGTTAAAATCCCCCACCAACCCAAGCTAATAAATTTGAAAAGTGAATGTTGTATATTTAATATCGCATGAACTGGTATTCAATGTAAGATCCTATATAAATGATATGTAGCCATTGAAGTCATCATTTTCATCCAAGATAACTTGAAATTGAATCATATTCATTCCCAACCATGATTGAAATCCCTAGTCCATACTTTGATAATTCAATGAGCATAATAGAGACTAAGCTAAGAGCCTAAGTGATGGCATAGTATGAAGCATATCAAAGGGAAGTGTAGTAGTCTAGAACACAACTATGGATTCCTCATCTGGGATGTTTTGAGGAACAAATCCCCTATCTACATTCTTAGTCAAGGATTATATAGAGTTTAAGGACACCATATTTGATGTGAAATTATTCCAAGATAAATATCATAATTACTCGTAACTCTAGGATGTTATTTATTCAATTGACATGTTTTCACTGGATGATAAGATAGTACTAGTATAAAATATATTCATTCATGAACTTATAGACTATAAATGTCAAAGTTTGTATTTCACCATAACTAAACCAGAGGTTATGCCATGTATAGACCTCATAATGGATTTTTATCTCAAGAAAAATATCATAAGATGTGTACTTATTACATTCTAGTAGAGATATAGTGGTGGTGTATATCTCTAAAAGTGACTTTTAGAGGTATATCTCTCTCAAATTACTAGACACCTATTACAATAAGCACACTTGGGTATAATTCAAAGCCAAAATATCAATCCCTCCCAAAGGTGCTCTCTTCATTATTTCTCCCAGACCAATCCATCACTTGGTAAGGAATGAAACCAAAGGGAACAATTCTAATTAACAAATTTAGAATGGGAATCTAGATAGGTATGGATTTAAACAACAAATTATATGGGGTGCCCAATATCCATTTTTTAAACTTATATTGGGTGTCATTACTTCATATGTTGCTATTGCATGATGTTATCTATGCCTTGGGGGAGGTCATTAATTTGAGACTAAGAGAATAAATTTTCACAATGATAAATATTCCACCCCCATAGGATAATTCTATATGATGTCATATTTGGTTGACATAGTCATGTGAACATATTGTAAAGACTTGGGAAATCTATGTGCTCTGACCATAGATTACATAAAAAATAGAAAATGTGACCACTTCTAATTTATGCATATATATGCTTACCACAAACATATGGTTAGAATGTGTGAAGATGTTTACCCACAAGTGTGGCAAGCCATTCAAGGCTCACCTATGCCTCATTTTGGAGAGAAAATTATAAAATATTTTATAAAAAAATGATATTTTTTCCTATACCTAGACATTACTATCATTGTGGTCTAGGGAAATAAGGTTGAGACTTTATGTCTTCCAAGGTATATACCTGATAAGTTGGCTGAGTAAGAGATTGTTTTCTAGTTGTGTAACAACATCAAGGAGGATTTAGTTGGATATAAAAAAGGATTATTCTTTGGGATCCTAATTTGAATTAGCAGAATGACATACACCATGAGGAAACATCTTGGAGATGTTGGAGGAAATTGGAATCGATATGGCTTCCCTATGATGGAACATAGAGATTAGGATCCCCATGGGTTAATCTAACATCATATTCATGGTTTTAACATTCATTACTACCACTAGCCTTTTTATTATGATTTTATTTTTATGAATGGCAAGTTAGATAAAGAAGTGATATAATGAGTATAAATCACTATGATGTAAGAAGATCATTTAAGGATGATCCAAACTAAACCTAGTATCTCTACTAGGTAAATGGATAGTTGAAGAGCTCTTTTCAAGGGATGACAACATTCAAACTTTTGGAGGGAAAAATATACTGAACAAGAATCTCCTTCATCTTAAGGACTTTCATTAAAGTTTAAATTGAAATTAGTCAAGAAACAACTCAGGCTTCTCGAGCTTAGTGCATAAAGAGGAGGAGAAAGGTGAGATCCTATCAGTTTGGACTCTAATAAGGAAGATGATAAGATTCAAGAAAGGTATGCTATTATCACTAGCCAAGTTCCTATGGATACCCCCTATGTATCTATTATTTCATCTACTGGGGTAGATACTACACAAGCAATAACATCCACCTCCCAAGGCTCTCCCATCCCAATAAATACCCCATTAGTCTATACCCAAAATCCCAAGACTCCCATAGGTAGCCCCATAATTAATACATCTTGAGGCTTGCCTATTCCACCTCTGAGCTCACAACTATCAAGAGAAGATGAAATTATCATCAAAGACATAATGGATGATTTAGATGAAGAGGCTGAGTTGGAGAAGGTCAGGGTTATGAGTCTTTAGGTGAACCTCATTGAGATTTAACTTTAAAGTAATTAGGCATTTTCTACCTTTTCTTTGGCTTCAATTTCTATTGTTGATTCAATACCTATCTCTTTTATATAACTCCCCATTCCCTCCACTACACCTATTCCTTCCATTTCCACAACCACCATTTATCCTTCCTTCACTACCACACCATTTCCCATGGCTATTCCCTTTATGCCTAGTAGTACTACTACTATGAGAATCCAAAAAATGAAGAAATTAGCTAGCTATGTTCAAATTACTATTCCCACCCCCTAACTTCATGTACAGTCTACACATCTCTCCCTTCCACTCCCCATTTCCACTTCTATAGAAGAAACTATAATGACTAGAATAAGCAGGGGAAGGAAGGAAAAATATCACATATTTTTAGTCTACCCACTTCCTCAAGTTGGAGGAATGGATTGGTTAAAAATAATATGGCCTTCCTTACATGATGTCTTGATAAAGGCTAGTAATAAATAGAAGAAAGAATAAAGGAAGTTGAGAAAGAAATAGTTGTTATAACTGCTAATACACCTCTCAACATTCTACCTTGGGCTATGGAATTGAGGAGTCAAATTCCTTGATATAAGGTCATAGATCTCCCCTCTATGTCCACTTTATTTTACTCCCAACTAGTTCAATCTAAAGAGTTAAGAGGAGAAAATTTGAGGATGACTAGGGTGTGAGCATCATCTTTGAAAAATGATAATGGATGTTCTTCCTCACTAAGAGGTAGATTAGGTAGCCAAGGGAGTCTGTATATGAGGAGAATATTTTAGACTTTTATCAAGCACACAAGGATGTTGTGGTGGCCATCCATGAAGGAATAGAGTTAGCTCAGTAAGAGCTAAAGGAGGAAGTACAAGAATTATGGGCATAGATTGAGTAGCTCAAGAAACAATCTAGCACTATGCATATTCCTATAAGTATAAAATCCAAGGTTTAGGAAGCCATTTATTTTTTTAATAATTCTTTAGAGTCCATAAAACTCATAAAGGTGGAGATATCACCTTATACGAACCAAGAAAATGAGCTCTGTAGCTCTTTGGCTGAAGATAATACCAAGCTTAAAATTCTTGTTGCCTACACAAGAAATTCATTATACAACTTGCTTGATTTAATGACTACATTCAAGGCATATAATGCCCTAAACCTAGTTTTCATCATACATGAGGAGGCCAAAGAGTGGTTGAAGGAAATTGCAACCTTAATTTTAGATTATCAAACACATGAGGCCTAACTCTTCCAAATTTTGAATGAGTTAAAATTATCTAAAGCAAGGGATTATACAAGTAAATTGATTATTAAAATCAATTTTGATAAAATTATCTAGGAGGCCACTAACAACTTCAAGTAAATCATACAAAGCTTGGTAGTGGAAAGGATAGAACCAAAGTAAAGAAAAGTGAGGAAGAAGGTGATTGAAGTGGAATTTTTTAGGAGTAAGTTATAGCTAAGGAAAGATGAACATACAAGACTCCTCAGGAAAACCAACAAACTCCACTAACCTTCATTGCTTAAATTAGACATCATTCACCAAAAAAATGAGGTAGTGCACAAAGTCTATAAGGATAATGAAGAGAAAAATAAGTAGGCTTATAGCAGTGTTGCTACATGTTTAGCTTCTAATCCCACTTTGAATCCTACTAAGGCCAATGTAGCACTTTAGATCACACAACCTTATACATATGCAAGTAAAAATCCTAGTGGAATGTATATTTTGATTCCTTCTAAAATAGACAAATCATTGTAAAATTGATAATGTATTTTTCTATACACGCACACAATGCACTCTTTGGTAAAGTTAGTTTATCTATTTATAGATTTTCTTAAATGATTTTAGACCATAGTTAGAAATACATGTTCTAACAACCACATGTAACAATCATTAATATAATTGGAGGATGAGGTGGCCCATTACTCAAGATATATAAATATAATTATATCAACCAACTTTATTTTTTGGATTCAAAGAATTTGAATACAAGAGCAACAAGCAATTTTGATTGACAACAAATGTGTTTGTGTATTTTATTTCCCATTTCATGTTATTAGTTGTTATTTATATGGTTGTTTTCTTCAATATTATTTAGTGTGCTCAATCTAAAAATATATTCTTGACTATTTTTATTGATATGCTAATCTTAGATGTGTAATAGCTATTGAAGATCAGTAAATGTATTGATCAAAATAGTCAATTTAATTTGAATCATATTTATAGATGTGTATTGGTGTTTTCTTGGTGTATCATTATAAGTGTGTGTCATATCTACCTTAGATAATCCATTAGCCCAAGCCATAATCTCCTACTTGAAGGGTGTGCAATAATAGGCTTGATAGGAACAATTTTAGGATAAATTAAAACCTAGATTTATCCCTAAATGGCATACAAGAGAAAATATGAAATAAATTTATCAAAATATTATAAAAATAAACATAAACATGCACATAATAGGAGATTATATATTTAACATGGTTCACCCAAGATGGGCTACATCCACAAAACTTGTCCATTATATTATTTCTAGCAATACAAGGGAGAAAAAAATCCTATAACAAACCCTATTACACCTCTCTACCTTTTTTGCTTCCTCTCTGTGTACAATATTTCATTATTTTACACACTCATACATCTCAGCCATATATCAATAATTTTTAGGTTAAAAAACACCTAAATATAACCTCTACTATGATATTTGGAAACTTTTAATAAATGGCCTAAATTGACTATGAAATTACAATTTTAACCTAGCTGAAATAACATCACAATTTTAACCTCTAATCTTGGAAGACAATCAGGTTCCACACCTAACAAGCAACCTTTGTCTAAGGCTAGTGGATTTTCTACATCTATTTTCCTTAGAATTATGAGTTGTGCTTGTTTTCATGTGTACAATTTTGGATAACAAAGGGCATTGGTTTTATAGAAACATAGGTCTATCCAGAAACTAACTAGGGAAGTAATTCCTGAGACCATAAAGATTTCTTTTCTACCTTACCTTACCCTCTTTTTGTGTTTTGTTATTGAGATTTATGAAAACTAGATTAGATACCAACCATCCATCCAACTCATGTAGGAACTTACTTTAATAAAAAACCACACCTCCATACAAAATTTTTTGTCAACGACCTACATATCCTACCATCTATTCCATCAATAGGTTGTCAAAGATTGTATACCTGTAACTTATGCCTTGGAGTGAATTTTACCTCCATCGAGATCCTAAAATATTAGAGGCTACCTTTTTATGGCTATGGTGTGTATAAAACCTGAATCAACACATAATAAGTTTTTTTCTATATACATGAAGTTAAGTTACTTGGTCATATTATTTTTAAAGATGGGCTTGCTATAGACCCTAATAGGGTGAGTGTGATACTAGCCTTGTCATTGCCCAAACATAAAAAATCTTTGAAAAGTTTTCATAAGAATATAAATTTTTTTAGTAAATTTATACCTAGATTTTCCACTTTTTTAAGTCATATAACATCCATGTTAAAGAAGAATCAATTATATGTTTGGACCAAGGAAGTGAAGGCTAGTTTTGAGGCCATCAAACAAGCTATTGCTTAATCACCTACACTAATCAACCCTAATTTTTATGAGGACTTTGTCTTATATTATTTTTCCAACATTGACACCATATATTTTATGTTAATTCATTAGAATAATGAGGGGCTTAAAAATCCTATAGCCATTTTTAGTCAAGGACTAGAAGCTTATGAAGAGAAGTACACCTATGTTGAGAAATAAGTATTGGAAATTATAATAAGTATCAAGAAATTTAGGCATATGATGTCCAATAAAAAAATACATGTTATGGTAAATAATCCAAGAATATGAGAGTTTATCTTGAATAAAAATGTAAATGATAAAAGAGTTAGATGGATAACTAAGGTGATGGAGTATGATGTTGAGATCAAGGCCACTGAGCTAGTAAGAGGGAGATGATTATGTGAACACCTAGAATTAGACCTAAATGAATATGAAGAGATGATTTTGGAATTAAAAGAGGGTCATATTACATCTTACACTTCATCTACTCCAAGTTGAACATAAGAAATGGTGAAGTCCCTTCACCAAGTGAGTGTAGTATTGGGATAAATCAAGAAAGAAGGAGATACTTCAGATTGTAAGTAATACATAATGTACTTTTAGATGGGTTTATTTTTAGTAAATACCTAAATGGAATGGTACTAATATGTGTGAAAATAGAATAGGTTGATAATCTTATAAAACATTTCCATGATGGATAAGCTGGAGGTCATTTTGTTCCTAAAACTACAATTGTAAAAATAATGAGGGCTAGTTACTATTGGCATAGTCTATTAAAGGATGCATATTATTGGGTTAAAATATGTTAAAAGTGTGAAATTTTTGTATTAAAAAAAATAATTTCAGCCCTTCTTATTCACCCTATTTAGGTTGAATAACCATTCATTGAATGGGGAATTGATTTCATTGGGATGATCTATCCTCCATCTAGTGTAAGCCATAAGTGGGTCCTTACATCTACTGACTATTTCACAATGTGGTAGAGGTAGTGGCCCTTAGTTAGGCTAATGAAACTTTAGTTTTTAACTTCTATGAAATCTTAATGACAAGGTTTGGGGTACCTGTAATAATAATTTATGATAATGCCATGGCTTTCAGTGTTATAAAGATAATGAAATGGGCTCTATAATATGGCATCTACTTGAGTACCACTTCTAATTACTACCCCCAAGGAAATGGGATAGATTATTCCACTAATAATAACTTGATAAAAATCATAAGAATTATAATAGAATATAATCAAAGGACTTGGCACACTAGGTTGAAGACAACCCTACTGGTAGATAAGTTCACTCCAAAGATTACCATTTGTAACTCACTTTATATGCTTATCTATGGAAGAGAGGCTAAGATATATATTTAAATTGAGTTACCAGATCTTGAGTTAACACATCATATAGAGATAATTTATAATTATATTTTATAGATAAGTTTGGTAGTACTAATGACCTTGGAGGAAGCAAGAGATCATGTTATGCACACCATGGAGTATCACCAAACACAAGTGAAAATAAACTTTGATAAGAGAGATATCTAAAAAACATATCAAGAAGGATATATTTTAATAAAGTGGGATGTTGATATATATAATCTTGGTAAGCACACTAAGTTTGATTCATTATGGAGTGGACCTTATGTTATCACTGCTTACAAGGAACACAATGTCTTTCATCTTGCAAGATTCAATAGATAAGAACTGAGTATCATAGTCAATGAGATACACTTGAAGCCATGATATTGAGGTTAGTTTTAAAAATTTATACATATTATATTATATATTTTTGTTCCCTATGTGATTCTTGCATGAATGTGTGTCTTTTTTGCTTTATGTTATTCCTTCTACCAAGTGTCTTGTGACACATGTGGTGTGGTGTTTTGTTTTATGTTGGTCTAATTTAGTTGGTTTCAATGTGGTTTTCAAGTCTTATTTATAGTAATGAATCCATATCCTAATTAATTTATAAGGCATTAGTCTAGATGTATAGTGAAGCATGTGTCAGGGAAACCCCCAAAAACAACAAACATGCTCCTATCCCTCCTTAGTCAGGATCTTGCTCTACCAATTAGAACACATGTGATTACTTCTTGTATTAGCAACTAAACACAGAATTATACCAAAATCAATAAGTAACTAGAAATATGAAACAACACAGGAATTAAGAGACAATACATAATTGTATTATATACATAAAAGAATATACAATAAGGAAGATGCCACTTCTTCCTCCACCTCAAAGGTTTGCCACACCTCAAGACCTTCTTCCCTCTCTCTCTCTCGGTCCCAACAATCAACTCCAATACAAAATTGATGTTCACCTCTCCAACCAGTTAGTAACACACTGCCAGTTCACCAAGTACACAACCGTACTCCAAGTAGATCCCCTGCTCTCTGCTACCTACAAATCACTAGACCTTACTCACTATGTAGACATCTCTACACCCCTAAAGAACCCTTGTCCTTACCTCACCAAGTCCTTATGATTCTTCAACCAGTACTCCAGTGGATCAGCTCCTTGACCTTGTAGACCTTGCAACTCTCCCTGATCATACACACTCAGCACCCCTTTGGAACTAGGAAGAGCTACACTAGCTCTCTCTAAAAGCTCTCTGGCTTTCTAGCACGCATTTACAATACAGCCCATGAGTCCATATATAGATCTCATGCTTAAAATAATTAGACTAACCTAATTACAATAATTAGACTCGCAACTCAAGACTACGACTAGCCTTTAACATGCAAACTAACAGTCTCAAAATAGACTCTCCCAGATTCATCATGCAAACTGCCTATTCTCACACAGGCTGCCGACATCAGCACCTCCATGACCGATGTCAGCTGACTGGTAACCGATGCCGGTTGCTTCCTCTTGCTATCTGACTGACATCGGCTGATCAGACCGACACCATTTCTCCTACAACTGATTCTGCAACTCTGCTTCCTCTGTAACTTCTCTTGTTTGCATCCTAGTGAAGCTTTTAGCTCCACAACCTAACAATCTCCCACTTGGAGATAAATAGCTGCACTTGTACCTATACTTGTACACCATCTAAATTATTTCCTGGCTTGTATCCCTCTTCAAGATCCATCCTGAAGACCAACCACCATGTAACTGTGATGTTATACCTGTCATTCAAGTAACCTGCCATATCCAAACCTACACATCCATGTAGTGAAGAACTTGACCCTACATAACAAGAATCCCTGCTGCTAGTCCCACTGAACTGCCCTCCAGTACTCCTTCCCTGAATTGGCTCCATACTTTCTGACAACCCCCACTACTTGGGAAAACTCAGGCCTATAATAGACCTCATGTGATTTCGAACCCTGTTTCAAGCTAAGCTTGAACTGTCCAACCATTGGTGTGCTTACCGATTCTGTATCCTGCGTAATGAACCTCGCCAACACCGTCTTCACATCAACTCCCACTGGAGATAAAATCTCCACATCTCTTATGCCAAAGAATTTTGCTGCTCCGAATTCTTCATGACACACCTCTGAACTAACCTTACCCTTAGCTCAGCAAATACCTGTATGTACAAACCTACTAGTAAATCACCCACATACAGCAACAAGATGATGTTGCGACCATCATCTACCTAGTAAGATAAACACAATAGTTACACTGACATTGACTGAAGCCATGCTTAGTCATCCACCTGTCAAACCCTGTACCACTATGCTGTAGCTTCTTCAAGACCATATGCCTTGGCCTTCTATCTCTTGTATCCATGCACTCTCTTCTCTAAAATAGGAATCCATCTCTCTCAGTGCTTACTTCCAGCTGACAACTCTACCAACAAGTACCTGTTTGGTTTTTCTCCAAGGATTCACACTCCTCATCCATGCCAAGCTCCCACTGTATCTGGACTCTACCTGCATTGCCTCTTCACATCCTCCTGGTTCTTGACCATCAGTAAGCAATATAAAGAAGGTGAACAACAAATATGAGGTTCACTTACCCTTTCTAACCTCCACATGAGCGTTTGAGACTTTTTGTCCGCCCAATATCCATTCAAGTGACCGATAACGGCCATCTCCCAGTCTACTCCTGACCGATGTCGGTTCCCTGCACTGACCCTGACTGTCGACGTCATCTCCCTGGCTGACGCCGATATCCATTCTGCTGACGTTGATTCCATCATGACTGACATTGGTCTTCCTGTTGCCGACGTCGGTTACTATGTGACCGATGCCGGTACCTGTGTTCATCTGTAAGTGACAACTTTTTACCCGCGAGCTCTCCATGGATCAAAATCCTAATCAAATCAACCCTGCTCTGCTCAGAATAATTCAGTTCTCTCACCTGATCTCTGTCCGTCATCTCCTCTATGAACACCAAGGCTTTCTAGTTCTTTAGCTTGTCAAAAACATCTATCTTCCGCTTCAGAACCTGCATTCTCCTTCTACATATGTGACTAAGCCTATGAAGCCACATCTCTGCAACAGAAGGTGAATCAGCAATATAAGTAGATAGATAAAGGATACCTACTTTCTTACCACCATCTAATTCAAGTGTATCCATTGTGAGAGTTACAGAACATCTCTCATCACCCAAATTTCCTGAAGAAATTAGACCCATCTCCAAGACTGGTACCTGCATGACTTCCTTCAACCACTGTGTGTCGTCCATCTGCAATTTCAGCTTCACTTCCCCTTTGCCAATTCTTTGGCAAGGCTCACCAGCTCCTCTCCCTGGGGCTGCATGGAAAGAGGCAACATAATCTGTTATCCAAGATTCAACTTTATCCAAGAAACCTCCCAAAGCATCCTGTGTAACAACACCTGCAACATCTGCATTTTCAGTTCCTTCATGCTGATCTGCTACCAACCAACAATTTGTTTTTCTCTGCTCTTTCTTTCCATCAATCAGACCATTCGTGCTATTCAATTTCTCCATTCATAGCTTACTTCTTTCTGCCATTGCTATACTCCCACTCAATCAGAAACCCCTGTGAGCAACCTGTAATCAACAAAAACTACCAGATCTGAAACCACCTGTTAGTAACCCAACCAAAATCTCTAATACCATGTGTTAGAGAAACCCCCAGAAACAACAAACATGCTCCTATCCCTCCTTAGTCAGGATCTTGCTCTACCAATTAGAACACATGTGATTACTTCTTGTATTAGCAACTAAACATGAAATTATACCAGAATCAATAAGTAACTAGAAATATGAAACAACACAGGAATTAAGAGACAATACATAATTGTATTATATACATAGAAGAATATACAATAAGGAAGATGCCACTTCTTCCTCCACCTCAAAGGTTCGCCACACCTCAAGACCTTCTTCCCTCTCTCTCTCGGTCCCAAAAATCAACTCCAATACAGAATTGATGTTCACCTCTCCAACCAGTCAGTAACATGCTACCAGTTCACCAAGTACACAACCGTACTCCAAGTAGATCCCCTACTCTCTACTACCTGCAAATCACTAGACCTTACTCACTATGTAGACATCTCTATGCCCCTGAAAAACCCTTGTCCTTGCCTCACCAAGTCCTTATGATTCTTCAACCAGTACTCCAGTGGATCAACTCCTTGACCTTGCAGACCTTGCAACTCTCCCTGATCATACACACTCAGCACCCCTTTGGAACTAGGAGGAGCTACACTAGCTCTCTCTGAAAGCTCTATGGCTTTCTAGCACGCATTTACAATACAACCCATGAGTCCATATATAGATCTCATGCTTACAATTATTAGACTAACCTAATTACAATAATTAGACTCGCAACTCAAGACTACGACTAGCCTTCAACATGCAAACTAACAGTCTCAAAATAGACTCTCCCAGATTCATCATGCAAACTGCCTGTTCTCACATAGGCTGCCGACGTCGGCACCTCCATGACCGATGTCGGCTGACTGGTAACCGATGCCGGTTGCTTCCTCTTGCTATCTGACCGACGTTGGCTGATCAGACCGACACCATTTCTCCTGCAACTAATTTTGCAACTCTGCTTCCTCCGTAACTTCTCCTGTTTGCATCCTAGTGAAGCTTTTAGCTCCACAACCTAACAGCATGCATTCCCAGGAGGTTGCAAAAGATGTTAGCCAAATTTTGGCTACCATAGACTAGGTTCATTAAAAACTTTATTTTTCATGTTTTATGACCTTATTCATAGTCTTTCCATACCTTTTAGGGTATTTAAATGGTCTTGTTAAGTATTATTAGCATAATTTAAGGTTATTTTGATAAGATTAAGGTAATGTTTGTATTTTGTCTTGTGTTAGTCTAGTCATAAGGTGAACACGAAAAGATGGGTTAAAATGATGTCAAAGGTTCAAAAGTGTCTCTCAAAGTAATGCCATGCCCTAAATACCTTGTATGAACATTTTACATTTTTTTTTGTAAAATTTGAGGTTATTTTGTGAAGATTAAGGTAAAGTTTAATACAAGGGAAAAGTGCATATAGTCAAATTACATGCATGACAAGGCCAAGAAAGATCAAATATCCATCTAATCACACTTGTCAAAGATTTTGAGGTAGTTATATAACTTGAACTTATGTCAATAATGTCATTTGGGGTTAATTTTGTAGGTTTAACATACAAATTGAGAGAATCACTCCTTTTCAGCTAGTTATAGGCACTTGTGCAAACTTGGGAGATCCATTTGTAGGTGAAAATGTTAATGGTTGTATATTCACCTTCTCTAAGATATATAAATTATTTAAAATCTTACTCAAGTATTCCAAAAATTACACCAAAACCTCCATCACCCTCTTATCAATGTTGAGGTATGTTCCTAGTTTTGGGATTAAGGCATTGATGTTAAAATCAAGTTAAATGTCTCTCATTTCAAAAGTTAGAGTTGATGTCATGCTTGGTGAAATGGTGTGTAAATAATAATTTTTGTTTCTCTTTTGAGATAAAATTTGAAGGTACGTAGTATCATTTTTGGGGTTTGATGACATGTCAAGATCATGTTCATAGCATAAATAAAACATCTTATTTAAAGCTCTGAGTGCTAAAGAGCATACAAGGTAATCACATGGGTCAATAAGTCCTTATAAATTCCTGATACAAGGTTGTGATGAGACTAAGACAAAGGTTATAAGTCTATTAAGAATCAATTTTTAATATTGATATCATTAAGAGTCAACTTGTTTTTATCCAAACTTTGACAACTAGCCATCTTGAGTAGCTTGGCCTAGCTTAGTAGGAAAATATATGCGTAGTGGATGATGAATATTTGTGCTTTAGGTCAGTATAATATTAATTAAGTGTTATAATATATGATAACATGGGTAATAGGTAAATAATACTTTAAATGAGTTTAAAGGACAAGATTTAAGCTCAACTCCTGTATGAAGAGACCTAGTGAGAAGTTGTAAGCTTGGTGGCTTAATAAGATAAGCCTAGTAGCATGGTATGTTGAGCCATTGTAGACCTAAGTGAGAATTTTTTTTATTATAATATGATGTTATGATGTTTTATGACATTTGGATGAAGTTTTTAAGACATTAAAAGAGGCTTTAGGTTATGTTCATAGTCCAAGTAGGACTAGCAGTATATAGAATAAATGCATAAAGTGACCTATAGTATCCTAAGAAAAATTCAAGATAATTTCCAAGGATTAAATATATATTTAGAGAATTTAAAAATGTGTGAGGCACTGTGTTAAGAATTTTTACCAAATTTGAAGTTAATAGCTGAAAAAGAAAGCAATAAATTTGATGGTAAGGTTTTTTGTGTGCATAGAAAATGGTGTTGCATACTTGAGAAGAAATTTCTCATGCTCATTGGCACATGAAAAAACTACATGAGATACTGATCACTTCATGGTAGTTGGGTAAGTTCCCTAGCTTTAATTCCTTGTCATTGGTTTTAGGATTGAGGAGAAATCCTTTATGAATGATTGTTAAGAAGGTAAAGTGGACAAATCCCTCATAAAAACCCTTACAAATACTTGATAGGAAAAATGTAATTAGTTATGGCTCATAATGGTCCAATTTACCTATTTTATTATTTTTAACATTTAAATTACTCTTCAAGGTCCCCTTAAGTGGTTTTTGTTTGTCTTGCTAGTGAATAAAAGCTACAAGAAAATTTTGATTTTAGGGTTTTTATGTTACAAGAAGAGTTGACAAGGCAAAAAAATGTAAGTGGATGGAGGATGATGTTAAAAAATTATATTTTATTTTCATTAAATTTTATGAGTAGGTTTATGACCAAAAATTTGAAAAATTGGTCATGTAAGTTTTCCTATTGCTAAACTGGCCTAATGAGCAAAATAATGAAGAAACTAGGCAAGAATGAGAATAAGATTAGGGATTGGTTGTAAAGGACTAGGGATGGATATTAAGGTATGGGGTCATTATTAAATATCTATCCTTCCTATCTCATTTTTCTATAAGTGTTGATTATTCCTACACTTATTCAAAAATTTGTCATCAAATTGGATTGTCTACCACAGTGAAGTTTGTGAAGAGTGACATTATGAGATTCATTTGTAAGACCAATATTGGTACATGAACATGAAATATATATATATATATATATATATATATATATATATATATGTGATTATAAATTATCACAAAAATGCATTAGAATATTATAGAAGTGTCCCCACAGGTGTTCTATAAGTTGATTTTCTTGACTATGTTTTTGGTCCTACAGGAAACTTTTTTATGTATGTGAAAAAGATGTTCCTGAGTCAATTTTCACTAAGATGAATACTAAAAATTTATCAGAGGTGTTATTAATGAATAATAGTATCATTTTAATTAATTTTTTCTTATTTAAAATCCCTGATCAACCTTAAAGAGTCAAATGATTTTGACTGTGTTTTGACAATGTTTAGTGTTTCTGAGTAAGTCATCTACATGAGTGTTCTTAAGGCCATTTAGCCTATATGGTGGAGAAAAAATTGTTTTGGGAAGTTTTTTAAGTAATTATTATCATATTAATATAATTTTATGCATGGTTTATGTGGAATTTTTTTTTATTTGGTTCAAGTTTGAAAAATAGACTTATAGGCAGTAAGAAGTCCTATTAGCAAGGACACTTAATTGGTAGGTCCATGTAGTGAAATGGACCAAATGGAGTTGGAGACATAATATGAAATTATAAAGGGTATATTATAGATATATATTAATTTTTTCATGCATTTTATAATATAGGAAGTGTTCTTAAGGGTCTGAATGGTAACGTGTGGATAGGACAGACCTAATTGCATTAGGTCTCCATTAGGCCTAATGGTGAAATTGGTCCTTAGGGACTATGAATGACTAATGTATTATTTATTTCATTCATGAAACGTGTGTATTGATA
Organism: Torreya grandis; assembly: GCA_037957365.1. Lineage (NCBI taxonomy): Eukaryota > Viridiplantae > Streptophyta > Pinopsida > Cupressales > Taxaceae > Torreya > Torreya grandis. The sequence goes on from JARHVA010002154.1 coordinate 232,005, forward strand.
TATTTAAATCATAATACAAGAATTTTTTAGATCTTGGTTGATCAATATGGGTGAAAGAAAGAATTGAGTATAAAGGCAAGGCCTAATAAGGCTATTTTGTCTAGTTAGAATAGTGAGCTATTGAGAAAAGAATATAAAGTTTTTTTGAATAAGTTGAGGGATTTAATATAATTATAATAATTATATGAATATTACATAAATTTATAACTATGTTTTTTTAGGTATTGAATAAGGTCAATTAACCTAATATTGCCAAGGAAAGGGCTAATTGAGCGAGAAGGCCTAAGAGGTTATATGGTAAGATTAGAGGGTAAAGAATACAAGATAAGGTTATAATATATAGTTTAGTTATAAATATGTGTTTTTAGGTGAAAATATATTAGAGATTAATTTTTTTGTGCTAAGTTACCTAAGGGGGTTGGATCCTCCTTGTAAGATTGAGCTTGTAGAAGACTAGTTAAGTTGGTGCTTATCCAGATAGGGGTTAGAGCTCCTTGTGAAGTTGGTGCTTCACTAAAAATTGGATCATGACATTTTATTACTATATTAAATGTTCATGTTTTAGTATTTTTTATCCCCCAATAGGGTTTCCCACATATTTCATGTTTTTACTTGTGATATGCTTGTGTAGTTGCTTTGTTTATGTATTAGTATTTTATATGAATGAGTGATTCATGGAATGATGAGTTAAATTAAATAAGTGATTCTCTAGAAAATGATTTAAAACCCATTATTATAACATTTGGTATAATATTAGGTCATTTGAAGGATGTCTTATAACCTAAAGGAGATTATAAACAAGCTATGATGGCTAGTCAAGCACAAGGTGGATTCTCTACAAGCAAAACTCCATTATTCAGTAGATCAAATTATGATTTTGGAGTGTGATAATGATAAAATATATTATTTATCAAGGTAATTATATTTTTAAATTAGTCTTGGATGGGTATACTACACCCTCTATTCCTTTTATAGATGCAGCAAGCAAGAAGGCTAGTGATAACAACTCAAAAGTAATGGGATTATGTGTGGTCTATTTGAAGCAGGATTTGTGAAGGTTATGCACTATATATCTACCAAATAAATGTGGGATAAGATAAAAAAATATTCATGAGGTAGATTCCGAAGTCAAATTGGCCAAGTTGAAAACTCATAGAAGATAATTTAAAAGTCTAAAAATGAATGAAGATGAGACTATTGTAGCCTACTTGTTAAGGGTTGATGAGGTGGTCAGCATCATAAGAGGTTTAGAATAATTGAAATAGATAACTATTTTTGAAAAGGTTTTAAGGTCTCTAACTTCAAAAATTGATTCCAAGGCATGTTTTATTGAAGAAATGTAAGATTTAGACAAACTTGAGATGGATGGACTTCATAAAACCCTAACAACCTATGAGATGAGGATAAGTGAAGGAAGACCTACAAAGAAATAATCTAAATTCAAGGTAGAAAATAGTCCAAAGGAGAATAATACACAAGGTAGGAAAGTTAAAGACAATTATGAATCTAATATTGATCATGATGATTTGATAACTTTGTTTATAAAGAAGTTGAAGATAGGCTCAGGTAAATACAAGGGTAAATTACCTTTCAAATGTTTTTAATGTGGAGAGATAGGAAATTTTGATAAAAAATTCCCTCATAATAATATGGATAAGAATGATGAAGAGCATGATGAAGGTCATGATGATGATAAAATATCTCATAGGTCTGATAAGATCAATAAAAGCTTAAGAAAATATGATAACAAGAAAAGGTTCTTTAAAAACAAAAGGAGCCTTTACATGAAGGAAGATTAAAATTCATTTAATGAAAGTGAGAGAAGAGATTTTTATATTTTCAAAAATTATTTAAATCAATTATCAGTCCTAACCAATGCTTCATAAACTCATAGTCATAATATGAACCTAGTCAAATGTATATATAAGTTTCATTATAAGGAATATATATTTAGAGATGAATAAATTTGTGTATATATTCTAAAATAAGCACAATAGGTAACCAATCAACATATAAATCCATTATATATTTAACCCAATATATTCACTATTATATAAGTAAATAGATCACTATAACCTATACATTATTTACACACACACACACACACACACACACACACACACACACACACACACACACACACACACACACACATGCATATCTATAGGTCCTCTCATGTTACCCAATACTTTTAGATTATATGCACATTCCCATGTACATTTATATTTTTTTGGTTTTTCATATATACATAAAATGAAACCAATCCTTCAATATTATTATAAACATAATGGAAATATATTTCCATTTGAGGTGACCTAAGGGAAAAAATCGAACACATCTAGGGTTTTGATTTTTTATCTTCTCCCTAATGATTTTCCATCTTAGTTCAGATTGCATACCATGTTGAGCCCTAATTTGGGTAAATAACCTAGAATATTTTATATGTCAAAGAAATGAATTATATGAGAAAGTAAATCCACTATCTCTACCATAACTCCAAGCAACCCCAAAAATAACTTGCAAAATTTTGGGCATGACTCAACATTTTTCCATGTAGAATACAAAATAAAGTCTATGTTTTGGCATAATCCTGATTAACACATGTCAATTCTAATAAAAACCCTAAAATATCAAAAATTACACATTAAAATAATGTTAATTATAAGATGGTAATATTGATTTCATATAATCAATATAACACTACGATTTTTAATAATGCAATTGAATTCCACAAAAGTCATTCAAACATTATTGTTAATAATAATAACCTTCTATGCATTATGTGTATCCACATTGGTTACAAATAAAAATATTGACTTAACACAAGGGTCACTTTATCATTAACAATGACTTTTGTGAATTTAATCATTAAACAATGAAACTCTAAAATAATATTGACTTAACATGATATCAACTTAACATGAAAAGTAATTAAGGTAATAGAGTCCCTTCTACTACTATAACAATGTATAATAAATAATAATATATCATAATACATTAAATTATATCCATAGACAGAAACAATTCATAATAAATACATACAAGGATCCTAATCACTCATTATAGCAACATCATCATATGAGATAAGCTAAGTATGACAATATAAATTCAACACACAACTAGATTAACATGAGAATAAATCATTTCAAAATAAGTAATAAATATCACATATGAAATAATAATATAATCCATTCAAATCAAAAAAATATCTCAAAATATTATTCTAATTGTGGTGTGTGTGTGGGTTTGTAGTTTCCATTTTATTATCCCCCAATGCCTTTATCTAGGCCACCCTCTTTGATGATTGCCTCCCTCCATCATGGTCTGAGAGATGGATTTATCTTGCATCCACCTTGAGATAGTAAAGGTATTTAACCAAAAATAACATATAATTTATAATATACTATTGTAATAAACTAAATAAGCATGATCATCATGTACATAACATACAAGTACAACTAAATCAATAGTTAATGATCATGAAATTAAGCAACAATAACTATCCATACATCAACATATGAAATCAAAATTAAATAAAATATTAATTAGTCAAATGATAACTATAAAATCCACTAATAAATAGGTTATTAGTTCTAGAGAGTTATTGAGATGTGACATCCTTCCCCCTAAAGCTAGTCATCATCGTAATGACACTTATTCCAATAAAAGTTTTTGAAATTAAACATAACTTAGAAGAAAATAAATAATATATAATATCATATTAAGTAGAAAAATGTGAAAACAACTTGTAAAACTCATCATAATCCTCCCAAGTGGCATTATCTTCATAATATTGGTCCCACTGGACCTTGCACTATAACACTTCTCTATTTCACAAAATAAGTTTATGAGTGCCAATTATTTTGATTGGTTCTACTATGACCACCTCAGAATATAGAACATGTAAAGCATTCAAATCCAACACATGTTAAGGATTAATGCCATTATTTTTAAGATAAGACACATTGATAGCATTATGTAAAAGAGATAGAGTTGGTGGCAATGCAAGATTATATGCTATAAGATTGATCACTTTCAGAACCTCAAAGGGTCCCACATATCTTGGTGAATGATTCACTAATTTCCCAAACTTAATTGATACTTTTTGAGGCTTAACACCCATAAATAATTTATCACCAATATAAAATTGTCTTATTGTTCTCTTCAGACCAACATATTTTTTTGTCTATCATTAGCCTCGACCAACCTTTAACTAATTATTCTAACTTTGTATTCCATTTACATAGGCATTTTAGGTCCAAATACTACCCTATATTCTAACCTATCCTAAATAATTAGTGTTTTACACCTCTTTCCATATAATGCCTCAAAAAAATCCATTTTAAACATTGATTGGTATGATTTATTATAGGCAAACATAATGAATGGAAGGTACTCTTCTCACTTGTATTACTGATCCATGTAATACATTCAAAGGAGATATTCTAAAACTTGGTTAACTCTCTTTATTTGTCCATCTATTTCTAGGTGATAGGAAGTACTAAAATTCGACTATGTACCCAAAGTTGAATTCAAGGTCAACTAAAATATATAATTCATTCTTGGATCTTGATTAAAAATGATATTTTTTGGAAATCCTTGTGATCGGTACAAATCTTTCATGAATCTCTTTACAAGCATAGGTGAATCATATGTCAAGTTTCCTAGTATGAAGTAAGCTACCTTGATTAGTTTTTCAAAAATAGCCAAGATCATATCATGTTAGTTTCATGATAACAATAACCCTTGGACAAAGTCCATGCTAATCACTTTCCACATCCATTCTGGTATATCATGAGGATATAAAAATCTTATTGGATGCACATGCTCATCTTTCACATGATAACATTCCAAATAATAAGATAAAAAATCTAATGTATCCATCTTGATCCCTTTCCAAAAATAGAGAGGTTTTAGCTCAACCATGAGATTAGATACACTAGGATGTCCTAAAAATGGGGCATTGTGTAATTTCTTTTGTACCATGTTCTTCAAATTATATTTATCTAGAACATGCATCCAATTATTTTACCTTAGAAGACCATTAATCTCCAAATTGAATCCTTTATATTTAGGATTATGATCATTTTTTTACAATACTTTCTTAAGCTATTCATAGAATTCATCTCCTGGCAAGAATTTAATTTCCTAATTTTGGAAAGTACTCCTACTAATAACCAAGGATGATATTTACCTTCTACAACTTAGGGAATATACAACTCTATTTTCCTTACCCTTGATATATTTAATATAAAAATTGTAATCAGATAAGAATTATAACAAACATCTCTAACATGTATTTAGGTTTAGTTGGGTGAAGACATACTTTAGACCTAAGTTGTCAGTCTTGAGCTCAAATGGTTTCCCCAATAGATAATGCCTCCAAACTTGTAAGGCATACACTATTGTAAAAAGTTCTAAATCATTAGGGGCATAATGTATCTCATATGGCTTAAGTTTTTTGGACTCATATATTATAATTATACCATCTTTCATAAGAACTCCTCTAAGTTCACCCCTAGATACATTTATGATTATTGAGAACTGACCATTAGGATTAGGAAATCTTAACACAAATGTCAAAGTAAGCCTTCTTTTCAGTTCTTGAAAATATTTTTCCACACTTATCTAACCAAACAAAACTCTAATTATTCCACTAAAGAGGGTAATTGGGTTAGTTATCCTTGAAAAAATTAAAACAATTTTTTGATAATAACCTGATAAACCCATAAAAATTCTTACCTCATGCACATTTTTAGGCATTGGCCATTCCATTATGGTTATTATCTTCACCAAATCCATTGAAATTCCATTTTCAAATATAATTTGTCCTAAATATTGCAATTTTTTTGGAAAAAAGTACACTTGGACAACTTGTCATATAATTTGTGCTTCCACAACTAATAAAAAACCAATTTTAGATGTTGAATATGTTCTTCCTCATCCTTAGAATACATGATGATATCATATATAAAAACCAACATAAAGTGATCCAAATAATCCTTGAACACACTATTCATGAGATTCATAAATGTCATTGGAGCATTTGTTAACCTGAAAGGTAACACTGTGAACTCATAGTGCCCATACTAAGTTCTAAATGATGTTTTGGGAATATCCTCATCTCAAATTCTAAATTTATGATACCTTGATCTAAGATAAATCTTAGAAAATATTTTTCCCCTTTCATCTAATCAAATAGATCATCAATGTGAGGTAACAAATACCTTTTCTTGATTGTCTCCTTATTCAACATCCTATAATCAATACATAAGTGAAGAGTACTATTGACCAAATTTTGAACCTAAGTAAAAATAGGTCAACCCATCTAAATTAAAAATTTAATAGGTTTTTTATATGGTTTTTTCATGGTCTAAAATGGTCCTAAATATCCCTTTATGGTCTTGTTTTCCCTTCCTTATCCCATAACAGTTTTGGTCTTATGAACACTTGTCTAGTCCAAGAGGTCAATTACAAGGTCTTATTGTTTCAAATTTGGTAAAAGGTTTAATATACTTAAAATTAACTAAAAATATTATTTTAATGTCATTAGTGTGATCCTATCATGCTCTAACCTTTATTTGACTCTCAAATGCAAAAAATGTCAATTTGGCCACCTTTTAGCCCATATAGAGGAATGGGATGTACCACTTCAATAATAAAAAAATTAAATAAGATTATGAATGAAATTGGTGTTATAAAGAGGTTATAAAATGTTAATTTTTAGTTAGGTACTTACAAAATTGTAGTTTCAACCTCCCAAAAATTAAAAATGACACTTTTAAGCACTTTTGGGCACTTATATAGCCTTAAAAACTAGTTATCAGTTGTAAATGGTTTGGAAGTGTCTCTTGGGATACATAAAATAATTTTAAATATTTTTACCAAGTTTAAATTTGAACTAATACTCCAAACACCTTTTCTTATCCATCACTTCCTTCATAAGCTCAAAAAGGAAAAATTGAAGTGGATGGTATGATCAGGAGAGAGAGAGTTAGGAGATAAAATTTTGGAAATTATTCAGGGTCCTAATTATCTTAAAAATAATTTAATTTTTTTTTAATAATGATGTCCTATTATTTATTAACAATCACTAAGAGTGACAGTAGGTCACTATGGCCTATTCATCCGAGAGGTGTCTATTATTGCACATGTTTATCTAGTTCATAAAATATATGGAGAGTAATGATTTTTATGGTGTTTTATAGATATATTTTATCTCCATTTCATGGTGGTTTCACCATCCAAATAATATCCATGAGGTGCTTTCACTTGGAAATAGAATGTCTTGGTGTATAGGCTATTTTAGTCAATTCTAATACAAGTTTATATTTCCTTTTCATGATGATCATTATTAGGGTCTATCATTATTCATTTTACATGTATAACCCATTATTTTAATGTATTTTATGTTCTACTTGTATAAAATATGTTTCTTATTCAGATCTTCAAATTTTTGTCTTTGGGAGACATTGTAAGTGTTTAAACAAGTCTACTAGAGTTTGATTATTAATTCAAGATAAATTAATAGTAATATTCCATGGTGTAAGGTTGTTATATGATATTTTGATCCTAAAAGTGTAAGAATTTAATGATAGGATCCCCTATGCACACTTTTAAATGGGATTTCATAGTTGTTTGCTCCATATGCAAGCTTGTATGAAATATAAGGGTGTTTGAAAGATGTATATTGTTCATATAATGACCTAACACACTTATCCATGAATTAGATAATCTTGGTTACCTAATTTACACCATTAAATTTAATGAGATCACTATTTTTCCAAGACAACACATAAAATAAGTTTATATGTGCTGACTATATGTAGTCTATATAAGACTATAGGGTAAGTTGAGGGTGACTATGATTCTTGTATTGAGTTTTTGAACCATTGAGTAATGATATAATTATGGTTATTAATATGAATAATGTTTAAAATTCTAAGGAATTATGAAATATGACCTTGTGTATCCTATACAATCAAATGAGACCTATAGGCCTCAAGCATATAAGTCCTCATTTTGGAGCATGGTCATTACTCTCCAACATAAAGTGAAATCAAGATAGGTAAGGTTTGAATGTAACACAAGGTAAAGATATTTATTAAACTAATTATGATCATTAGGACACTCACTATCAAAAATCCAATGGTCTAATCATTCAATATGCAGTCAACACCCTTTAACTTTCTCATATAATCACCTATAGTTTTATATACTTGGTGGCAAGAAAAAAAAGTAATTGGAAGATGTCTCAAGAAATATACAAAATCTATATAGATGGTGGAATCTATTTCCATTATCTAAATATTTCAAACAAAATGACAAGAGAAAAGACTAGTTTCAAGATCAAATCACACATAGTCTTATCCCTAAGAACACGTACAAGCCATATAAGGAGAAATAGAGTCAGGAATATATGAGAAATGTTTAAAAAACCATTAAAAACTTAAAACAATGATCAGAGTCTATTGGGAAGGTCAGTGATGTAGAGGAGACATATTGGAAACCTCCTTACATAATCAACAACCTAAAGGTCACCTACAGGCTAGATTGAGAGACTAAATAGTTTTGGTCTTGGGTAAAGAGACAGAGGTGTGTGAGAAACATCCCTAAGTTAATATTGAAACCTATTTATGAGTTCCATATAGTTTTTTAAACTATTTAATAGGTTAATTTTAGTGAAAGGAGTCTAGGTTTTAAACACAAAAGTGTAGTCATGAGCCCTAATAAGCAGCTCTAGGCCTTTTTGAAAGGTTAACTTAGTTTCTAAGCTCAAGTATGAGATAGGGATATTGAAGGTTATTTAGAACATAGTTGATGAATATATTCAGGTCCATATACCATTTTAAAGTTAGTAATTAATAAATTTAAGACCTAAGACATAAGGTATGTAGTCAAGAGAAATTTTAAAAACACTTACAAGCTAAGAGAGTATAGACTGACTATAGCATTAATATAATGGTAGAGTAAGTGTTTGAGAAAAATTTGAGATAAATATAGACTATAATAAATATTAAATACTATTTAAAAGTTTATTATGTAGTGAATGAGGTCTCAAAACTCAAATGATAGTTAAGAGATTCATGAACACCTACACACTATACAGGCTACATGATAGTAACAACAGACCTTAAGCTTGAGTGAAGAAAAAAGATAATGTATGAGAGGTTTTAAAACATAAATGAGAAAATATATCTAGGTTCATAAAACATTTAGGAAGATTAGAGGTAAGGGATAGGTCTTAAAAACTCATACATAGTTTGAAGTAAGTGAGAAGTACGTTTTCTCTTTGAGGACTTTTGCTTGGAGTAAAGGAGAGTATGGACTGATAATGGATATTAAAAGGATAAATTAAATTTTAAAATGGTTTAAAATTTCATGAATATACCATGGAAACCCTCAAAATATATGACAAAAATATGAGACATTAATGAGTCCTATTTTAAGTCACACAGTGAGTCACTAGCAAACCCAATCCAACTAGTCTTAGGAAATCTATGTTTTGAGGCTCCTATAGGTATGTTAATGAATTGAAAATTGGTATATGTGGTGGTCATGAGTTTAAAAATACTTAAATAAACTCCTTAAGGTAATAAAAATTGTGCAATTACTCACTATTTTTTCTTAGACCTTGCCCACTCCTTGGGCAAAGGGTAGCCATGAGACCTTCTTAGACTCAAAGCATGAAGCAAGCATTATAGACCTTGTTGAGGGACCCTAAGGGAATAAATAAGAATAAAATAGGTTTAAATACACTTCATAGGTGGAAACACACTCAGGTTTCCATCCAAAATCCCTTGAGGGCTAGCAAGAGCGAGGTAGGTCTTAAACCCCAAATAACCTGATTAGTATAGAAGTTACATATACAGGGTTAATGAGCACTTCCAGAGCATTTAGAATCATGGAAAGAGATGTTTCATAGGTTTTTTATCTCTCAAAAAAACAAGAATGATTTTAAATACCTATAACTCAAATTATATCTCTCTCTATGTTTCACTAAAAAATTTCTTTATTTTTTGTTTAGAAAGAGTAAAACTTGAAAGAAGTGTGAGGTTAATAGAACCTAGATTTGGTTTGCACTCAATTATTAAAATAGTTGTATATACTCTTATTTATTTTGTGAGGATGATTTATAGATAATAAATACTATAAAAGGGTTAATTATTTAGGTAGGTGGGTGGACTTCCTAGCGTGAGCTAGATCCAAGAAGTACATGACTTCCTTAAAGGTTGTCAATCCAAATTTTAGAAAAGTTATTATTTAAGAAAGACTGCATAACATAATGAGAGAACTTAATAAAAAGAAATAAATAATTTTCAAGAAATAATGCATTTAAAAAAATAATTTTAAAATAAATAATAAACTATCAAGGTTTGGTTTAGGTGTGGTCAGGTTGTTGTTGATTTTGGGTAGTGATAGAGGTCAATAAAATATGGGTTTTGGTTGGGTTTGGTGGTTGACAAATGCTTATTGTTTTGGTTAAAATGATTTACATAGTGATTTTTAGTGATCATTGGTAACTTTTGGTGGTTAAGGTATGAATTTAACCGGTCGACAAATGACCTATGGTGATTGAAGGTAATCATTGATGGTCACTATGGGTTTGACAGTCTCAACTTTGGGAAAGAAAGGGACTGTGGGTAAGTTGCATAGGGGTTCTATAGGTCATTTAAGAGTTATGAGAGAATATTTAAGGTCTAAAAGGTATCAATATTAGGTTTTTGGTATTATAGATAGTTGATAATGGTTAGAGGGTGCTTGGTGGAGAGAATGGTGTTTAGAGTTGCAGAACTACAACACTAGAGAGGTTTTAGGGAAAGGTTAGAAGTATGTGTAGGATCTAAGCTACTAAAACAAAATAAATTAACTAAAAACTAGTGTAGAATGATTATATTTTATGTTTTATGGCCTAGAGGAATATTCAAGCTAAAAAGGAGCCACTTCAGAATTTAGAACAACTTGGACAGAGTAACAGTACTCAAATTCTTGGTGTTAAGAATGTGGAAATGCCTCCTTAGTCTTTGTCTGGTTTTGGTTTGGTTGGGAAAATTTTCAATTTTATTGGGATTAAAAATTTATCACACCCCTTAAATAATCAATTCAACTTCCTCTTAATATCTTAATAAATAATAAAGGAGCATTGAAATGAAAGAGTTCAACAAATAGTCTAACATGCATTGATCATGTGAACAACAAACTAAAATTAAACAATTGGTAATTAAAAAATAAGTTGAATTCAATTTGAAATTTAATCCTTTTATTATGCATATTTTAAGTAACCATTTATGGTTAGGTTTAACCATTAGTGGTTTAGGGCTGACCGTAAGTGGTCGAGGGGACATAGTCAAAATTAGCTAAATTTAGCCAATTCCACTAATGACTGGTGATTAATTCCATAGGAAATGGTCTGAGGTTAATAATGGGAGAATTGGGAAGTGTGAAATGGTGTGTTAAAGGTTTAGTATAATTAAATAAGTTCTAAGGGGTGGTTTAAAAGGTAATTCGACATCTAGATCCATAGTGTATGGTTTTCTAGTTCTACACTCTATGCCCAAGAATCTTAAGCAAACCATTTGAAGAGAAACTTTAGATGCTCATACCATTGCTCAAAATTTTCATGGGAGTATAATAATTTTTTAATAGTTTAAGGTGTCTATTAAAAATGGGTTTTAAGTATAATTAAGTCATTTAATGACCTATTTTTTATGAATAATCATTAAGGCCCCAAATAGGTCTAAAACCTCTTTTAAACTCTGATAATGACTAGTCATGGGGAAAGGACTTTAAAAGCAGATATAATGACATATTTTTATCCTAAAAACTCTTGTATGTTGTTTATGACTATAATTAGGTACTTCACATGTAATTTTTTCCTATAGACTAATATATGGACTGCCTAAAATACCCTATTTTTTCATGATTTTTGTGTTTTGTAGGTGTTATGACAAGGGAAGAGATTACTAATCATGGAATTATGTAATTTTTTTAATTTTAATAGTTTTTAAAAAATAAAAACATTCATAGGGTATTCTTTAGATGATCAAACTATGCCCATTTTTCAAGGTAGTCTCAAATAGGCTCAAAATGAGACTAGGTGGTAAGGCCATTTCTTGGTTTACTATTTCTACTCATTTTTTGCTATTTAATATTCAGAAGAAATAAGAAACTAAAGATAATGGTTAGGGGTTAGATGATACTTGGATTAAGTTGTGCACCATATCTAGATGATTGAAGGGACTCCTCTTTAGCTGTGGAGGAAGACACCTGTAGAGAGAAAGAGACTTAAACAAAAAAATGTTAGAGACAGATATAGTGGACTGCTAAGCACATGCTCGGTCCTAGAAGTGCAAAGACTTCCTGGAGGGATGACAATCCATGTTTTGATAAAAGAGTGTCAGATAAAGAAATAGTGAAAGACTTAAACAAAAGAAATGGAGATAATACGTACCTATATTTTGTTGTCGATCTTCCATAGTCGCTAACATCGGTTAGTCTACCGGCGTCAGTTGGTCAATAAGGCTGACGTCAGTTAGGCTACCAACATCAGTAGGGGCAATGGTCCTTAGACGGGTCTCAGAGAATGTCTGTAGTCAGCAGAGGGACTCTGTGGGTTTAAAGGGTCTGTGCAGGGTTGCAGGGATATGAATAGGGTCTGCAGAAGGACAAAGGTAGAGGCTAGGTTGTCAAATAGGGTAAGGGTGAGAGGAAGGCTTTTTAGCCTCTCCAAAAATAAGTTGGGTCTGGTCTGGTTGAAGGTCAAGTTAGGTCTGGTCTGGTTGATGGTATTTAGAAGTAGTAACTAAAAACTAATCACTAATACATTCTAAATTACTGAAATGAAAGGGCAGAAGGAATACTTAGCTCTAGTGAGATGAAGAATCAAGGTGTTAAACACTTGTACCTATTGTGACTTGATATTGAAGACCTCCTGCAATGTTCTAATTCAACTTGGAGTGATTTGTGTAGAGTCTTTGTGTCCAAGGTAGTGTTAGTTGAAGTTTGATGCCTGGTGATGTCCAAGTCTGAGTTGATAGAGAGAGAGAGTCTGAGTCTATCTAAGAGTGCATCTAAGAGTCCAAGAGCCCGTAACTCATCGTTTAAAGTCAGTTTATGTAAATCAATGTCAGTGATTCCATTGGCGTTAGCTGATAGTTGATTGACGTCGGTGGGTGCAGAATGAGTAAAAGGGCTAACAAGCCCGTTCTCCATCCGCCAAGTGCATAGTCTGTTGGGGAATGGTTGAAAGGTGAGGCTATTAAGCATGAGGGTGGGTTTGGAGGTTAGGAATGGTGTAAGAATAGGTCTTAGGTAATTAAGGTTAGGTGACCTAGTCTCAGGGTGAGTCATGGGGTGAGAAATAGTCTAAGGGTGAGGTGTCCAAGGTGAGGTGTCAAGGGTGAGGGGTCATGGGTGATGTTATTAATTTAAAATAAGTAATTTATTTTAAATTAATAAAGCATGTAAGGGACCAAGGGGACCAAGGGGGAGTCGACCAAGGAGTAGACACAATTTTGGTGTCTACATTTGCCCCTTTTTGTCTTGTTGGTTGTTCTGGATGAACTGTAAGACAAAAATAGGAGTAGATGCCCCATGTATGGGATGAGGTTGTTTTTGTCTTGTTGGTTGTTATGATGAACTGCAAGACAAAAATAAGTGTTAGTTGCCCCAGGTATGGGATGAGGTTTTTTTTTTCCTATTAGTTGTTCTGATGAACTTCAAGACAAAAATAAGATTTGGTTGCACCAGATGTGGGATGAGGTATTCTACTCATTTTTCCTTGGGCTCATCATATTTCTTCTAAAATCAAACTTTTCATATAGTTGCATTAGGAAAAAGATTTCTTCTTGCATCCTTCCTCTTCTATCTCTCTATTTCGAAAGAAAATCATAAGCACAAGTTAAAAAGAATATCTTTCTTTTTCTTCTTGTCACCCTTTACCTTCTTACATCTTCGAGTAGTGAAAATTAATGCTCTTAAACCTCTTCACCATTGTCTACATCTGAACAAAACATTTCATTTTGGGTTAAAAGTTAAATGCATTTCACTCCTGCTTGAATGCATATTTAGCTCATCTAGTAATTAAACCGCATTATGAATAAACCGTAGTGCACATATGTTACACAACCTGACCACATTCATAATCAAACATCTAAACATACCTGAGATAAGGCCCAACTAGGATTTCACCACCTACCAGATACCTTACCCTTCCCGGTGATCCTACTTGGACTTCACAACCAAGGGGAGAACCCACTCTGTTCTCTGGTAGAGTATAAACTCTAGGCAAAGTATATATTGGCTAAGCAAACCAGCTTGGCTCTGGACTCGTGAAGTGAGGGGAGCAAGCCCCTAGCACCAAGCCACATACGGAACCTAACACAGAACTTTGAGCACCAAAACTAACCTAAAACCAACCATAGACTGCCTCTTTTAGGACCCGTTCTAAAAGCCAAACCTCCCCAAACATATTCTTATAAGGCATAAGCCACCACGACTCTAAAATTTATTCATAGGAATTAAACATTTAGAGGTTGCTTGCCTTTATCTTTTCTGCTATTTTCATCTAATTGTTTGAGCTAGTGAGGATGCATCATTTTGAGACCAAAAACAACTCATAATCTTCATTTTCTTCCAAAAACTTTCAATTTTTTGAGTTTCTAAAAACACACAGACACCGACATCAGTTTTTCCACCGATGTCGGCAACTTTTCCTCACCGACATCAATTTTTCCACTGATGTCAGCAATTTATCCTCACCAACATCGGTCACTGTCAACATTTTTTTCCTTTCAAAATAGCAAGCATAAAACCTGACTTTTTTTCTGTTAGACACATCTTCTAGTTTTTTGAGACTGAAATGCATAGTTTCTAGAACCTGAACCTTTTTGTCTTGAATGGTTTTGACAGATAGTCAAGCCAAAAATCTTGTTGACCATGCAAGGAAATAACCACTTCCACCCTCACCCTTCATATCAAGTCACCAAATGGAGTATAATTTAGATATTGAATGTACTCCTATCCAGCCTACCCCCACCAATCAATCTCCAATCATTCTCGAAGGGGATCAAAACTTTGAGAGATTCCTTGACCTCAATGTTAAGGCTCTCCAAGACTATCTTGCAAGAAGTCAAATGTGAGACCCTTCATGTGAAGCGGCAATGGTATCAACTGAATCTGCTACCCAACTTATGACCACTCAAACCACTACCTCAACTATTAGTCTAACCATGGCCAATCCTCAAGATTTGACCTCCTTTTCTATTTTTAGACCTACCTCTATCAGGTTTTCTGTACCCCCTCAACCACAATCAATTCAACCAAGTTCTACATTTTATCAAAACTTTATTGTCTCGATTCCACACACTCTTGAACCTATAAATGTGGGAGTGACTACCTATCCTTTTACCAATGCCACCACTCAACCACCTTTGGCGGTATCTAGTCAACTTGTGCCCTTCAACTTCATGACACAAGCCTCCTTGACCTCAACATCAATCCCTATGATGCACTACCAATATGTTGCACCTATACAAATGCAACCAAGTAAGTCATATTCTCCTTCTAATGCCTTTCAGGTACCCTACAACTTATGGGGTGCCCCACCTACCAATCTATCAATCGATCTAATTAAGATGCTAATGGATAAGATGTCCAACCTCGAGACATCCATTTTTAGTTCAAGCAATGTTCTTTCATACGAACAAATCTGCAATGAACCCATTCACCCTTCGATCCCTATTCGACCATATCCTAACTAGTGGGAACTCCCCAAATTTACTCACTTTCAAAGTAAAGAGGACCCACAACAACATCTATGAGCATTTAGACACACTTACTACCTTATAGCCCACGATGATGCGTTACTACTTCGCACATTTCCCATGTCACTTTCTGGCGCTACTCTTGATTGGTATAGTTCCATTACCAGTCATTCACTCTTTTCTTTCACTCAACTCACCCAACTATTCCTTGACCACTTTTCAATCAACATCACTAAGAAGGTCTCCATTACATAATTCTATTCTATTAAACAATTTGATGATGAGTCAATAGCTGACTTCATTGCCTGTTGGAGAGGTTTGATTAACCAAATCTCTTTTTCTTTACCTCAACTTGAGCTCATTGAGCTCTTATCGAGAGCATGTGCCAAGCACATCTCATCCACTTTGTGGGTCTAAACATTCCACACATTTGATGAAGCTTTCACCATGGCCAAAAAGCTTGAACTCCATGCTGTCGAAGAGGATAAGGTCAAATTGCATAGTAACACAAAATCTAATGACCCTTCTTCATCCAAACCTTCTTCTTCCAACTCCAAGTCCAAAGGATCGGCAAATGCTGTGGTCCTTAGACCATCATCTTCAACCACAACTAATTAGTCTCAACCTTCAACATTAGAATACATAACAAAACAATTCCAACAATGATACGTACAGTGTCAATACACTCCAATAGGAGAGTCATATGCTTCCATTTTGGATAAACTAGTCAAGAAAGGGGTCCTCAATCTCCCTCAAATTTGACCACCCCAATTTGACCCCTCAAAAGCCATCCCTGCCTGGTATAGGGAAAATGACTTCTATCACTATCTTCGTGTCAAAGGTCACGACATAGACAACTGCAAAACATTCAAAAACATCATCCAAGACATGTTGGATAAAGGGGATCTTGTTTTGGATAACCCAAATGTGCTAGCTAACCAAAATATGGATGTCTTTAGGCAACCATTCCCTAACTATCCCCTAGCCAAAATAACATTCAGACCATAGATGATGACCTTCAAGAGTGTAATATACGCATGGTCGACATGGTTTCTAACCAACCTCTTCCACAGTCTGAAGAGGTTAATCCACCTATTTGTCCACCACAGGTAGAAGAGCCTTCTTCTCCTATTTGTCCATCATAGGTAGAAGATCCTTCTTCTCTTATTTGTCCATCACATGTAAAAGACCCTTCTTCTCCTATTTGTCCACCTCAAGTAGAAGAACCTTCTTCTCCTATTTGTCCATCATAGGTAGAAGAGCCTTCTTCTCCTATTTGTCCTCCACCAATGGAGGATAATCCTCCATCCAACCCCTTTTCACACATGGGAGAGTCTATTTTGACCTCTCCCGCATTGGAGGATGTTTTGACAGCACCAACTCTAGTTGCCACGGCTTCAT
Source organism: Torreya grandis (assembly GCA_037957365.1). Classification (NCBI taxonomy): domain Eukaryota; kingdom Viridiplantae; phylum Streptophyta; class Pinopsida; order Cupressales; family Taxaceae; genus Torreya; species Torreya grandis. Next base: position 249,170 of record JARHVA010002154.1, read on the forward strand.
CCTTCTTATCATCAATAGGGGATCATACTTTCCCCACTCCTTGACCACACGTAGAAGCCATAACCATCCCATGCCTCTCAAACCTCACTCACTCACAAGTGAAGGTAGACTTGAACCTCACCTCACACAATAGTAGTCCTCGCATTAAACTAAAGAAGGCTACTAAACCACATTGGAGAACTTCTCCCCCACCTTCACTATTGCCCTCTATTTTGGGCCCACATTTATCCACCTTAATAGGAGTGATTCCTACTCTAACACCTATCAAAAATAGAAATAAATTGCCTCCATTACACCCTTTACCCACCAAAAACACCCTTCCTATAAAACATCCATCACCTCTCATCAAACAATTTCTGTCTACACGTGTGGCCACGCTACCAACTAAAAAGGTGACACGACAAACTCCCCAAACAACTCCTAAAAAGAAGTTGTCAACCCCAACTACAACAAAGAGTGCAATGCCATTAAAGGGTTCTTATGCCTCGATGTTATGTCAACTATTGCAGTCTTCGAGCATCACTCTCCCGCCCATTAAACCATATCAACCTCTCAGACCAAAACTTTCTTGGTTCGATGACACTAAGTTTTTTTGGTATCATCGCACACCTAGACATGATACTGAACATTGATGCGCCCTTAAAGTTGTCATTCACCGGCACTTGAAAAAATACACCTCTCACATTGAGACTTCTTCTAACCACATTTTTGACCAACATTCAACATCATCACATGCCTCCCAAACCTCTTCACCTAAATCGGGATCCCCATACAAGACTATGGTCCCTTTAACACCTTCCACCCCTTTATTTGAAATCAACATAATTGATGTGGCCACCAAGCCCCAAACTATGAAGAATAAAAGAAAAGACTAGACTTCTACACCTTTGACATATCTATTATTCGTCAAGACCTCTCAACCAACACAACCCAAGATTTCTATCTTGGACATGTCTCGACCAACATCTCTAGGGGAAATTCCTTCTAACCTCACTAGTCCACATGACGCTTGGTATAAGCAACTTGTGGACTACTTGACATACTCTATCATGCCTCCTAATCTCTCTAGTAATGCATAACAAGCTTTTATCAAACGTACTGCTCGATACACCATGCTAGGGGGTCTTCTCTACAAATGAGGTCAAGACAGCCTCCTTATCCAATGCCAACAACGTGCTAACCGACTTCACATCCAACATCGACCAAACCATGCCCACAATAATAATTTGAAAGAGCGAGATTTCAAAATCAGGGATCTCATCTCTATAGAAGACCAACATGTGACCAATTTGGAAAGAAGCAAATGGGGCAAGTTTGTTCCTAAATTGGCTCACACACCTTACATCATAACGCATAGATCAAGGACTTATCATCTATCTTCTCTCAAAGCCTGACCCAAAACCTGAGCCCCTTTATGCCTTACATCTACGACCATTCTACTGTTAGTTAAGTAATCATTCACTTGGATTTTAACTTGAGCTCATCCCTTGAGCAACCCCCCATCATTATCATTCATAATCCTTTCAACTCTTTTTTCCTAACATTAATCAACCCTTTTGTCAAGCATGAATGCTTTATCCTAATAAAAGGGAACCCTTAAGTCTCTATAGTCAAGTCCATGACAAAAAAGTCTAGTCAAAAAAAAAACAAAAAACAAATAAAATTGGGATGCCTAATCAGAGGTCATAAACTATAAATGTAGACTATTCCCTCGAAGGATAGCTACATAATTGCTGTAACTACTAGACTAGTCCCTTGAAGGATAGTTATCCACATATATCCAAACATATAAATCATAATATAGACCACTCCCTCGAAGGATGGATATGCCAAATTTTTTCTATATACACAACACATATGACCATAAAACAAAGCAACATCCTGAAGTAGACTTCCCGCATTGATCAGTCTATAAACTATTAAGTCATGGACTTGTCTATAGTCATTCTTAGGGTCACCTATAAAAGGGGCAAGGTTATTCTTGCCAAAAAGGGTTACCCCATCCTCACATATCACATAATCACACTTATCACCCCAACATACTCAAGGGATTTGGAGCTCACTTAATGTCAAGTGATTTGACTATTTCTCTAACACAAACCAATGGTCAAAGACGTAATGCATGAACAGGGCTTTTGTTTGCAAAAACCTTATCTATGCCATTATTATAGTCCTTATCAATGAAAGAGTAATGCGCCTTTCACTTCTTACACCTTGGTCACATACAACCAAATCATCTTATAACCAAACCAAACCAAGCCAATCCACTAACATGACATCATAGCCCATTTACACTAGTTTCTATGGACAACAATACACATGGAAACTATTGACCACACAATTTATGCCAAGCATAAATCATTACTTGCTAAAGCATAAACATACTCATTTCATTTTTCGCATACACCATCACAAATATGGAAAATTGCTAGGGATGAAAACCCATACAACCAATGTTATAGAATAAACCATCACATAATATGGAAAAGGTTGTAACATCATCATACCCTTCATCATTTCAAGCATGTACCATCACACATATGGGAAATGATACGACCATGAACCTAACCAAAACAATCATCAACCACTTGGACTCTATGAAAGAACTACATTGGCTTGAGGCTCTTAAACATAGGGGTTATATAGGTAGCACTCATCCTTCTGAGGTTAGCTCGGCCATTCACCCGTTTGTCTCCCTAATGACAAATGACCATTCATTCATTCACCTACTTGATGGACCAACCATATAACTTTTAACCATGACTTAACCTAGTCCAAAACCATGACTAGACCACTAGCCCTAACACTGTAGAAGTCACCTTTGACTTCTCATGGGGCACATTGGAGATCACATACATCTCCCTGACCACACCAAACACACTTGAGATCACTTATATCTCAAATTCTCGACCAACGACTTTGGAGATCGCGACTATCTCCTCCGACCATAACCACTTTTGAGATAACTTTGCCTTAGTTGTTTTGATTGCATGTATGCTACCTCATGAATGGTTAGCAAATTGTCCATGACCCTCACAAGTATTAGATCATGCTCTAGTTGATCCCCACTACTTGTGACATTTTTGTGTTTTCTAGGAGCACTTCCTGAGCCCAGGATACTTGGAACATGACAACCAATTAGAGCTACAGCTTTGATCATTTAACCCAATCAGCTATGACTAAATGCTGGGGATTGGTTACTTTGATTTTATCACTCCTCGACCTTTGATTGTGACAGTTTGACCTATCTATCACGTGAAGTGGTGTACGTGTAATCCCAACTATTGCAGTGTTCACACTCAAACTTCACCATAACCCATCCACTCTCTATCAAATTAGCACTTGATATCAGGTTACCTTCCCTCAACTCCCACTTTGAGGGGGAATACCTCATCCCACATCTAGTGCAACCAACTCTTATTTTTGTCTTGCAGTTCGTCAGAACAACCAATAGGACAAAAACAACCTCATCCCATACCTGGGGCAACTCACACTTATTTTTTGTCTTGCAGTTCATCAGAATAACCAACAAGACAAAGAAAAGATCTCATCCCACATTTGGGTCAACCAACACTTATTTTTGTCTTGTAGTTCATCAGAACAACCAACAGGACAAAAATGACCTCATCCCATACCTGAGGCATCTACTCCTATTTTTGTCTTGCAGTTTGTCTAGAACAACCAACAAGACCAAAAGGGGCAAATGTAGACACCAAAATTGTGTCTACTCCTTGGTCAACTCCCCCTTAGTCCCCTTGGTCCCTTACACACTTTATTAATTTAAAATAAATTACTTATTTTAAATTAATAACATCACCCATGACACCTCACCCTTAGACTATTTCTCACCCCATGACTCACCCTGAGACTAGGTCACCTAACCTTAATTACCTAAGACCTATTCTTATGCCATTCCTAACCTCCAAACCCACCCTCGTGCTTAATAGCCTCACCTTTCAACCATTCCCCAATAGACTATGCACTTGGCAGATGGAGAATGAGCTTGTTAGCCCTTTTACTCATTCTACACCCACCAACGTTGGTCAACTGTCGGCCGATGCCGATGGAATCACCGATGTTGGTTTACATAAACTAACTTCAAATGATGAGTTACATGCTCTTAGACTGTTAGATGCACTCTTAGACAGACTCAGATTCTCTCTCTCTGTCGGCTTAGACTTGGACATCACCAGGCATCAGACTTCAACTAACGCTCCCTTAGACACAAAGACTCTATGCAAATCACTCTAGGTTGAATTAGAACATTGCAAGAGGTCTTCAATATCAAGTCACAATAGGTACAAGCGTTCAACACCTTGGTTCTTCATCTCACCAGAGCTAAGTATTTATTCTGCCCTTTCATTTTAGTAATTTAGAATGTATTAGTGATTAGTTTTTAGTTACTACTTCTAAATACCATCAACCAAACCAGACCCAACCCAACCTTCAACTAGACCAGACCTGACTTCTTTCTAGAGAGGCTGAAAAGCCTTCCTCTCACCCTTACCCTATTTGACAACCTAGCCTCTACCTTTGTCCTTCTGTGGAACTTATTCATCTCCCTACAACCCTGCACATACCCTTTAAACCCACAGAGTCCCTCTGCCGACTATAGACATTTTTTGAGACCCGTCCAAGGACCATTGCCCCTACCGATGTCAGCAGCATAATTGACATCGGCCATATTGACCAACCGATGCCGGTAGACTAACTGATGTCAGTGACTATGGAAGATTGACAACAAAATATAGGTACGCATTATCTCCATTTCTTTTGTTTAAGTCTTTCACTATTTCTTTATCTGACACTCTTTTATCAAAACGTGGATTGTCATCCCTCTAGGAAGTCTTTGCACTTCTGGGACCGAGCATGTGCTTGGTAGTCCACTATATCTGTCTCTAACATTTTTCTATTTAAGTCTCTTTCTCTCTATAGGTGTCTTCCTCAATAGCCAAAGAGGAGTCCCTTCAATTGTCTAGATACGGTGCGCAGCTTAATCTGGGTATCATCTAACCCCTAAACATTATCTTTAGTTTCTTATTTCTTCTGAATATTAAATAACAAAAAATGAGTAGAAAAATTTACATACCTCCAAATGATCTCAAGGCCCAAATATTGACATGGAGGTTGGTGATGTCATAGATAAATTAAATCAAATTATTTTAGGTTATTTTACACATGTGGAAAAGGTCTGGAGAAATAAAATAGGGTCAAAAGAAAGGAAGCCTAATTGAGGCCTAACTCAAGAGAGAAAGGAAAAAAAATGGGTTTCCACTTATAATATAAAGATTAAATTTGACATGGATATAGAAGTCCATATAAGGTATTTTAATATTCCATTATTTTATCAATATCATCTATACAAATCCCACACAAGGAGATGTAAAGGAAAAAAGGCTACAAGGAAACTAGGCCTAGTGAAGGCTTAATGAGTAAAATGAGTTTTTGGGAGTTGGTAAAAGAACACAAATCATGTGTTAAAAACAAGATAACATATTTTAATACCATTAATGTGGTTTTTATAAGTTTAATAATATTCACTTGAGCTTTATGCCACTTGGACCAAACTAAATGTGGAAAATGAAGAGTTATAAGACACCTATGAATGTAACTAATGGAATGGTAAGTCAAAGGAGTTTCATAGGGTATATAAGATGTTTAATGAGATTTTTCATATAATTTAGAGTTTATTTCATGTTTGGAAGGTCCATTTTTCACTCCTTTCATTTAAATAAGGGTATTTTCTAAGATGTTAGTCAAGGTGTCAATCCATGTTATAACTCTTATGCCATTCAGAATGATGGAGCATCTTCATGGGGTTGACACATGGAACAAAAGATGTAATAGGTAGACACATGGAATATATGACCTAATAGACTATTTAATAACTCTTTCTTTCTTTTTAACTAGTTCTCTCATGCTTAACACTTGTTACTCATCTATTACATCTTACTCTCCCTCTCTTCACATTGTTCTATTTAAGCAACCATTTTTTTGGATTTGAAAAGGATCCACACATTGCTCATGGAGAAACCCTACCAAAATTTAGAATTTTAATTTAGTATTGAATTGAATTTAAGTTGGATGTTGTACTTATATCTTGTAAATAGTGATTTTGAGGATGTTGTATAGACGAGTGTTTAGTGCTAGTCATATCTTTTGTATTTATCCCTCATGTTTCATGCCTTATGCAAGTTTTTGGCCTTTCATAGGTCATATGAAGTGTTCTAAATTTTTTTTATTGTTTATATAATTTATATATCATTAGTTTTTCCATTATCACCTCTTTAATAATCATCTTATTACACATTTAATCATCTAAACCTTCAAATTGAAACACTAGTGTGATAGGGGTTGTTTAGAGTAGCATAATTAGATTATAAGTTGATATTTCATATTGAATATTTAACAAGCTATGGATTTCATGTTTGGTGCATCACCTCCACATTTTTTGGTTATTTTATTACTCTTATTTCCCTTCTCAATTTCAAATCAAGGGGTGTAGTATTAATCTAGGTATTATATTTTGGGAGCTAGCCCAAAATCTATAGGTTCGAGTCACTTAGAGGTCACCCAAAAACTAGATTCAATCCCATTACATAGATCAAGTTGAGAGGGATTTAATCACCCTATCATTGGGTATAATTTTGAGCTATAAAAATTCTAGCATACTTGATGGGACACAAAATATAAGAGGCTATCCAAGATAGATGTTGGTCTTAGCATTATTTTAGTAGTAACAACCTTCTTCATGCAACATTTGGCGACTCCAAAAGGTTTTGAACTCTTGGTTATTGAATAGTGAGCATACTTTCATGTTAAAGGTGACCACAAAATTATAATCAAAAGGTATCCCCTTATAATTCCTTAAATTACCTTTTTATTCATTTAAGAGAAAGAGATTTCGTCACACTTTCCCATACACTAAGTCACCTAGAAGAAGTCTCTTTAATCTAGATTGTCAAAGATCTCCTAAGGATAATAACATGGCTATAAATATGCCATTTTTTACCTTAAATTGTGATTATCATTTGAACATTCAATAATATGATGATATTCTAATGGATTCCCTCATAAATGTACCTTACTTCAATAGAAATACTTCTCTTACCCACATTGAACATATTCGAGACATGGCTAATTTTTATAATATTCACAACATCAAACAAGAGAATGTAGTAATCAGGTTTTTGGTAATCATTTTTAGAGGCAAATCTTTGGAATTATATAAGACATTAATCCCCAATTTAATTGACTCATGTGATGATTTGGGAGATAAATTGAGCAAGAGGTTTCAAGACAAAAGTGACCAGTTATCCTTGGTTGAGCAATTGACTACCATAAAGAGATCCCCTCATGAATCCATACAAGATTTCAATGATATGTTTCAAAAAATATGGGATGAAATCCCAATCCTAGTAAGACCCACCCTAAACTATTCTTTTCTCTACTATCTCAAGGACTTGAATAATGATATTGGTGTTATGATTCAATAAATGAATGAGAATACACTATAAAATGCTTATGAAATTAATATAATATCTGAGAACAACTTGATCCAAGATGGAAAAATTACTCCTAGACCTCCAATGCCTTTGTTTCCTAATGTACAAGCTACCATATCCACCATTACTCCTATCCCCACACCTAAGCACAAACAAGAAAATAGAATAAGAAGTGATTAAGAATCTTAAATAATAAATACAAACTCTTAAGAGGCAATAAAATCAATACCAATATGTCTTATCAAGGTTTTTTTGAGCCTTACTAGTCTAATCAAGCTCATAGATAACCTTTTCAAGGTTAATACCAAGGACAAGGGCAACTAACTCAACCTAATGTCTAAAATCAGATTGTTCCTTCTACTTCCAAGGCACTTTTACCTATTCAAAACAATTTTGTACAAGATAAGGGAGAGCAATATTCATGGACACAACCTCATGACCCTTTCACTTATGCAAATGAATAATTCAATCAAGCCTATATGGCTCAATGGCAAACAATGACTTCCATGACTCAAGAAGAGATTCCTAATGGAGGAGAGACTAATGAGGGGGATGATCAATAATTTTTTTCCATGATGAACTACTATCAATAGGACTCATTTGTTGTCAACTTCCAAGGAAATCCCAATGTTGATCCAAATTCCATAGTTTTAATTACAAGGTCAAATAAGAGATCTTTTGAGGAAGTTCAAGGAAAAAGTAGCAGTATAAATGTAATATCTCAAGCATACCAAGGATCATGTACAAAAAATTCAACCTTTATGAATCAAATAAATTAGAAATCTCAAAAATTTAAAGCTTCTTCTATACCTAATCCTACACATCAAGTGACATAAACTAGTGGTAGTGTTTTGGCTCCTAAAGCTAGCATCTCTCCTATGAAGAATATGGAGTAAATAAATAAGTTTCATGTAAGAATTATAATTTGGGAAAATATATCCATACCTAGCCAAATAATATTTTTCCAAAATGACCTCTCGAAGCTCAATGCATCATCTAGGCAAACTAGTGAAAGAGGGACAATTTTATAATTAGATATGCATTGGATCATAATGGTCTAATTGATAGTGGAGAAAGTAACTTAATCATGCCAAAACAAGTGGAAGATAAGATAAAATTAAAGTATGAACCAAATTCAAAGGGAATAATACAACTTGATGGATCAACTACCAAAATATTTGTCATGATCAAAGGATTGAAATTGAATCTTCATGATTGTCCTACTTTCCCTATCTCCTAAGATGTAGTGGTTGTTGATGTTGCACCTCACTTTTTTATTTGTTTGTCAAGAGACTTCACCACCAATATTGTGGGGTAATTAACTTTATATTGGTCCTATATGGCATTTAAGACTAGATATGGTGCTAAAGTGATTATAAAATTAAAACCTTTATCCAAGTTTCATGTAGATCATTATGTATCAAATTCATCTAATGTGAATTGCACTATTATTGATGTAGGATATCAATCTAATGACCAAGAACCAATTGCACCTTTAGATGGCATACCTTCTCTTTTTATATATGAGTTATGGGGAATAAAACCGTGAGTTTGATATATATAAAGGGGTTGAATAAGCTGATCTTGGGGTTTATTATTTTCATGAGGAAGTTTCAACCATACCTTCTATTTCAAAGCCTATTGATTATGGTGATGGTTTGTGTAAAATGTTCATTAATGACTCAAGGAGTAAGAATGGTGTAGGTATTAATATGATGCTTGTTTCTCCATCAAATGAAAGGTACTACTCATCTATTAGGTTCTAATTAAATTTTTATTTAAATGTAACATAATATGAGGCTCTCATTCATGGGATTCAATGGGCAAGGAAGATAGGTATTAGGCAAGTTCAAGACATTAGAGATAGTGAAAAAGTTGTGCATCAAGTAATAGGTAAGAGTGCATAAAAAATACCTTGTTTAAGTCCTATAAGAATAGATTATGAGATATTATTGAATATTTTTAAGCCTTTGACATCAAATTAGTCCCAAGGGAAGTAAATTAGCATGTTAATAGTTTGTCTTCAGTTGGAGCACAATTTGATATTCTGAATGATGTCAAGAGTACAAAAGTAGTCATACATCATGGTAGTTGTAAGGCCGTCCATACTAGATAATGATTTAAATTGGTAAGTGTTTAAAAGTGACAAATAAATATTATGTTTCTTACAATATGAGGTTGAGTTATCTTCCAAAAATCAAGCCAACTTACATCATCAATATGGGGAACAAATTTTACAACTAAGATCTAACAAGCTACCTAAAGGGTTGGTTACTCTTGAAAGTATATTCAATTAAAGTGATCAAATGAGAAAATAAAAAGTAGGAATATCCATAGAGGAAGATAATCATGAGATATTATCCATATTCAAATACAAGTCACTCAAGATTGGGAAGGCATGTACACAAGAAGAAAAGACATCATTCATCAAGTTATGCTGAGAATTTACAGATGTCTTTGCTTGGGAGTATGGTGATCTAAAAGGGTTTGATCATTAATTATCTCTACACAATATATAACTTGATTCCATGATAAACCTATGAGGCAAAGACAGATTCAAATAAATCCTAAGATGGATATGATCATGAGACAGGAACTCACCAAGTTGATTGAGTCAAAGATTATCTTTCCTATCAAACATTCTTCATGGGTTGCTAATCTTATACTTGTGGGAAAATAGAGTAGTGAAATTTATTTGTGTGTAGACTTTAGAGAATTTAATATAGTATAATTTAAGAATAAATATCATATAACTTAAATGGAACAAATAATTCAAGTGGTGGATGGATCTCAATGTTTCTCACTCTTGGATGGCTATTCTAGGTATAACCAAGTATTTGTCAATGAGGAATATCAATACAAGGCAGAATTTACTACAAAATGGGGGACATATGCCTAAAAAATAATTCCATTTGGGTTTTCCAATACAAGTGATACATTTTAAAGTTCCATGGACATGGTTTTTCAAGGATTGATAAATGGTATAGTGTTGATATACCTTGATGACATAACAATTTTATCCAAGAATGTAAGTGATAATTTGAAGCATATAAGGAATTTTTTTGAAAGGTGTAGGAAATATGGGGTGTCTCACAATGAAAATAAGTGTGTGTTTTATTTTCATGAAGGTATGTTACTTGGACACATTATCTATAAGGATGGACTTGCCATTGATCTTGATAGGGTTGAAGCCACTCCAGCTTTGTCACTACCTATGCATAAGAAAGATTTGAAATTTTTTATTGGGAAGATTAAATTTGTGATAAGGTTCATATATATATTTTCCACTCTTGTGAATCCAATAAAATTCATGATGAATAAACACCAAGATTTCCAATGGAATAAATAAGGGAAGACCAATTTTGAGGCCATTAAACAAGCCATTTCTCAAACACCTATACTAATCAATTATAATTTCTCTAAGGATTATGTATGATTTTACTAATACTAATACAATCACTTCCATGTTTATGAAACAAAATTATGAAGGAATTTAGTATCCCATAGATTTTTTTAGTCAAGGATTTGAAGACTATGAATAAAGGTATACCTATGTTGAGAAGAAAGTGTTGGATATGATAATAAGTCTCAATAAATTTATAAATATGGTTTCCAATAAAAATATTTATGTGATGGTCTCTCACCCAAGCATAAGATACTTCCTCTTGAATAAATATTTGAATGAAAAGAGAACTGGGTGGATAACCAAAGTGATGGAATATGATGTAGAGATCAAGGCCACCGATATTATAAGAGGAAGAGGGATATGTGAACACATAGAATCAGGCTTAAAGGAAGAATAAGAAGTGTTTTTGACATTTCAATAATATCCTAGTATAATTTTAACTTCATCTCGTCTAATTTGGACACAAGAAATGATGAGATTCCTTAAAATAGGTCTCATATAATTTTAGATCAAGAAAAAAAGAGATACCTTAGATTGCAAGCAATACCTTATATCCTTGTTTATTGAGTCCTATTTATGAAGGATCTTAATGGGGTGATACTTAGGTGTGTTGAAATAGATCAGGTTGATAAATTTTTTGAACAATTCCATGATGGACCAGTAGGAGGTCACCTTGCACCTAGAACTATAATTGCAAAAATAATGAGGGTTGATTACTATTGTCCTAACCTATTCAAGGATGCATATTCTTGGGTTATAAGGTGTCAAAAGTGTGCAAATTTTTTAGGAAAATAAAGGCTTGTAACCCTTCCTCTTCATCCAATTTTAGGTTGAACAACCATTCATGCAATGGGGGCTTGATTTCATTGGAATGATTAATCCTCCATCTAGTGGTGGTCACAAATGGGTCTTTATAGCCATGATCTATTTAAAAAGGTGGGTAGAGGTAGAGTCTCTCAAGGAGGCTAATGAAACTTTATTTTTTGACTTATATGAAATCATAGTAACAAGGTTTGGAGTACCTATAACTATAATTTTTTATAATTCCATGGATTTAAATGGAGTGATAACAATGGAATGGGATCTACAACATGGAATCTATTTGAGCACCCCTTAAAATAATTACCATCAAGGAAATGGGATAGCTGATTCCACTAACAAGAATTTAATTATAATTATGAATATAACTATAGGAGATAATCAAAGAGTTTGGCATATTAAGTTGAAGACAACCCTTTGGGCTAATAGGATCACTCCCAAGGTTGCAATTAACAATTATCCTTATATGTTTATCTATGGGAGAGAATATATGTTACCTATTTCACTTGAGTTAATATCCCTTGAATTGTCACATCATATTTAGAGGATGGAAAATGATCCTATGGAGATAAGATGGGAAGACCTAATGGCCCTAGAGGAGGTAATAAATCAAGTTATGCTCACCATGGAATGTCATCAAGTACAAGTGAATAAGAAATTTGAAAAGAGATCCATATCAATAATATATCAAGAAGGAGATCTTGTATTGAAGTGGGATTTTTATAGAGCCAAACTTGTTAAGCATACCAAGTTTGATGCATTATGGAGTGGTCCTTATATCATCATTTCTTGCAAGGAACACAATGCCTTTCAATTATCAAGACTCAATGGAGAATAATTGAGTATCCTAGTCAATGGGATACACTTGGATCCATGTTATTGAGGTTAGTTATATCTTTGTATATATTAGAATATGTTTTGAGTTCCTTAAGTGCGTTATGCACATGTGTTTGTCTTACTTTCCTTATGTGTTTCTTTCCTCCAAGTGTCTTTAAACACATGTTTCATGTGGTGTTTATCTTTTTGTCATATAGTTTTAGTTTGTTTTCAATGTATATTTCAAGTTTTACTTTCATATTGACCCCATTACGCAATGGAAGGATAATGCCACTGGTCCATTAGCATTATAGGCATGCTACCCCTGTGAATCACTAAATTACTGACCAAATTTTCACCCCAAATCAAAACAGGTCAACCCATCTAAATTTAAACTTTAATAGGGTGGTAATATGGCTTTTTCATGGTGTAATATGGTCTTAAAGAGTCCCTTATGGTGATATTTTCCCTTAACCTATAATAATTTTGGTCTTATGAACACTTATCTAGTCCAAGAGGTAAATTACAAGGTCTTGTTATTTAATATTTAGTAAAAGGTTTAATATAGTTAAAATTAATTTAAAAATGTTATTTCAATTCCATTAATGTCATCCTATCATGCTCTAACATTTATTTGACTCTCAAATGAAAAAAATGTCAATTTGGCCACCATTTGGCCCATATAGAGGAATGTGACATAACCCTTCAAGAAGAGAACATTTAAACAAGATTATAAATGACCTTAGTGTTAGAGAGATGTCAGATAATGTTTAGTGTTAGTTACATACTAATAAACTTGTAGTTCCAACCTCCCAAATAGGAAAAATGAAACTTTCAAGCACTTTTGGGCATTTGTACAGCCTTGGAGAATTAGTTGTCAATTAAAAATGGATTGAAAGTATCTATTTTTAACCCTCACATAATTTCCTAGATTTGAACCAAGTTTAATGTCTAAACGATACTCCAGACACCTTTTCTTCTCCATCACTACCTTCACAAGCTTAGAAAGTCAAAATTAAAGTGGATGGTACAACTAGGAGAGAGAGAAAGAGTTAGAAGCTAAAATTTTGTCCATTATTATGGGTCCTAATGAGATTCAAATTAATATAATTGTTTTTTATAATTATGGCCTATTATTTATGAACAATAGCTGAGAGTGATAGTAAGTCACTATGGCCTATTCATCTAAGAATGGTATGTTCTTGCACATGTTTCTCTATTTCATAAAATATATTGAGAGGATTTATTTTGAGGGTGTTTTATATAATTATTGGATCTCAATTTAATGGTGGTTTCATCAACCAAATAATCTCTATGAGGTGCCTTCACTTAGAAAGATAATGTCTTGGTTTACATGATATTTTAGTGAATTCTAATGTAATTTCCTATTTCCTCTTCATGATGATCATTATCATGGATATATAATGATTAATTTTCCATGTATAACCCATTAGTTCATGGGTTTCATGTTCTACTTGTCTTAAATATATTTCTTGTTCATATCTTTAATTTTTTCTCCTTAGGAGACATTATCAATGTTTGAACAAGTCTACTAGAGTTTGATTTATAATTCAGGATCAATTACCAGTACTATACCATGGTGTAATGTTTTGAGATGATGTTGTACTCCTTAAAGTGTATAAAATTGATGATAGGAGCACTTATGTATACTCTTAGATGAGAGTTCACAATTGTCTCCTCTATATGTAGTCTTATACGAACTACAAGTGTGTTTGGAAGATGCCCATTATTCATATAAAGACCTAACTCACTTATCAATTAATTATATAATCTTGGTTGCTTCATTTTCACCATAAAATTGAATGTTCTCACTATTTTTTCAAGCTAATAAATAGAATATGTTTATATGTGCTAATTGTATGTAGTTTGTATAGGATTGTAGGGCAAGTTAAGGGTGAATATGATGCTTATATTGAGTTTTGTGAACCATTTAGTAATGATATAAGGATGGGTATTTATTTTAATAATGTTGAAAATTATAAGGACTTAGAAAACATGACCTTGTATATCATATATAGTCAAATGAGTCCTACAAGTCTCAAGCTTGTAGGTCCTCATTTTGGATCATGGTCATTACTTTCCAACACAAAGTCAAACTAGGATAGGGAATGTCTGAATATAACACAAGATAAAGATAATTATTCAAATCATTAAGGATCAATAGGAAAATCATTGTAAAATATCAAACGGTTTAAGCATTTAATATGTAGTCAACACCATCTAACTCTCTCCTACAGTCACTTAAAGTACTGTATACTTGGTGGTAAGAAATAAAAGTGATTGGAAGATGTCTCAATAAATATAAATACTCTATATAGATAGTGGAAGTTAGTTCCTTTGTATATATCCTTCAAATATAATGACAAGAGAAAAGACTAGTTTTAAGATCAATAAAGACATAGTTCTAGCCCTAATAACACCTACATGCCATATGAGGAGAAGCAAAGTTAGGCATTTATGAGAAATGTTTGAAAATACATTCATAAATTTAAAAAATTCTAAAAGTTAATTAGGAAGGTTAGTGATGTTTATGAGAGATCTTGGAAACCCCTAAACATAGTTAGCAGCCTAAAGGTCACCTACAGTTCTGATTGAGAGCCAACTAGTTTTGGGCCCTGGGTAAAGAGATAGAGGTGTGTGAGAAACATCCTTGAGTTAATATTGAAACATATTTATGAATTACATATATATTTTTAAATATTTAGTAGGTTAAGTTTAGTGAAAAGAGTCTAGGTTTTAAACATAAAAGTGTAGTCATGAGCCCTAATAAACAACTATAGGCCTTTTTGAAATATTAACTCAGTTTCTAAGCCTGAGTAAGAGATAGGGATATTGAAGGTTATTTATAACCTATTTTAATACTATATTCAGATCTATATACCATTTTAAATTTATTAATTAATAAATTTAAGACCTAAGACATAAGGTATGTAGTCAAGAGAAGATTTCAAAACACCTACAAGTAAAGAGAGTATAGACTGACTATAGACTTAATAGAATGGTAGAGTAAGTGTTTAAGAAAAATTTGAGCTCAATTTAGACTCAAATAAATATTAAATAATATTTAAAATTTTATTATGTAGTGAATTATGTCTCAAAACTCAAATGATAGTCAAGAGATTCATATACACCTACACGCTATACAAGTTGCATGATAGTCACAACAGACCTTGAGCTTGAGTGAAGAAAAAAGACCATGTATGAGAGATTTTAAAACATAATTAAGAAAATATATCAATTTTCATAAACCATTTAATAATATAATATGTAATTCTAGGTCTCAAAACCTCATACACAGTCAGTAGTAAGCTACATGTATATTTGCTCTTTAAAGACTTTTGCTTGGAGTAAAGGAGAGTATGGACTAATAATGGATATGAAAGGGATAAATGAAATTTTAACATGGATTTAAATGTAATAAATATCACATTTAAACCCTCATACTATATTACATAAATATGAGACATTGATGAGTCTTGTTCTAATGGACATAGTCAGTCACTAGTAGACCCAGTCTAACTAGTCTTGGGAAATTTGAGTTTTGAGGGTCTTATAGGTATGATCATGCATTGGAAATTAGTATATGGGGTGGTAATTAATATAAAAATAATTAATTATAATAAATAATGTTATAAAAATAGTTTAATTACTCACTATTTTATCACAAACCTTGCCCACTCCTTGGGCAAAGGGCAGTCATGAGACCTAAGAGACCTTCATAGACTCAAAGCATGAAGAAAGCATACTAAACCTAATTGAGGGATATTTATGGCATGAATAATGATATTATATGTTTAAATACACTTAAAAAGTGGAAAAACACTCATTTTTCCATCTAAAATCCCTTGGGGGCTAGCAAGAGTGAGGTAGGTCTTAAACCATAAATAGCCTGATCAGCGTACCAATTAAATATTGATGCAAGAGCATCAATACCCATTATACATATTGGTCTAATTTGAAAATTTAGAGTCTTTTTTAAAGTTTTTATAGTCATTTTTAGTCTTTAATATTTCTTACTAGTTGATTAGACTTCATCAAATTTGAATTTTGGACCTTTAGTCATTTTCCCACCCAAAAGGTTAATTCAAATATTTGAAAATTTGTATTGGTTTGAATGTGTTTTGATATGGTAAAGGTTCAAGATAATATAAAATTGTGTCTTATAAGTATTATATATATATATATATATATATATACTTGCTATGTGATTAAGATGGTTTAAAGACTCCCCTCTCAATGTATAAGGAGTATATAGGCAGTGACATCAGTTTTTGTCTAAAAAAATGATGTTGTAATTGTTAAAAAGAGAATCATTCAAGGTAAGAGAGAGGTGGTATGGGGTTTTATTTAAAATTTTAATTATAAAGAACCCCTAAAATAATATTAATAATAAATATTTGGTTTGAAAGAAGGATCTGTTATAGACCTTTCTAAACTCTATGAATACATTATGGAGAATATGCAAATGAGATGACTTCATGTGAATGTGTTTTGATTGATATCCTGAAGGCAAGATTGATATATATATAGTTATTTCTATGTGTGATTGATGACTAATGAAAGTTTTTTCAAAAATATACTTCAAGGAGATAAATAAAAGAGAAAGAACCCATGTTGATAGTGGTAAGACATAAACCCTATTTTGAGTTATCTAGTTTGGTTGAAAACTATGTTTTCAATATTAAAAATCAAATGGAATATGATAAAAGTTATAAATTTTATTTATATATTATGTAGTATGTTTTGAGATTATAATTGGAAAGGCATGATAATCAAATCATCTGGTGATAGATATATTTACAAACAGACCCCTTGTTTCTATTAAAGGTGCTTATTTTTAGACTATGCAACAATACTTGATGAATATATGGATTTATAACCATGTCCATGGTGTTTTAATGAATTAGGAAGTTTTTTGGAATATAGGTTTCAATAATAAAGAATGAGTTTTGCTGATATAAACTAGTTCTCTAAACCCTATTGTTTTCCTGTATGTTTCAAGAACTAAGTAAAAGACTGTATGATTGTGCAAGAGAATATATGTTAGAATCCATTTAAAATAATTGTATAACACTTTAGTAATTATTTTTAATTATTTTCATATTTTTATAACATTTTTATTTGTAAAATAGAATGGTATATGCTATCAAAATGTGACACAGGCTTGTAAGAGACATTTTCCTACATAGTTGAGTCATTTGGAGTTGGAAAACTATGAAAATAGATAGAAAAGTTGAATCATATGATTGGATAAGTTGAATTAAGTCCATAAATACCTAATAAAACACATTTTTAATATGTGAAACCCCTTATAACATTCACAACTAAATCTTATTTGTTCTTGGGTTGAGACATAAACCTACAAACCCTTAAGTAGGGTTTCAAGCATATTTCATAATCTAACCATACAAAAATATTAAAATTTTATAATATTAATATTTTAAGGATGCCCTAAATTATTCTCATGGTTGAATATTATGTACGTACTTATTGGTATATATTCTAGAAGTTTGGGGTGCATTAGGCCTAGAAGAGACCTAGTTCTTTAGGTCTAAAGAAGGAAAGAGCACTTAGGAAAAGAGTTAGACCTCAAAAATTTGTATACATGTATATTTTGATAGAGGGAGAAATAAATTGAGTTTCAAAAATCATCATTGATTTTAATTTTTAAACTAATAATTAATCCTTATAATAGGGATACAAGGACTAATGTAAAGGGTATGCATAGTTGAGTATAGGAAATAGTTGAGGATTAAAAGGGTTGACAAAGTTGAAGAGTGGGTACAAGAGGTCAATTAATCCCATTTAAGAATTATTAAGAGAATTGAAACCAGAAATTTTTCAAGTAAACCTTATTATTTTTCATATATAATGAACAAGGGAACCCTTAACAAGAAGCAATAAGCCATTATTCAAGAAGTGCATTTTGAGATCAATCATAGAAAGAGTTTGACTTGGTGTATGCTCTGCATCATATATAAAGGGGTAATGGGAACTTATAAAGCATGTAGAATCATGGAAATAGATGTTTTATAGGTTTTTGAACCTCTCATAATAGTGGGAATGAGTTTTAAGACCCAAAACACAAAGTATATCTCTCTATAAGGCAAAGAATGCTAAGCAAGCCATTCAAAGAGAAAATTCAAATGACCATATCATTGCTCACACTTTGAATGGGAGTCTAATACTTTTTTAATATTTTAAGGGGTATATAAATAATGTTTTCCAAGTGGAAGGAGGTTGTATACACATAATATTTTCAAATTTTATTAATTACTAATTTTTTCTTTTCAAACTTTATCAATTACTAATGTTTTCTATCTTACAGGAACCCGTCGAGTCTCGATCTCTCTGTGCACCCTTAATGGGTACAATGAGAAAGGGGTGGCCAGACCATTGGTGATTTTCAAGATTTTTTTCCCTTATTTCCACTTATTACCAATCCAACCAGCTCCTAAAAACATTCCCCTAAGCTATTATTCCTATTTTTTACATTCCTCTAATCTTTTACCACCTTTTGTACCCTTTTCCTAACCTAAAACCCCTTTCGATAGTTTCCATGACTAGGTCAACTAGGTTGACCTTTTACACTTATTGGTGAAACTCATTTAGGGTCTAGGTCAGCTCTTGGTTAAATTAGCATGTGACCTAGTGATTTTTTTCAATAATGATACTATGTCAACTAGGTTGACCCTATCGGCTGAAACTTTCAGAAGTGTTTAGGGTTAGATATACCTATATAAACACATCCATTTCATAATTATCATAGAAATATTAAAATTTGTTATTCCTCATTTTAACTTATTTATAATCTACTCTTCCACTATTCTACTTGATGAGTCTTAACTTATGGTTTCTACTTGGATAATCTAGTCTTGTGGAGAACTCTTAGATGTTTTGGCCTTTTTTAGTGATCCTTACAAAACACATAACCTATTCTGAATCCATTTTGGCCAAGGGAGATATTGAGTCTCAATGGGTTCATCTATTAAGTACGTATCTCTAAATTTTCTCCTCTCTTTAGTAGATAGAAGTAACATAAGTATTGACTTTTGAATAATATTACTATTCTTCTCCATGCATTAAGGGTCTTACCTATACATATATTTAGGATTATCTTATGCATGTTTATTTTCATTTGTTTACTAACCCCCATATTGTGCCACAAGATTTGGTGAGCACTAGATTAGATTTCTTTGCTTTACTTTTTATTAGTATAGTGAAAATGAAAACATAAGACTTAATTAGGGTTATTATGTGATTTTTATTGAATAGAGGCTTTGGAACCCTCCCTATTATTATTATTATTATTATTATTATTATTATTATTATTATTATTATTATTATTATTATTATGATAAGAGATCCTCTAATTGGGTCTAGTGTATCCTCATATTTGTCATATTCTAGATTATATAATGTATCCCTAATCATAAGTGTAAGTATAATCTATCTTCTCTGAGTTAGGATTGATTTGTAGATCTAATACATTTTTGATTGCATACATTCTGGTGAACCTGACATGAATCTAACCCTTATAGGTTTTATTTCATGTTTTTTAGTTTCTATCATTTTATTTATTATTTTTACATATTTTCAATACTAGGTTGATAGGTATAGTATATTTTTTAACTTTTATGTACAGGTCTAATACAAAGTCATATCAAAATAAATCTATTATTTTTGTGTAAGTCTTCATCAGATATAAGTTATTGGATTAAATAGGTCAACACAATACTCTTATTCACTTATAGATAGATTACTATGTTGAATAGGTTGACATAATATTCTTATTCAGCTTTCAGATAACATACTATGTTGAACAAGTCAACATAGTATTCTAGATAATTTCCAAATAACATACTAGATCGACTAGGCTAGTATAGTCATTTTGACAGGCTTCAATAAACAAGGAATTACATAACTAGGTTGACCCAATCGACATAGTTGGTAGAATTCACAAGTAACATTAAAGGCACTTCTTAATAAATCTCATAGTCCTTAGCATCTTCCAACCCACCAATGTTCCTTTCTCTCTTTCTATTTCATTTTAGTTTTTCCTTACAGTTCTATTTTTCAAAGTTTGTAGTCTTTCAAACCACCATCATACAATAAACTAGGTTGACCTAGTTGACCTAATTTTGTATTCTATCTTGTGTCTAAAAGATTAGGTTGACCTGGTTGACATAGTTCTTGAAGACTCTAGATTTTTCAATAAAGTAGTGACATTATTGACTCTATTCTATAATATTTTCATTCATTGTCATTTGAACCAACTAAATACTATGTTTTTTATTAAGAATCAACAAATATATTATAGTAATTATTTCACACTTTCAATTTTAGTTGTTTTCATGCTTAGAGTAGATCACATAGTATAATTAGGTAGTTTTTAAATATACCATTTAGTTTCAATATTTTTTTCTTTCCTACACACACTATCAAATCACATAATTTTAAAATTCATTTAAATAGTTGTCTACCCAAGGCCTACCTACTTGGATTTCATCACCAAAGGGGAAAATGACTTGGTTTTTTGGACATAAACATGTGGTTAATGGTATATATTAAAAAGTCACCCAACATCCTTATCATTATGGGATTATGAATTTAGGGGATATGACCAAATACCAAGCTAGTATCATTTCCAACATAGATCCATTTCAACCTAAACATCCTAAAACCATCCATAAATTGATTTTTAGTTCCCTAATTTTAGCCAACTTCCCTATCCCACTTAAAATAATACTTTATAATAATCTAATAACATTCAAGATGACCACTTAGAATTTAATTTTCAATTTTAGTGGTTTCTCTTTGCTCTTTGCATTGTTTGTTATATTGACAAAACTTGCATTGGACAACGTTGTGCAAGGTTTTATGCTATGTGCATCAATTGGATCATTCACATTGACCAAATTGATTATGTGTTTCCTTTAATTTATTACTTTTAAATTACATTGTAATATTTTTCCCTATTTTTATTGCATTCTCATTCTACTCGATACAATCTCTTACAGATTATTTTTATCCCTACTTGTAGTACTAAGTCAACCTAGTTGACTCTTTATCTCTTTTTACTAGTCAAATTGTAGTACTAGGTCGACCCAATCAACTCTATAATCTTATCAAATTCTATTTTTCCTAGTTTTTAGTACTAGGTCAACCCAATTGATTATTTACTCTTATTAGACTCTATTTTTCCTAATTTTCAATATTAGGTCAACCCAATCAACTTTATACTATTCCTATTATCCTATTCATCTGACTCATTTATCTATTTTTCCTTATTATTTTGTTCATTTTTATCAATTCATCATGAATTCCCATATCAGAATCTTCTTGGACAACATAAATCCATTTAGTTTTTATATGGGATGTTCATTTCTCCCTCTCTTTTTATCCCAAGAGAACCCTCACTCTTGGAGTACCTTTTCACCTACTTCATCTATGGATTGTAACATGGTTTAAATCACACTCCAAGATGAATTAGGTGGATCTAATCCTTTTTTAGTTATCAATACAATTATCATCTTCAAAAATTTTAACATAAAGTGGGAGAAATCAACACAAGTCTATCCAAAAATCCCACAAATAATCCATCTTATAATAACCCTCCCCCTAATACCAATTTATGGAGCCATCCTACAAACACAAACCCACTAATTGATATGAATCAACTTATTTCATAAGTCATACAACAAATGAACATAATGCAAACTTATAACACCTCTCAAATGATGCAACTACAACATCATTTGATCTATATGGATAATCAACCTCTGACTATCCATCCTCAAGCCAATCCCAATTTTATACCTCCACCTCTTAGAGATACCTTAGGAAATGTTATTCCTCAACCTATAATGAATAAAAAATGCTTCAAAACATTCAAAATGAGCCTTTAGCTCATTTCATCATGTCCATGTATATTAGAAATATATATTTAACTATTAATTATGATGGGACTAAAGACCCTACATCCTTTCTTAAAGCCTTTGGTAATCTTTACAAAGAGTGGATCAAAACTAATACTTTTCCCACAACTAAAATTTTAGTTAAAAAAATCACTATAAATTTATCGGAATGGTACAACCAACTTCCCCAGCATTATATTTGGCAACTTGAGGATTTAGTCAATCCTCTAGTCAAAAAGTTTTAACATAATGATCTTCTCAAAAAAATTCTTAGTCATTTCATAAATGTTAAGCAATATCCCATTAAATCAGCTCATGATTTTATCAAACAATGGAAATATATATCCCATTAAGCCAACTATAATATGACTGATGATAATTTGTTTAAACTCCTTATAATTAATTTAAATCCTTCTCTTCAATATAAGGTTAAAAAAATTTCTCCTTAAACACTTAATGAAGTTCTTGACTAACATAAATGTTAAGATTTCCTCATGAAGCAATTTAAACCTAATACCAAATTAATTAAAGGATATTTTCAAACATCTACTAATTCTATCATTGGTAATACTCCTCAAACCAAACCAAGAGTTGCCAAAGTTGATACTCCCTCATCTTCTCACATACCACTCATCGTGCAATAAATTAAATAATTATTACCACCCTCTAAACCCTTTACTTATCCTAACAATCCTCCTAAGTGGTATGATCCTAATCAAATTTTATAGTTACATGCCAACATTGGTTATTCCCATGAATCTTGTAGAGGGCTTACTAAATTTTTTGTCTCCTACATGCTTGGTGATTTATTCAACCATGAAGCCATGATCACCCTTCGCCATTAAGAGTACAATAATGCTTATATAAAATTATAAGTTTCCAAAGATTATTCTTCTAATAGCCAAAAATATTTTCCCATATCTAATAATCAACAAAATACCAACTATGTTTATGTTATTGATGACAATTATGAACACTATTACAATAATTATCAATATGTTAATAAGATAAGGCCAACTATTATCACAAATTGGCTCATAAAGATCGTATCACAAAAATTAAGAAACCATCTTTAGAATAACATCTTATCAAAGATACTACAACCAATAATTTAGCTTTGGAAGTCCATGCAAAACAACCTCCTTCTTTTGAACCCCTAACAGCTTTCATTCCTTCAAAATCTACCTTACCTTCTAAAAAATTGCACTAGTTATTCTTCTAAATCCCATTGGAATTTTCTCAAAGAATTTAACTCCATGCCTCAAAATATTCCACTTATGGAGTTGTTTCATACTCCCCCTTATCATTGTAAGTACCTTCTACAAAAAATACAAGAAGTTGAAGATATATCTTCTTTAGATGAAGAACCACCTTTTATCTAACCTCAACCTGCCAACATACATACCATTGAAACTATTTGTCCTTCTTCCAAGCCTTCTATTGAATTTACTGAGTAAAACATGATTAATGATGAAATCTTTTTTCATGTTGATGATACACCACTATTCATTAAAATAGACATTAATACTACGCTTATTTGTAAAGTTTTAGTTAATGAAGGCTCTAGTATTAATGTGACATCTTTGTGGCTCATCCAATAACTTTGTTATAAAAAGTATCATCTCAAGCAAAATTAGATTACCTATTGTGGATTTGAAAAATATAATCAAAATCCACTTGGTTTTATTTGGCTTCCCCTAAAAATTATACCTAAGACCATTAAAACTAAACTTATGGTCCTTGATTTTCCCCTATATTATAAAATACTCCTCAATCACCCTTGGACTCATAGAATGAGGTCCATTACTTCTTCTAGTAGTTAATGCATCAAAATTTTAAATAATGGAAAATGGTATAAGCATGAGGATAATACCAACCTTGGAGTAATCAAATTTCTAATCTAAAATCTCAATATCACATTCCTAACATTCCTACCATCAATAGTGCTCCCTTACCTAAGTTCATCAACATCAATCCCAACTTACAATTCACTCTTGTTGATTCAGATGATGATGAACCTAATGACTTACAACACTACCAAACTACCTCCTTATATCTTTGAGTGGATTCCTCCTTATTTATTACCTTGTGATCACATGATTTATCTCATTGATGATATAACTAATTTTCTCCCTCTATATAATGCTCATAAACCTTCTTACCTAGAAGATGCCTTCACCTAAAATGACTATGGAGTGGCCAAATTATTCCAAGATCCTCTCATCATGTCTCCAAAAAAAATTAGTAACATTGGGATTTCACCTTCTAAAACTCCTATTGAATCTCAATCATGTACCATTTCTCCAACCTATTATGATAGCTACATAATAGATGAAGCTCAATCTCAAGACTTGGATTTTTAATATTATTAGAAAACTTTAGCTCAAATACATGCTTTCAACTAGGATATTCACACCATTTCCATGATTCATGAATTAGAAAACAAAGGAAATGTACCTCATGTTAATTATCCACTTCTTGATACTCCTTGGGTGGTAAAACAAATCATACATTTTAAAACTTTAGATATTCTTACATATTATTTACCACCTACAAATCCCATCATTACATATGATCATTCCCCCATCAAAGAAAATAACACACCAATATCATATGATTCATTTATTTCTCCTACTCCTAAGATTACATTATATGTCAAGGAAATTTAAGTCCCTCATATACATTCTGAATATGATCACCATCGTAATCAAATTCTTTATCTCAAAGTAGATGTTCAGTATTATGGTCCTCTTCCCACTTTGCCTAGTGATGAAGCTATTCTTGAATTACTTCATGCCTGAGAACCTCAAATTCTTTGGTAACATCACAAAATTGGGAATTTTAGAAACAAAGCCCCTTGTTTCAACAACTTCATCACTAGTATTGATCCTAAATCTAAACCAAATTCTTCTTTACCAAATTCACCATACCAATTACAAGATGGCAATGCTATGCTTATCAAAGAAACTAGTTGCATTGAATATGGTACTCCATCATGCCCTCAACCAATTATGATCTCTCATAAACTCTCACCTATTAAACATGATAACTTTAGATTATTTTCAATAAATATCATGATATCTTCAATTGGTCCTATGAGGACATGCTTAGTATTGAACCTAGCATTGTGGTGCATAATATCATCACTTATCACAATGCCAAACTTGTACATCAAAAGTAACATAAATTTCCACTTGAGGTTTCTAACTTATGTCACAAAGAAATTATCAAACTTATTAATACTAAATTTATCAAAATAGTGGATTATTCTGAATGGGTTTCTAACATAGTTCCCATTAAGAAAAAAGTCAGTAAGGTCATTCACATCTACATTGATTTTAGTAATCTTAATCTCACTTGTCCCAAGGACAATCTACCTCTACCTTCAATGGATGCAATTATCAATTCCATAGCTGTATATGAAATTTTATCTCTTATGGATGGCTTCTTGGGCTATAATCAAACTCACATTGTCCTCAAGGACCAACATAAGACAACTTTCACCATGAAATGGGGAACCTATTGCTATGTTAAAATTCCCTTCAAACTCAAAAATTATGGAGCCAATTATCAATGGGAAATGACTTATATATTTCATTATATTATCCACAAAACTATAGAAACCTATGTGGATGACCTCATTACAAAATATAAAAGTTTCAAGACTCATATTTTTGATCTTGCCATCATCTTTGACTACCTTATTAAATATAAAGTTAGACTAAATATTTATAAATGTGTCTTTGTGTTACATCTAGTAAATTTTTAGGATTCTTAGTCTCTTCACATCATTGATGTTGACCCTGATAAAATTAATGCTATCTTCAACATGCCCATCCATTGATCCATCTCAAATATTTTCACTTATCTCAATAAACTTTGGGAAATTAGATGATTCATCCCCAAAATGGCTTACCATATCCACTTTGTCAATTCTCTTCTTAATAAAGGTAATGCTTTATAATGGATGGATCCTTGTTAAAAAGCCTTTGATAACATGAAAGAATCATTACTTCACCCACCTACGCTTCATCTTCCTTAAAATGATTGACCTTTGATCTTATATACTTCTTCCACACCCATATTAATTAGGGTAATGCTTGCCCAACAAGATGATATGAGATTATGTCATGTACTTTATTAGTTGAGGCATCATTGATTATGAGAAAAATTACACAAAATTCAAATGTGATTTCCTCACCATTTATTACATAGCTAAAAATCTTTGACATTACATGTTATACTAGACCACTTATGTTATCATTCATTCTGACCCCCTTCATCTCTTCTCTAAATCTTTTCTTCTTGGAGATAGAATTGGCAAGTGGATGGTCTTTTTCATGGAATTTGATCTCTGAATTATCACTCAAAAATTTATCAAAGGATAAATCATAGCTGGTCAACTTACCATAACTCTTATGCCTTCTATTGATCACCTTAAAGATAGTCTTCTTGATGATAATATTCTCTATATTGAAGGTCTAAATCAAGTCATTTCTCTTAAAGATTACTTCCATAACTTCACTACTGATCTATAAGTAATTAATCTTGATGAATCCACTATTCTCCTTGATACTACTAAACTAGAAGTAGTGATTGATGAACTTCCTAAAGTTAATATGGATTTACATGAGGATAATTAGACCCTTCAGTTTGATGGTGATAAATTCCTTCAAGGAGATGGGGTAGGTTGTATTCTTACTATTACTCTTGGAAAAATAATCCCTTAATATTTTCACTTAACATTTGAAACCACTAATAACATGGTAGAGTATGGATCTCTAATATTAGGCATGAAAGATGCTCTTGATTTAGATATCCAATACCTACATGCCTTAGGTGATTTTTAGCTCATTTTTTTCTAATTAAATGGTGATTAACAATGCAAAAGTGAGAATATCATTAATTATCATCAAATTTTAACTAGTTTTACCAAATATTTCATCTCTTTTAATATTGAGCCTATCCCTTGAGACCAAAATTCTAACACTGATTCCCTTATTTTGTTAACATATCTATTTCATCTACACAAAGTTATTTTTAATACCAATTTTATTATCCAAATAAGAAAATATACATCCTCTATTAAACCACATGATTCATTTATCTACCACATTAAGGCTATCACCATTCAACATAGGCCATGATATAAAGACATCATTAAATTTATAGAACATCAAACTTATCCTCCCAACTTATAATCCCTAGAAAAGACTCACATTCACAAACATGATTTTAAGTATTTACTTAGATATAACATCCTATATTATCACAATGCTAAAGGTACCTTACTCTGTTGTGTTATGTAGGATGAGGTTCCTCCTCTTCTTGAACACACACATGGGGGCATTTGTGGTGGCCACTATACTGGACATGCTACACCTCATAAATGCATACGTATGGGATAATTTTGGCCCACTCTTGAAAAGGATACCATAAAATTTGTTAAAAAGTGTAATCTTTACCAGCTTAATGATGTTCTAATTCCTTCACCTTCATCTAAGCTTCAAAATGTCGAATCTCCCTAGCCATTCTCCATGTGGGGATTAGATCTCATTGGTAAATTGCCTTAATCCTAAGATGAGCATGCCTTTATAATCATAGATACCAAATATTTCATCAAATGGGTTAAGGCTATGCCCCTTTTTAATGTCACTAGTACCACCATCTCAAAATTCATCCTTAATAAAATCATTTTCCACTTTTGTGTTCTTCATACTATCATTTCAAATAATGATGGTAATTTCAAAAATAAAGATGTCAAATAGCTCTGGGCTAAATTTAAAATCAATCATAAATTTTATACACCTTATCATCCATAATGTAATGTCCAAGCTGAGGCCACAAATAAAATTATTAATAAAATTCTCCAAAATATAATTTATTAAAATTTCATGGATTGGTACCTTCATCTCTATCCTGCTCTTTGGGCCTATTGGACTAGCTTACATAGTACCACTAGGGCAATGCCATTCTTTCTAGTTTAGGGTTTTGACTTAATCCCTCCATTAAAATTTGAGATTCCATCTCTTTGTATATCTCTACATGGTATCATACCTGATACATAATTATGTGAATCATGCTTTCATGCTCTTGATCTCCTTAGTGAACGTCATCTTTTGCTTTGTAACATAATCACCAATACATGGACCGTATTGCCAAATAACATTAACAAACATGTTAAAGTTCACAAATTTAATGTTGGTGATATTATCCTCAAATTATGCTACATTCATGATAAATAAGGTAAATACACCCAGAGATGGTGGGGCCCATATTTAGTTAAAGATATTTTTGGTCTAAGTACCTATCACCTTCAAACCAATGAAGGTCATTTTTTCAAAGAGCCCACCAACGTACAATTCCTCAATAAGTATTTTTCCTATTCCTTCCCTTATTTTCATTATTTTTATATGCTGTCTATTTAAAAACATTTGTAGGTTACTTTCATAGGTATCACCCTTTTTATTAGTCATCTATTTTTACAAACCTTAGTCCTTTTTTTTGGTCTTTTGGATTCCCTTTTTCTCATGAGTTGTAATGCAAAATCATGGATAGGACCTAGTCTTCCTCATGATGTATTTTTATCCTCTTTATTTTCATATTTTTTCCAAAAATTTTGGCACCCTCAAAGGTTTCTTTTTAAAAATTTGTAGTGCAAGACCATGGATAGGACTTGACCTTCCGCATAAAATCACCATATTTTTCAATCTTTTTCAAGAATATGTTTAACACTGGTTATGAGTTATTGATATTTGTTCTTAGCTTTATATTTTTCTTATTTTTTTAGATCAAATTTATAAAAATAATATATGTTATCATGTTTACCTACATTTCCCTCATTTTTATGATAAGGAATCACACTTTACTGTCATTGTATCCCTGTTTCACCCTTTATCACATTTTTTTATGATTTGAAGTAATTCAAATTGTTTTATGTTTCATTCTTATTGATTTCATTGACTTTAAATCCACATTAGTTAAAACAATTTCAAAATAAATATAATACTTTTATTTCACCTAGATTTACAAGACTCTTAGACACCATGCTCTCTGAGTTATCTGTCTTAGAAACCAAGTCCCAAGTATTCAAATCAAAG
Organism: Torreya grandis; assembly: GCA_037957365.1. Classification (NCBI taxonomy): domain Eukaryota; kingdom Viridiplantae; phylum Streptophyta; class Pinopsida; order Cupressales; family Taxaceae; genus Torreya; species Torreya grandis. Next base: position 278,754 of record JARHVA010002154.1, read on the forward strand.
CCATGTTTAGAATCCATGCTTGGTTTTCCAAATCAGTATGAAGGAGGAATAGAAAAATACATCAATAAAGTTAAAATCCAAATCATTTGAAACAAAAGGCAATGATATACAAAAGGTTACATACAAATCTCAAAATTCAAAATCACACCAAAAGATGTGATTACCAACACATCTTCTATCTCTAATTGAAGTTCAAACTCCATAGTTGGCCTCAAAATAGAGCTGAGGTCCATTGGAGTGTGGTAATATAGTATATTGGAATAGGAGAATTCAAAAAACTCTATGGTGATACCTAATTTCTCATATAAGTAACTAATCTTTGCAGTAGATTGACGACTCTGTAAGGGGTCCTAAGGAATGGGAAACATGTTGTAGGAAGATAGGTCTAGTTTAATTTTCATGCATATAACCTTCATTAGATGATCTACACACATGCATATAACCTTCATTAGATGATTCACATCTTAAAAACATGTGAGCACTACTTTGTTTCATTTTTATCTATCCTTAAAGAAAAATAACATGTTTGAGTGACTATGGATTACTTTCTTTACACCACATTTCTAGACATACTTTGATTATTTTTACCATTTTTCATTATTGTACCACCCCTTCTTGTGGACACTTGAGTTCATTTATACTTTTATGTACTTTTTCCATTGTTGAGTGAGGTTGGCTTGTTACTTCTCACTCATCAATGTTGTTTTCCTTTTTATGCACCTTTTTCCATTGATGATTGAGTAAGGATTGTTACTGCTCCCTCATCAATGTTGTTTTACCATTTTTGCTTATCCATATTTGTTTAAGTAAGGATTTATATTGATTTCACATTGATTTTTGATCACCATTCTTTTTTACATGTATCCTTGGTTTGACTTGGTGAGTTTGCCTTTCTTACTTAAGGTTTACCTATTTGAGTTTTTTGGTCTTTAGTAGCCTTATATTTTCGATCACTTGATTTACTATAAAATTTTGAATTGGTCATCTGGTATAACATAGAACTTGTCACCCCAGCTTGCTAAATTTCCAAGTACATCCCATCCACATAGCACTAGTTATCTTGGCTTTCTTGTGTTTATTTGTTTTTGTTCTTTGGTTTTGTATTCTTATGTTTGTTGAAAGGAGTCTCTATGCCCTCCACAATAAAAATTGCAAACATAATAGACAATCATCTAGTGATAAACATAAGTTAAGGTACACATTAAATTTACTTTTCAATTATTTTTCTTTCCATTATTTACTTTCAGATATATATATTTTTAAATATCATAATTTTTTTTGCCTTAGCATTGTGTGTTACTATGTTCTTTATCAAAGCACCATACCCTATTTCACCTGAGTGACACATGATAAGGTTTAAGTGGGGCATATGTATACACATACTATTTTCAAACTTTATCAATTAGTGATGCTTTTTATCTTGTTAGAACCCATCGAGTCTTAATCTCTCTAAGTTCATCCCTTAAGAGGTGCACTAGGAAAGGTGTGGGCATACCAATGGTGCTTCATACTATTTTTTCCCCTCATTTACACTTATTACCAATCTAACCAACTCCTACAAACATTCCCCTAAGCTATTACTCATCTTTTACACACTCCTCCAGTCTTTGATCACTTTTGGTACCCTTTTTCCTAACCTAAAACCCCTTAGCTTACATGACTAGATCAACTGGGTTGAACATGTACTCTTATTGGTGAAACTCATATAGGTCTAGGTCAGATCTTGGCTGACCTAGCCCATGACCTAGTGAGTTTTTATCAATACTGATACTAGGTCGACTGGGTTGACCCTATCGATCAAAACTTTTGAAAGGGTTTAAGGTTAGATCCACATATATGAACACATACATTTCATCATTATTAGAGATAAATCAAGATATATTATTCATTTTCACTTATTTATAATATGCTCTTCCACCATTATACTTAAAGAGTCTTAGATTAACATTTCTACTTGGATAATCTAGTCTTGTGGAGAAGTCTTGGATGCTTTGGACTTTCTTAATGATCCTTAAAAACCACAATAATATATTATGAAGCCCCTTTGGCCAAGGTAATTTTAATATCTATTTAAATCCAAAAACTTCCATAGGATATTCTTGAGATGATCAAACCAGGCCCATTTTTAAAGGTAGTCTCAAACAAGCTCAAAATGAGACTAGGTAGTAAGGCCATTTCTTGGTTTTCATACCTCTATAGGGTATCAGGATCCAAAAATTGATGTGGATTTTGGTGATGGACTAGGGAAAGTGAATCACACACTTTTGGGTGATTTCACATGTGTGGAAGAAGTTTGGAGTAATAAAATAAGGTCCAAAGCAAGGAGGATTAATTGAGGCCTAATTAAAGAGAGAGATAGGTAGAAAAATGGGTTTCCACTTAGAATCTAATCCAACATCACATCTTAATTAGTGTAAAATTTATATGGATCCACTGAAGGATTGGTTTTTGAGGTACCCTCACCTTTAGGTCTAGCGCGTACCATTCTTCTTCCTAGTTAACACGAGAGTATGTTTACATTAATTTACTCATTAAATCCTAGAGTTTGAGACTCAAATATAATACCAAAATGTAACAAATCCATTAGGTTTTACTAGAATAGGGTAAAGATTTTTAAAAAATTACACAAATTCAACTAACAGATTCCATCATGATGAAAATGACATAGAGTAATCTTTAACTAAATACATTAGTTTCAGCTAACCATAAAAAAGTCTATAGCTAATCTATTTATCTAATGATCACAATATAATTATCAACATTACTATCAAGAACATGTACAATTATAAATACAAAAATGAAGACTATATTTATTTCATAAACATATTATTACAAATTTAACCATAACTGGTATAATATTAAAGCCAACAACTAAAATTATATATGAATAAAAAGTATAGTTTCATCAAAATACATGTCTTAATAATAATACAGAGCTCCATGGAGCATGAGAGTCTCAAAAAAATCATAATATCCATAATTAATCTTGAGTGTAGTCACTAGTTGATCCAGAGTTTACTTTGGAAAAAGTTTCCAAGTCATGATGAAACCAATTACACAGTGTAGAGCTCGTCGAGAGATTTCCAACACTTTTCATGGTTTACAAAATAGACATTGAATGCTCAAGATATTGATTACTAAGTTTTCTTGCAACAGGGAAATAATGAGTGTTTAAAAGTGACATGGCATTATTTGCATGTGATAAGTGGACCAATCAGAGGTTGACACATGGCAATCAATTTTGTATGGTCGTGCAAAAAATTTGGTTGGTGTTTGGTTTGGTTTTAGCCTCTAGTCTTAGACAAGTGGTCATATGGAGAACTGTGGGCCCTGTTATTGGTTCACTGGGGGCCCTCAGTGAGGGTTGACATACTTGGTTAAGGAGGGGTGCCTTGGTCTCCATCTCACAATTCAATGTATTTGAATTTTCATTTAAACTATCACTTTGTTCCCACCAAATCATGTGGGATAATTGCTTTAGAATTTTGAAATGCTTTGTATGTAATTACCAAGCCTTGTATCCACATGGAGGAGCCACAATAGAGTTGAGAATTCTAAGCCACATAATACCACATGGAAGACTGAAGACCAAGTCACAACTGAATGTTGAGTTCACTGCCAGTTTAAGGAGACCGAGCTATAACCATGTAATTTGGCATTTATGCTAAGTTTGAGGATTGGATAGGTTCAAGGATGCCTAAGATGGGTAAGACCCAAGAAAAATGGTGAAGCGTGGCCAATGCCATGACTACAACCTTGGAGATAAGGCTTTAAAAAGCCATCTCAAATCTCATTCCCCATGAATGTGGGATTTAAATCATTTAAAAAAAATCCATGTTAGGTAAAAATAGGTGGTTGGGGAGGATCGAACCCCTAACCATCCTCTATTTTTATCCCTTTTCCATTCCACCAAAGGTGTATGATTGAAATGAAATAGGAGAATATTCTAATTAAGGAGGATTTGCCGATGTGGGATTAAAAAGAGATAAAGAGTAATCTCTATGCCAAAGCTGATGGGTTTTGAACCCTGCACCTATCATGTAAAATGATAAGAGCCTAACCAACTCACCTATGGGAGATAATATAGAAGTAAACCCATGAATTTGTATTTAAATGGTATTGGTCTACCGACTGTGTATTGGAGAATATAGACCAATTTATTGTATTTGGTCATTTTGGAGCCCTTAGAGGTTGATCCAGAGCTTGGAATAAAATGAAAATTTGCTTAGAATTCTGATATGCTCTGAACAATATATTCATTTTCCCATTTTGGAGAATTGGTGATGTCATATTGAGCTATGAAAGTTGCCAATTTTGATTTGGAGAAGCCTTTGCATGTGTTTCAGGAAGGTGAAGGACGTGCTGAGTCAGCCAAGGTCTTTCGAAGGTCTGATTTACTATTTTTGTAGAGAGTAAGATCTATTTTGTTGATTGTAAGTATTATTTTAGCTTGCAAATTTAGAAACATTAATGGATCAATTTAATAAGAACCCGAGGACATAGGAATTCCAAACCCCATAAATAATTTCTATGTTTTGATATTTGAAATCATTTTTGCATTTCAATTTTTAGTTAATTTTTAGATTATAAATTTAGATTTTAATTAGAATGTAAAATTTAATCATTTAATCATTTAGGGGAAATTGGATAAAATCAATAATTTGGAAAATTTGATGGTTTCAATGGATAAATGAAGTGATCTTTCAATTCACCTTTATTTCAATTTGAAACCTGATTTGAATAAGATTTTCATTAGTTTTTAATCATTCCAACATCTTAAAAGTTGAGAAATTTCTTCTTCCAATTCAATTTAAATTTTGGAATTGAGAACTTAAAAAAATCTTAGTAAATGGTTTAAAAAGTAAGGAAGTTCCTACTAGTGTTTACGGATCAAATTTTGGTATCAGAGTAGTTAGAAAGTAGGGCTAGCTTCTGATTATGATTTGATAGTTACTTTTAGTTTATTGGTTATCAATATCACTTGATTAGATTGTAGTGTGCAGTTTTTGGAATTAGTGTGTTTCTAGGAAACCATGGGCAAGTTGTCACATAAAGCTAAGATGAAAGAGCTTAAAGCCATCAATACCCAGATTCATGAAGAGAATGATTTTTTGAGAGCAAGATTATACTCCTTAGATGGGGAGATTTAAAGTTTGAAATTAGAGCTTGAATCTAAGGATGAGCTCTTGATCAAATTATAGTATGGTGAACCAAAGAAGGCCATACCTTCTACTTTAGATGAAGAGACTATAACTAAGTGCACTATAAGTTATTCACCAAGTAATTCATCTTCTTCTTTCCATTCATATTCAGATTCAAGTAATGATGATTTTGGTAGTTTTGAACAACACACTAAGGGTATAGGATCCAATTTTTTTTTTTAAAATGGGATTTAATGGAAGAGGTTTTGGTTGAGATGGCCAAGGAATTACTAACCCAATACAAGTAGAGCATAGATCTCTTCATCCAGGTTTAGGTTACACTAGTGAGCAGGTGGAAATTTGATAAACTTCCTTTATGGCTAAAGGAAGACAAGCTTCTAATAGCAAAGGACTGAGGCCACTAGTAGAGCATGTACAGTGTAAGAAGGAACGTAAATGAGGTATTGATATTCCACCTCCTAGTCTTATACTAGAGCTAACACTGAATCTTTTGATCCTCTTTTTATGTTTAAAAATTTTGGATTTAACATTCAGAAGATGATGTAATAATTTCCTTGCACTTTTTGTGGGATGCATAACCACAGTGTTGCATTTTGTTGGAAGAGGCATGCTTTGCTTAAGTAGATTGCAGGTGTTCAAGACCATTCTCATCATGGCAAAATGAGAAGAGGTAAAAGGGAGACCTCACCTAAGAAGGTTTTATGCACTCATTACCATATGAGTGGACATTAGATTAATCATTATTTTAAAATTCAATCATCTTCTCATTCTAGAAATGGTAAAACTAAGATGATTTATCAACCTAATAATAATGTCAATGAAGTTAAATCAATCCATAATGATGTTAAGGAATCCACTAAGGAAATCAAGTTAACTAGGCAAAAAAATTGATTAAGTGGATTTATAATACATTCATTTTTCAAAGCATTGTTAAGAAATATATTAAGCAAAAGAACAAGCTTTAATGATGCATTAGTAGATCATGTGAGAACACTTCGAGATAGGTTCATCATTAGAAGTATTTCAATTCTCATGTTGAATAGCTCTATGTTTTAAAAGTTCCTATTTATGTTGAGTGAGTTGTCTAGAGGACTTGAACTCATTTGATCAGTTGGAGATAATGGTAGAATGCATGTTTTAGGTTGAGTTAATTCCCTTACAACACTTGTCTTATATTTAACTGCTATTTTTATAATGTATCTATTTTTGGCACATGGATGTATAGATGCATTATAAGACCCTATGGGAAGGTTTGAGATGTTAGGAAATATACACTTTGTGTTGTTTGCATTTGCTTAGCATATAAGTCCCATACCAGGGCATTGTATTGCAACATGTCTAAAACATTTATTCTATGTTGTTAGCATTAACAAACTTGTTTTGTAGTTACATTGGGAGTTATTTTAGTTTATTGACAGTTCACTGCTTTACAGGATGTGACATGGGTAGACAATTTTTCTATGTTGTGATCAATTTATTGGTAGTTACAAATTCCTTTACTCATGCCATGTTGTAGGCGTTTTCACTTGAGTTATGAATCATTTATTTTTCCAATTTTTATCTCTTGCTATGATTGGGTTCTATGTGATGTGATGCAAAAGACTAGTTATCAATTTTCATGAGATAGTAGACTTTTGGAGACCAAAAGCTTCTTTTATAAGGAGGTGTAATCTAGAGTTTAATTTGGAAAAAATTTCCAAGTCATTATGAAACCAATTTCACAGTGTATAGCTCATCGAGAGATTTTCGGTGCTTTTCACAATTTGCAAAATGGACACCGAATGCTCGAGATATTACTTGCTAAAATTTTCTTACAATAGGGAAATAATGAGTGTCAAAAAGTGACATGGCATTGTTTGCATGTGACAAGTGGAACAATCATAGGTTGACACATGGAAATCAATTTTGTATGGTTGTGCAAAAAATTTGGTTGGTGTTTGGTTTGGTTTTAGCCTCCAATCTTTGACAAGCGGTTATATGGAAAAATATGGGCCCCACTATTGGCTCACTAGGGGCCCTTAGTGAGGGTTGACACACTTGGTTAAGGAGGGGTGCCTTGGACTCCATCTCACAATTCAATGTATTTGAATTTGCATTTAAACTATCACTTTTTTCCCTTTGAATGCATGTGGGATAATTGATTTAGAATTTTGAAATGCTTTGTATGTAATTACCAAGCCTTGTAGCCATAACATGGTTGATTATTCTAAGCCATATAATACCACGTGGAAGACCAATGACCAAGTCACAACCGAATGTTGAGTTCACTGCCAGTTCAAGGATATCAAGCCATAACCATGTAATTTGGTATTTATGCTATGTTTGAGGATCGGATAGGTTCAAGGATGCCTAAGATGGGTAAGACCCAAGCAAAATGGTGAAACGTGGCTAATGCCATGACTACAACCTTGGAGATAAGGCTTTAAAAAGCCATATTAAATCTCATTCCCCATGAATGTGGGATTTAAATCATTTAAAATAAATCCATGTTAGGTAAAAAGAGGTGGTTGGGGAGGATCGAACCCCTAACCATCATCCTCTATTTTTATCCCTTTGATATTCCATCAAAGGTGGATGATTGAAATGAAATAGGAGAATATTCTAATTAAGGAGGATTTACCGATGTGGGATTAAAAAGAGATAAAGAGTAATCTCTATGTCAAAGCCGATGGGTTTTGAACCCTACACCTATCATGTAAAATGATAAGAGCCTAAAAAAATTGCCTATGGGAGATAAGATAGAAGAAACCCATGAATTTGTATTTAAATGGGATTGGTCTGCCGACTGTGTATTGGAGAATATAGACTAGTTTGTTGTATTTGATTATTTTGGAGCCCTTAGAGGTCAAATCAGAGCTTAGAATAAACTGAAAAGTTACTTAGAATTATGATACACTTTGTGTAGTATATTCATTTACCCATTTTATAAAATTGGTGATGTCATTTTGAGCTACATAAGTTGCCAATTTTGATTTGGAGAAGCCTCTACATGTGATTCAGGAAGGTGAAGGATGCGCTGAGTCAGCAAAAGTCTTTTAAATGTCTAATTTACTATTTTTTTAGAGAGTAAGATCTATTTTGTTGATTTTAAGTATTATTTTATCTTGAAAATTTAGCAACATTAATGGATTGGTTCGATAAGAACCTGGGGATGTAGGAATTCTGAACCTCGTAAACAATTTCTATGTTTTGATCTTTGAAATCATTTTTGCATTTCAGTTTTTAGTTAATTTGAAAATTATAAATTTATATTTTAATCATAATGTAAAATTTAATCATTTACAAGAAATTGGATAAAATCAAGAATTTGGAAAATCTGACAGTTTTAATGGATAAATGAAGTGATCTTTTAATTCACCTTTATTTCAGTTTTGAAACTTGATTTGAATCAAATTTTCATCAATTTTTAATCATTCCAACATCTTAAAAGTTGAGAAAATTTTGCTTCCAATTTAGTTTAAATTTTGGACTTGAGAACTTAAAAAGATCTTAGTAAATGGTTTAAAAAGTAGTGAAGTTCCTAATGGTGTTTATGGATCACTAGTGAAGTAATGTTAAGGATAGGGAGAACATCATCTAAGTGGTTTTCCACACCAACCATGGACCGTTGATCCCCCACATAGTCTCCCAACTAGGGAATGACCCTCTCTTCATGGATGGGTAGATAATGATGGTGCAAGAATCAAGAGTGACAACTATAACCTATTTGTTGTAAGATAAATAATACATGGTATATATCATAAATAAACTCATTCTAACATGATATCATATAAAAATGTAAACTAAGTCAAAAGATGAAATGATAATGTTTAACTATAAACACTACTTTGGCCAAATTTCTCATATAGTTATTGATCTCATGGATCAATAAATTTCATACACACCACTCAATCAGATTACACTATTTCTATGTATTAGTGACACTATATAATTAAGTGAAATCCATCTCACTTACTTATATGGGGTCATTAATACCAGATTAGTTTTAAATATTTAATAATATTAAAACTAATATATTCATAAAGAATATTCCCTATAAGCAAATAATTATGTGCTAAAGAAGGAAATATTAAATACATTCATTTAGTCTATCAAATGTAATGTAATGAATCTCAAAACATGTAATTTATTACAACATAATAAATATATTTCTATATAGTCATTAATAAAATCAAACCATCTAGGTAAGACATATATCAAGACATCAAATTATCAAATATTAACATATAGCTCAAATTATTATGTTATTTATCCATATAACATAAAGTTCTAGATTAATACCTTATTTCCATATACCAAAAGTACATTTATAAGCTAACTAAATACTAACAAAACTTAATATGTTTTTAATTAAACTCAAATATTACTCAAGTAAAAGTTCCTTCAAATTGATACACACATATAACCTTAGCTTGTATAACAAAAGCCTTCAATTTCCTTCGTTATTAAATGTATTATTTTTACACACTAAATATTATATATATATATGACATACATGAATTAGAATTGTATTTAATTCATCAAATCACATGTATCATATATATTTATTTACCTATACCATCACTCAAATAAATCACTTAATGTAATTTATGAATAGCTAATATAAATATACTTTGTATATAGTATACTCCAATTAGACAAAATCTCTATCCATTAAATGGAAGTATCATGTATAATATATAGTCAAACTAATCATTATAAAAAATTATTCATAATATATAGCAACAAAAAACTATATTACTTTGATTGTTTTCTTTATCATTATACTCAATATTCCATGATTTTACAACAAAATGTATATAGTCATATATTCAAACTTAGCCAACTCTATTATATACTTTTACTTATATTGAAAAACATAATTTCAATCAATTTTTAGTCCTAACCAATGCTTCATAAATTCATAGTCATAATCAAACCCTACTAAATGTATATATGAGTTTTATTATAGTGAAGATGCACGCACGCACACGCATGCGCGTGCACACACACACACACACACACGAAAATACATATAGACTTATAAATTTCCAATTATCTATCTTATTAAACAATTTTCAATGTATTTAGGGATGAATAAATTTGTGTATATATCCTAAAATAACCATAATAAGTAACCAATCAACATATAAATCCATTATCAGTTCAACCTAATATATTCACTTTTATATAAGTAAATATATCCCTATACATGATTTACTTATTGACATATGCATATGCGTAGGTCCTCTCATTTTACCCAATACCCATAGGTTATATGTATATGCCCATGTACATTTATATTTTTTTGGTTTTTCCTATATATGTAAAATGAAACCAATCCTTCAATATTATTCTAAACAAAATGAAAATCTTTTTCCATCTAAGGAGACTTAAGGGAAAACATCAAACACAACTAGGTCTTTGAATTTTTCTCTAATTCTTAATGATTTTCCATCTTAATTTAGATTTCATACCATGTCAAGCCCTAATTTGGGTTAATAATCCATAATATTTTATATGTCAAAGAAATGATTTCTATGAGAATGTAAAAAGAGTGAGCCTAATTTGAAACTATATTTCAATTTAATCTTAACTTTTGAAATCTATTTATTCCTCCAAATTTACTCTAAACATATATGATAGGGTTTAAACTTAAAAATCCCTTCTAAAAAATTGTCTACAAAGCTCAACAAGATTTTCCCTTTTTGTTAACCCTTCTAGATAAACACAAAATTCTATAATAAAATTCCTTAATTTATATTTCCAAAGAACACAATTTAATAATATTATAAATATATTCATTTATTATTAAGGTTTGAAGACATATTCTTACTTATATAATTCATTTTGGCAACATGGTCTTTTAAACCTAGGGTTTCAAGGTTATATGGTTCATTTTATGGATGGTCGAGCAATCCACAAGGCCCAAAATTTAGACCTATTTTTTTTAAAATTTCATCATAGTGAAACCAACTATTTTTTTCTTTTGAAATAATCCATATTATATCTATGAATTTAAAAAACATAACCAACCTGTTCAAGAAGATTAAATGATAGCAGTTGGTAAAAATTTATCTAATTCTTAGATCAAACCTCCTTTTCTCTTTCTACCTTTGTGTGTCATGTTTTTTTCCAAGCATCTATTTTCCCACCTTTATATGTCTGCATGTTGTTTTCATGCCAATATAACTCTCCACTATCTCTACCATAACTCCAAGCAACCCCAAAAATAACTCAGAATTTTAGGCATGATTAAATGTTATTCCATGCAAAATAAAACATGAAGTCTATGTTTTGGCGTAAACTTGATTAACACATGTCAATGCTAACACAAAACCTAAAATCTCAAACATTATACATTAAAATAATGTTATTTCTTTCATGTTAATATTGACTTCACATAATAGATTTAAACACTATGATTATTAACAATGAAATCAACTTCCATAAAAGTCATTCAAATTTTATTATTAATAATAATAACCTTTTATGCATTATGCATATCCACATTGGTTCAAAATAACAACATTGACTTAACACAAGGGTCACTAAATCATTTACAATGAATATTTCTAATTTAATCATTAAACAATGAAAATCCAAATGAATATTGACTTAGCATGATATCAAATTAACACACACAACAATCAAGGTATTAGAGTATGTTCTACCACTATATCAATGTATAATAAACAATACTCTATCATACTACATTTAATTATATCCAAATACAACAAGTCATAATAAAGGCATACGGATTTCAATTACTCATTATAACAACATCATCATATGAGATAAGCTAAGTAAAAAAACATAAATGTAACATAGAACCATATTAACATGAGAATCAATCAATTTAAAATAAGCAATCAAGATCAAGAAAGCATACTAGAATCCATTTAAAGAAAACAAAAATCTCAGCTATTATTCTAGTTGTGGTATTTGTGTGGGTTCATAGTTTCCATTTTGTCATGCCCAAATGTCTCCATCTATGCCACCATCTCTGATGATGCCTTCCCTCCATCATGGTCTTAGGGATGTATCTATCATGCATCCACCTTTAGATAGTAAAGGTAGTTATCCCAAAATAATATATAATCCATAATTTACTATTGTAATAAACTAAATAATCATGATCATCATGTACATAATATACAAGTATAACTAAATCAATAGTTAATGATCATGAAATTAAGCAACATATAATTATTCATAAACCAACATATGAAATATAGCTTAAATAAAATAGTAATTAGTCATATAATAGACATAAAATATACTAATCAATATATTATTAGGTCTACAGAGGAATCAGGATGCAACAGAGGTTACAAAGCAAACACACCTTGCTTAGTAACACTCATTAAAATCATTTATTTCTTATGGTATGACTTGTTATCTTTTATAATTGAGTGTGATATTTGTCATATTTTATATAATTTTGATTAAAAACTATATAATGTCTTGTAAATATGTATCTAAAAATGAAGTTCCCAATGGTGTTCAACCTTTAAAATTATTTTTTTCTATTAATGATACACCCTATGCCTATGATAATTAAGGAACTAATGTTCATACCTATACAATTTGTAATGCTTCTCACATAAATAAATAATATTATTGTAATAGATATTATTATGACTATAAAAATTAAGCTGAATGATATAATAGTGAAGAGGAAATTAAGGTAACTAATTCATAAATTGCATAACCCATTCCTTCCTTATATTCCTCTTTTCTAAAATTATAAAAAAAATAATAAATTGATATTAAATATATTTAGTCTCTTAATACATCATAAAGATAAAAAAATTAAAAATAAATAAGGGAAGAACATTTTTTACCTGACTTGGTTTTTGCATTACACCACATTAATCAATATAAATTGAAAAAACATAGCCTTTATATAGAAATAGAAAAAGATACAAATGTATGTGCCAGTAAATGAAGTTCCCAATGGTGTTCAACCTTTAAAATTATTTTTTTCTATGAATGATACACCCTATGCCTATGATAATGAAGGAACTAATGTTCATACCTATACAATTTGTAATGCTTCTCACATAAATAAATAATATGATTGTAATAGATATTATTATGACTATGAAAATTAAGCTGAATGATATAATAGTGAAGAGGAAATTAAGGTAACTAATTTATAAATTGCATAACCCATTCCTTCCTTATATTCCTCTTTTCTAAAATTATAACAAAAATAATATATTGATATTAAATATATTTAGTCTCTTAATACATCATAAAGATAAAAAATTTAAAAATAAATAAGGGAAGAACATTTTTTACCTGACTTGGTTTTTGCATTACATCACATTAATCAATATAAATTGAAAAAACATAGCCTTTCCCAATGGTGTTCAACCTTTAAAATTATTTTTTTCTATGAATGATACACCCTATTCCTATGATAATGAAGGAACTAATGTTCATACCTATACAATTTGTAATGCTTCTCACATAAATAAATAATATGATTGTAATAGATATTATTATGACTATGAAAATAAGTTGAATGATATAATAGTGAAGAGGAAATTAAGGTAACTAATTTATAAATTGCATAACCCATTCCTTCCTTATATTCCTCTTTTCTAAAATTATAAAAAAAAATATATATATTGATATTAAATATATTTAGTCTCTTAATACATCATAAAGATAAAAAATTTAAAACTAAATAAGGGAAGAACATTTTTTACCTGACATGGTTTTTGCATTACATCACATTAATCAATATAAATCGAAAAAACATAGCCTTTATATAGAAATAGAAAAAGATACAAATGTATGTGCTAGTAAATGAAGTTCCCAATGGTGTTCAACCTTTAAAATTGTTTTTTTCTATGAATGATACACCCTATGCCTATGATAATGAAGGAACTAATGTTCATACCTATACAATTTGTAATGCTTATCACATAAATAAATAATATGATTGTAATAGATATTATTATGACTATGAAAATTAAGCTAAATGATATAATAGTGAAGAGGAAATTAAGGTAACTAATTTATAAATTGCATAACCCATTCCTTCCTTATATTCCTCTTTTCTAAAATTATAACAAAAATAATATATTGATATTAAATATATTTATTCTCTTAATACATCATAAGGATAAAAAATTTAAAAATAAATAAGGGAAGAACATTTTTTACCTGACTTGGTTTTTGAATTACATCACATTAGTCAATATAAATTGAAAAAACATAGCCTCTCCCAATGATGTTCAACCTTTAAAATTATTTTTTTCTATGAATGATACACCCTGTGCCTATGATAATGAAGGAACTAATGTTCATACCTATAAAATTTGTAATGCTTCTCACATAAATAAATAATATGATTGTAATAGATATTATTATGACTATGAAAATTAAGCTGAATGATATAATAGTGAAGAGGAAATTAAGGTAACTAATTTATAAATTGCATAACCCATTCCTTATATTCCTCGTTCTAAAATTATAACAAAAATAATACATTGATATTAAATATATTTAGTCTCTTAATACATCATAAAGATAAAAAAATGAAAAATAAATAAGGGAAGAACATTTTTTACCTAACTTGGTTTTTGCATTACATCACATTAATCAATATAAATTGAAAAAACATAGCCTTTCCCAATGGTGTTCAACCTTTAAAATTATTTTTTTCTATGAATGATACACCCTATGCCTATGATAATGAAGGAACTAATGTTCATACCTATACAATTTGTAATGCTTCTCACATAAATAAATAATATGATTGTAATAGATATTATTATGACTATGAAAATTAAGGTGAATGATATAATAGTGAAGAGGAAATTAAGGCAACTAATTTATAAATTGCATAACCCATTCCTTATATTCCTCTTTTCTAAAATTATAAAAAAAATAATATATTGATATTAAATATATTTAGTCTCTTAATACATCATAAAGATAAAAAATTTAAAAATAAATAAGGGAAGAACATTTTTTACCTGACTTGGTTTTTGCATTACATCACATTAATCAATATAAATCGAAAAAACATAGCCTTTATATAGAAATAGAAAAAGATACAAATGTATGTTCTAGTAAATGAAGTTCTCAATGGTGTTCAACCTTTAAAATTATTTTTTTCTATGAATGATACACCCTATGCCTATGATAATGAAGGAACTAATGTTCATACCTATACAATTTGTAATGCTTCTCACATAAATAGATAATATGATTGTAATAGATATTATTATGACTATGATTATTAAGCTGAATGATATAATAGTGAAGAGGAAATTAAGGTAACTAATTTATAAATTGCATAACCCATTCCTTCCTTATATTCCTCTTTTCTAAAATTATAAAAAAAATAATATATTGATATTAAATATATTTAGTCTCTTAATACATCATAAAGATAAAAAATTTAAAAATAAATAAGGGAAGAACATTTTTTACCTAACTTGGTTTTTGCATTACATCACATTAATCAATATAAATCAAAAAAACATAGCCTTTCGCAATGGTGTTCAACCTTTAAAATTATTTTTTTCTATGAATGATACTCCCTCTGCCTATGATAATGAAGGAACTAATGTTCATACCTATACAATTTGTAATGCTTCTCACATAAATAAATAATATGATTGTAATAGATATTATTATGACTGAAAATTAAGCTGAATGATATAATAGTGAAGAGGAAATTAAGGTAACTAATTTATAAATTGCATAACCCATTCCTTCCTTATATTCCTCTTTTCTACAATTATAACAAAAATAATATATTGATATTAAATATATTTAGTCTCTTAATACATCATAAAGATAAAAAATTTAAAAATAAATAAGGGAAGAACATTTTTTACCTGACTTGGTTTTTGCATTACATCACATTAATCAATATAAAATGAAAAAACATGGCCTTTCCCAATGGTGTTCAACCTTTAAAATTATTTATTTCTATGAATGATACACCCTATGCCTATGATAATGAAGGAACTAATGTTCATACCTATACAATTTGCAATGCTTCTCACATAAATAAATAATATGATTGTAATAGATATTATTATGACTATGAAAATTAAGCTGAATGATATAATAGTGAAGAGGAAATTAAGGTAACTAATTTATAAATTGCATAACCCATTCCTTCCTTATATTCCTCTTTTCTAAAATTATAACAAAAATAATATATTGATATTAAATATATTTAGTCTCTTAATACATCATAAAGATAAAAAATTTAAAAATAAATAAGGGAAGAACATTTTTTACTTGACTTGGTTTTTGCATTACATCACATTAATCAATATAAATTGAAAAAACATAGCCTTTCCCAATGGTGTTCAACCTTTAAAATTATTTTTTTCTATGAATGATACACCCTATTCCTATGATAATGAAGGAACTAATGTTCATACCTATACAATTTGTAATGCTTTTCACATAAATAAATAATATGATTGTAATAGATATTATTATGACTATGAAGATTAAGCTGAATGATATAATAGTGAAGAGGAAATTAAGGGAACTAATTTATAAATTGCATAACCCATTCCTTCCTTATATTCCTCTTTTCTAAAATTATAAAAAAATATATATATATTGATATTAAATATATTTATTCTCTTAATACATTATAAAGATAAAAAATTTAAAACTAAATAAGGGAAGAACATTTTTTACCTGACTTGGTTTTTGCATTACATCACATTAATCAATATAAATCGAAAAAACATAGCCTTTATATAGAAATAGAGAAAGATACAAATGTATGTGCCAGTAAATGAAGTTCCCAATGGTGTTCAACCTTTAAAATTATTTTTTTCTATGAATGATACACCCTATGCCTATGATAATGAAGGAACTAATGTTCATACCTATACAATTTGTAATGCTTCTCACATAAATAAATAATATGATTGTAATAGATATTATTATGACTATGAAAATTAAGATGAATGATATAATAGTGAAGAGGAAATTAAGGTAACTAATTTATAAATTGCATAACCCATTCCTTCCTTATATTCCTCTTTTCTAAAATTATAACAAAAATAATATATTGATATTAAATATATTTAGTCTCTTAGTACATCATAAAGATAAAAAATTTAAAAATAAATAAGGGAAGAACATTTTTTACTTGACTTGGTTTTTGCATTACATCACATTAATCAATATAAATTGAAAAAACATAGCCTTTATTTAGAAATAGAAAAAGATACAAATGTATGTGCTAGTCCCTCTCTATATATAGAAAATATAAATGATGTAGATTCATACATCCCACATCCTCTTATATAAATAATTAATGATATGAAATATTTTTATGAGAACATTCCAAGATCTATGAATGTCACAGATTACATGAAAATCCTAAGACTAGGTGAGAGCAATGAATTGCAAAAATGGGACTCATAAATTTTCATTAAGTGATTAGCCAAAAACTATAAAGGAGATACATTATATAGTGAGAGATTAGGTCATCAAAAAGTTAAGAACTCAACTCACTATTATAAAACACATGAAGTGCATTTCCCCTAATAACCTTAACAACCCTAAGCAAGCTAACTAACAACCATGTAGGTAAAACTAAAAGTGAGAAAGATATTACACTAACACCCCCTAAAGTGTAGCTTAGGTAGGTAGAATAATTGGGTCCCATTAATGGGGCATGATGAGGTACCCAAGAATAATTCAACTCCCATAAGATAGTGAAAAGGATAATACTCGTAGGAAAAAACTCCTTCCCCAAAAGAGAAAAAATCAATAAAGTTCATTCTCTAAGGATGTCAAACATAACTCAAAATGTGTCCACAAGTGAGAGAAATAAAAAAAATAGAGAGAATATCTAAAAAGTCTCCATAGAATATGTTGAAACTACCTATAGTAGAGCTCAAAAAATGACAAATGTTTTTTTATGAGATCCTTTGCTTGAAGACCGAATAAGCTCCATTTGCATAAAATAATGTTTCTTCCCTTTGGAAAAGGAAGAACCTGAATAGTGTACTAGAAGTATACCCATTCCATAGTGTAAGATGAAGAAGGTATAAGTAAAAAAAAATATGAGTATGACCCAAAATAGAAGTGTGGCATAGGTCTATAAATATTGTGCATAAGAACTGAATGTAATGCCACTGAAGTGAACCCATCAGAAGTAGGTGAAATAAATATTAGATCACCATGGAATGATGAATGTGTCCACCAAGTGCTTCATGAACCTTAAAATAAGGTGTGGTTCCTATATAAGGTACTATACTTCTCATAAAGAATAGATGATTTAACTTCTCTACATGATGATGGTATAATGAAAGTAGAGGCTAAAATAAATTGTGGAATGCCCTATAATTCAATACTAGACTGTCTGATGTCTAATGAGTACCAAAAAAATATACTCACACATTGTAATTTTTGAATTGGACTAGAGTTAGGTGGATCAATAAATAACCCCTCAATATCTACAATGTGATAAAGAGATGGTAGAGGTGTGTCCCCATCACTACTATATTCATTTATGCTAGAACAAGAGTCATTAATCTCAAATATGTGCTTAGGCTCAGAAGTGTCATTAATTACAAGTGAGTCCAATGAATAATAATGGCATGGAACATTCACTAAATGAATGACCATGTGAAGTGGAATTCATAGATCAATAAATATTGTAGCTTAAGAAGAGACTACACATGAAGCATACTAATTTGTAGACTGAGTATCCATAGGAAGAGAATAGTC
Organism: Torreya grandis; assembly: GCA_037957365.1. Classification (NCBI taxonomy): domain Eukaryota; kingdom Viridiplantae; phylum Streptophyta; class Pinopsida; order Cupressales; family Taxaceae; genus Torreya; species Torreya grandis. The sequence continues at coordinate 297,635 of JARHVA010002154.1, forward strand.
ATCGATGCTCTCACTAGAAATAATAGATTAATCAAAAGTACCAATCGATGATGGATCTATAAGAATAAAATCATTCACATGATCAGAAGTATAATCTATAATGGGATAGGTAGGTCTAGAAGAATCTCATCTTATAGTGGTGGCTCGATAAAAGGAAGAGCACTATCCACCATGGATGTGTTGTCACAAGAAATATAAGTAGGAAGAGAGAGTAAAATAGTCTCCAAAGAGATGAAAGGAAGAGGAGGAGTATAAGTGATATAAATCTTAATAGGATCTTTGAAAAGACACTGAAGGATGCTCTAAATAGTGTTGGAACACATGGTGATGTATATCCCATGAAATATATAATATCAAGGTACCAAAAATCTTTTCATAACTGTTATCCCACTTAATTTAATTTTTAGAATCACTAGGATTAGTAATCAATCTATATAGGAATGGAATATGATTCTTTCCCTTTTCTATGAACAAGTGTTACATATAATCATGCCAACAAGCATAGTTTCTCTTTATAAGAAGAAATAATGGTGTATAATCAACTTTAACCTATATTTATATCTAAACTTAAGTAAAAATGACAAAGAGAAGACAAAAAATAAATGCAAAACTACAAAAAATAACAATAATTATCTACTAATTATAATAACAATGCATGCTCATGAACAAGATGTTAGGCACAACTAAGAATGCATCCAAATGAGAAGTGTAAGAATGAACACAATACAATAAATGAGAATGTTTATAAGACACACTAAATAATACATAAAACCACACAATACCCCCTCATAATTATTAGCAATGACCCCCCATATAGTTGAAATACAAGCACTCTCATATAGACATTGAGCATAGATGAGAATGCATCTTGAGAAATATGTGTGTAAGTATGAAAAACTAGAGGGTCATTGGGATATATCAATAATATGTCCAAGAGGTACAATATTTTAAAAAATAGGTAGCTATATATGGCCCCAAAAATTTCACCAATGTGTAGATCATGAAAAAATAGGCATTTTTGAAGACAACATTAAAAAATGAGTTACCAATCAAAAGTTATGGCCATTTAAAGTTTTGATTGCATGGAAAATTTGGATGGAAATAGTGGTGGATTTTTTTTGAATCAAATTCCTCAAAATAAAATTTTATTCATAAACTTTCCAAAGAAATACTTAAGCCTCTTTTGAGAAAAAGTTCAATGCTTTTGGATTAGAAGTGACCAGGGATTTATTTCCCATATGACCAAGGGGATAAAAAAATTTATGAGTCATTCCACTCCCTCTTTTTGTTCACATGATTAATGTGTGAGTGAAATAATCCAAAAATGCATCCAAATTTCAAATGAATAGTCTCACTTTTCACCTTATTAAATTTTATGGCCTTTTGGATGTCACAACATGCAAAAGGGGTGGTTAGAATCTGTAGGGTGTTTCTATAGTGGTCAGAACCCATACTGTGTGTCAATAAGGAGGCACAAGTTTGTAGTGGTAAATTCATGAGTGTTGGGATACGATGGTGTTCCAAGCATTTTATTGGGATCTGATGGCTATTTGGGTAGGTGTTAGGTTTTGATGTGTGTTTAAGAAACCTAAAAATGTTCAATAATTATCAAATGTTTGATGAACCCAAATTTTTTGACAAAGAATGCGTTTAATGGGGTCAAGATATGAAGGTATTTCATACATGCACTAAAATTTCCATCACCAATCAAAAATATAATAAAACTTGTTTTCCTTATGTGAAAATTCTAACCAATACTAGAAACTGCTAAAACTGCCTATAAGTGTTAGAAAATCTATCGAACCTAAAAAACTTAGAAATATATAGATTTAGTATGGATCCTCCAAAAAATATTAAATACCTATTTACAAAATTTAAAAACCTAAAAATCCTTGATTTCTTTTCCTAATTTGAGAATTATATTGTACAAAAATGCTTGAAATGACCAAAAGAGCCCCAACACCCTCAAAAAATGGCTAAAAATTGCTATCACAAATCTAGGTTGTATTTATAGTTGATTTTATGGTTTTTATGCCTTTGAATTTTATGTAACTATCTATTTTATGATTGGATACTTTATATATATAATTTTCATGGATTTTCATGAAATCTTACTAAACCTATGAAATTGTTAAAAATCAAGAAAACCAAAAAGAATACATGTAGGAAAGATCTCACAAAGAATTTAAGAAATGAAAAAATGGAAATAGAATTACAGATTTGATACCATGATATATCATTCCAAGATCTTTAAATGTCATATATTTAAAAAAAACACCCTAGGAGTAGGTGAGAGCAATGCAAAGCAAAAGTGGGATTCATAAATGTTCATTAATTGATTAGACAAAAATTACAAAGGATGTACATTATATAATGAGAGATTTGGTCACCAAAAAGGTAATAATTAAACTCACTATTATAAAAAATATTAAGTGTATTTCCCCTAATGATCTTAAAAACCCTAAGTAAACTGACTAACAAGCATGTAGGTAAAACTGAAAGCAAGAAAAATCCTACACTAGAAATTTTATAATCTTTGTTCTCACTTGGAATTAATGAATAATGTTATAACTTTATCTCACTCTCTTAAAATGATACAAGAGGCTAATTAATGTGAATCACAAATCAAAATTAACATTATGGCTTTATATTTACACATCAATGATAGTGAACTATTATACAATGTTTCTTAATATAATCATCTTTTATCCATTAAATATGATTTGTAAGATAATACACACTATGAATGTCATGTTTCTACTTTTATGAAACTTTAAAATGATAAGATAAACAATGATCCTCAAGTTTGTACTAGTTTTGTCTTAGAATGAAAGCCCCAATCATGAAATGATATTTGTCATGTTTCTCTTATACCAATACATAAAATGGATGTTCAATTGAGGATGATAAGTGAACCTTTCCAAACCAAAATCTCTACTAGTCATATTTCATCCATGATGCATGCCATTAGAGAGATCCAAAATTAAGTTGTTGATCTCACTTCATAATCTAGATCATGTTATGGGAATCTAAAAGATAATGTTATCATAGAAGAACCCCTTACACAAGATGTATATGAGAATCAATATCCAAAATATTTTATTATACCTACACTACCATTATTTGGTGGTTTTGTAAATCCTTGTATTGATTTGACATAATATAACCTTTTTTTTAGAGAATGCAGGATTGATGGATATATTTTAGTCATATTTTCATATAAGTCTCACAAGATACGTTGTAAAATTTTTTTTAGTCTACCTACATATTTTCATAGAAGTCTCACAAGATACATTGCAAAAAAAAATTTAGTCTACCTAGTGGATCCTTATCTAAGTTAAAAAATTTAAAAGATTCATTCTTATCAGATTATCATAAGCACAATGTACCTAACATAATAGTAGAACATCTGAAAAGTTTGCAGCAAGGTCATAAGGATCTCATTTAATATTGCATCTTATGGCTGAAAAATACTTTGCCTTCTTTAAATTATCAACCTTAAAAATTTCAAAAGTAGTTTATCTTTAGAATGGATCTCTTATTGCCACTTAAAGAAGAACTATACATACACTTTACATCTCTTTTTATAACTTCTACATTGATGCGTTCAAATATGTATGTGAGATAAATTATAGTATACAAAAACTTACTGATTCAAAATCATCTCCATACAAGAAAAAAATTAAGAATAAATAAAGTAATCTTGATTTAACATCTGAAAGAAAGAATATACTTCAATTCATTCTTAATAAATATGAAGCACCCAAGACAATTTCTATCAAGGAATAATAAGTGAAGTTAACAATAAATAAAAGGACATAAATTTCAAACCATCATCTAAAGTGAACAAATCTACTTGTATTAAGAGGCCATCAATCTATTTTGGTAGATTAAAAGATTGACCACATGATATTCTACATACTTTGTTGGATGATAATTTAATCACTCTCCCTCCTAATTACTGTCATCCTCATCATCATTATGAGTACATAAAAGGCAATTTATTTTTCACTTATCATGGTATTAGTGGACATTGGGATGATGAATGTTATGAAGTATGAGAAAAGTTTACACAACTTGCCAATAAAGAGATGATCACATTTTAGACTAAAATAAGAAAGAAAGATACAAAGAGCCATGATAATAACAAATCTCCAATTTGGATTCCAAATAAAAAGCATTATAATGTAGATAAGAGATATAAATAAATGATAAATATAAAATACATATACTATAAGCAATTAATATAAATTCAAACATATTTATAGACCCACAAATACAAAATCACAAAATAGCTAAGAATAATAATCAGTGTGGTGCACAATTCATATTTTTGTCAATATGGTCCACTCTTTTGATAGTTTTCACTTAAAGCAAATGCACACATGTATAAAAAATATAAATAAAACATTGCATTTTCAAATACATCAAGACTTTCAATGTCAAATATCATCACATGACATAATCTATGAAAGTATAAACCACATCTCATGAACATGTACATGTATAAATATTTCACATGAGTCCAATATAAGAAAAAATAAACACCAAACCATATATATTCATATAAATATGTTTTAAATTAAAAAATTATAATATTATCAAAAATCAATCTATAATGGGATCATCACCATGTACATCACCAAAAAATTCTACTAAAAATAAACTATGTGAAGAAGAAGCTCCACTATCAACATCTTGTGACCTTAATCCACACTGACTCCTTTGAAAATAATCCTTGTATAAAACCACTTTCAACTTTAGTGTTGCATGTTAATTCTATAAATTGTACATACTCCTAAAATACATTCTTGTAGTTATGCATTTATGTATTAAGATTGACATCTAATTTATCATGAGCTCTAACCTTAGCTGATCACACTTAAGAATAATCACATCTCTCCTAGATATTTCATCATCACACTCTATTGCTACTATAACATAAGCTATAATATCTATGGTTACACAATAAAATAAGGGGGGAAAATCAACTACAACACAAGTCACATGCTCCAAGAAAACACTAGGGACTATCTCACCAAACATGTGTCATGTGAAAATATAAAAGGATGACTTTATGAGGAATTGTCAAAACCTATCATCCCATCAAAATAAAAATTATTCAAAACCAATACCAATGTTGTAAAATTAAATAAATCTATACACACTTTAAAATACACATACTTACTTGTAATAGGAACCCAATCATCATCTGATACCACACCACCTATATCCATTCCACCTTGTGTTATAGGATAATTATCTATTACAATAATAAATAAAATAGGCCACATATAAGTTGACCATCATTATGTATAAGCTAGTGTAAAACTAGAATCATCAGCATTAGGTGTTTGCATCATAAAATCCACATCATTCAGGTGAATGGGATCAATGTATCTAGGAGTATGTTGGTCCATGTCACCCTGTCATAGTGGATTATAAATATATTATCTCCACACATATACTAATAGGGTCACATCTTAAAGGCTACCAAACTATCTAGTAACATACTCAAAGTTCAAATACTCATGGACATCTATCCATTAGTCATGAAGTTAATAACATACTATAATATGTCTCAATTCCACTCTATCCTTCAACCATCCTCCATAACCCTTGTAAGTATGACACACAATATCCCCAATAGTTAAATGGTCTAGTATTTGGTAACATTCCATCATACCACCTCTCATAAATTAGGATGTCCCCATGCATCTCTCCACATATATTTGTACCAATCCACCACAAGGCATCCCCATAGGTTGAATATCTATAATATGCTCATAGGGACAATAATGTAGTAGTGGGGTTGAGTCTAAACCACGTCCAAAACCATCTTAGGTAAATCTATGAAAATCTTGGTATAAGTGGGACAACACAGTGTAGCCTCAAGGGTATCAAATACCATGATTCTAAATATCATGACTAAATATGTGCATAAAATATGAAATAACAACCCCAACACCATCAACTAGAAAAAATGATGTGAGAAAGGCATAGATGAATTTATTCACATTTGTAACATTTTCCAATGCAATATCTGATAGTAAGATAATAATATTGTTGTGGCCAACACACCCCCTGATTTGGAGAAGTAGGGGATCCCTATGAAAGATATCAACTCAAAGTTCTTGAGGTTTTAGTCCCTTTTTGGTGAGTATATTCTTTGTAAATCCTAGAACCTCTATTTTTCCCTAGTCCATTTAACATTTAAAAATAATTTTAATGTTAATTTGGTCTCTCTTAAATGCCCCTCTAGTATTCTAAGTTAAAACATAGTCACATCCTTGTTTTTGATAAAGTAAGGCAGCAAACCAAGGGCTGAACCCTTACAAAGCAAAGAAGACAAGAAGGCAATCAAACAAAATATGCCTTCTAAAAAGAGACGGCATAATTAGAGTAAAAACAAACATAGCAAACTAAAAAACAATAAATGGAAAGATGAGAGTCAGAGAGATCTCTCCTTACATAACCATTGATTTGATAAGGTCATTTAGTTTCGCAGTATTCTCTGCATTGATAGCAGGCACAGTATTACCCAATTCCTTCAGCATAGACATGTTTAGGAGAATAAAATTCTAGAGCCCAGTGGTGAAGTTTTACTCCAACTTCTGAATGCGATCCTTTAGGGCAGAAATTTCATCTTTCAAATCAATCTCATTCTCGGTTTCCTCATCATATTCCTCCACATACATTTTTCCCTCTTTGTCAGCATTTTTTGCAATGTCAGTACCATCCTCCACAGTAGCCTCAAATTACCTTATCTCCTACTTACCTTTAGTGTCCTTAGAGATTTCTTGAACTTCCAATTCCTTGGACTCTTCCTCTTGGGTGGCTTCCTCTGAGGTGCTCTCTGAATAGTCAATAATCCTAGCCTTAGGAGTGGGTTTGCCAGCAATATGCCGTGACCGCTAAACTCCAGAGGAGAAGCCCTCTTTACTGACCTTAGTAGACATATATGATTTACCACCTTGACCCCCAGTGATCCTACCAATATTTTTATGGGTCCCCATAGTGGTCCCCCCAATATTCTCTTCCAAAGTATAAAACTTCCTCTTCTTTCCCTTCATGCTCACAAAGGAGCCAGGGGTGTCAACGAGTGTCTCCTCTGGAGTAGATAAGGAGACTTATTTAGTTTTGGTAGAAATAGGGGAAAGATAGGGCTCATCAACAACATCACTAGCCAAAGGATTAGAAGAAATATCCCCACTATTAATTCTGATAGTCTTGGATGGCTCAAGGGCACGGTGGAAATTATACAAATAGAAAATGAGACCTTGATGGAGGGGGATAGGATTCATATCAGGTTTTTTAGCCATTTTTACTCTCACCCTAAGGACAAAATGTTCTAGGGAGGAGAGTAGTTAAAAGGGAAAATTGATGAGAGCATTACACCTAAAGTGATTTAAAAGGGGGAGATGGTAATTATAGAACCTAGTGAATCATCCTTTGAGTATGAAATACTTCATGAGGATGAAGCACACTGTGTCCCACAGCTTGGGTAGTTTAGCTTGCTTGAATCCTCCTTGGTAAGGAACAAGTTCATCACCTTCTCCCAGGAATAGTTTATGGCTTCAGAGGTCCATGCTTTTTGTTTTCCTTTGAAGATTTATCCCCTATGTGGACATGCCTATAGCCATAGATATCACCTTTTCAGAAATCTCAAAATTGATTCCTCTAATAGTGACTCTCTTGTTTAACCAAGACCTCACGAATTGCTCAGCCAGGTTTTCATCAAACCCATTGAGCCTCTCTAGGTATGGGCTAATCCCCCCCTTTTTGTAGTAGTTCCAAACCAATGGATTATCTTTGAACTCATAATAGGAGACTAGTTCCATTTGAATTTTCTCTCCCCCCATTTTGGATTTATAGACCAAACCCATAGATTTCCCAATTTTAACCTTCGTAGTTGAAGTGGTTACAAACCCTTACTCCTGAATATGCATAAAGCTCATAATTTAGAATATCATGTAGAGATGAAATTTACTCCTCCCATGCTTAAAAATCATTTCTTGGTGATCTCCATAATGAAGTCTGCATGCCTTAACACCTTGATATAATAAATCATGAATGATTATCAAAAGAGTATAATAGGTATCAAGCTCTGAGATCCATGTCGGCACCCTCCAAATGGATCACCTAAAAGAGCTATCCTTCTCATAAGTTTGACTCATCCTTGACAAGTCATTTCCTTTTGGATAATATCCCTAATGTTTAAATGAATATGAACTACTTGGTGCCAACATCACCAATTTGAAAATTGTTGGCCTAGATTGGCACAGGCATCAATAACCCTATTTCCCTCTATGTAAATATGTGAAATATCCACTCTAGAAAACTTCTACAAAAGAAATTGGATATCCCTAATTATATCTTTTAGCTTAATTCCCATATTCGATGTTTTATTAACTGCATGAATGACCATTTTAGAGTCCCCCTGTATACTCAAGTTATTTATACCTAGGGATATAGCCAATTTTAAAACCCATAAGCGAGCCATTACTTCAGAATAGTTATTGCTCTAAAAGCCTATTCCACCAGCATAAACAACAATCATCCATCCTTCATCATTTCTTATAATCCCTCCACCATTGGCTTTACCATCAGACTTGGAGGCCCCATCAAAGTTAAGTTTCATCCAGTTAGGCTTTGGGGGAATCCATTTAGTAGTAAGTCTCTATAGAATTTTGGAATTATTATAAGCAGGGATATGGTTTAAAACCTTACATTATCTACAATTTGATTTTATACTTGAGTTAGGGGTTTCTCCATAGAACGAATATGGGCAGTGGTGACACTTTCCATAAGAGTCTTAACAAAAGAATGAAACACCTGAGAGGCATTTTTAGTAGTGTCCCTAAAAATTTTGTGGTTGCGGTCTTTCCATAAAATCCAACTCAAACAGGGTAGAGTTTGATTCCATAATTCCATGAGATAGGGATGGGTAAAGGTAGGACTCTAGCTGATGATTACTTCCTTAAGGTAAAAGTTATAGACCCATTCAATACCAAAGTTATTTAGGATCATGCCCCATAGTTCTCGGGTAAAATCACAGTGAATGAAAAGGTGAGAAATTGTTTCCTCTTTTGAACCACACAAATAACATATGTTGACCAGGGTAAACCCTCTCTTTTGAAGGTTGTCTTGTGTTAAGATTTTGTTATGAGTAGCAGCCCACCAAAACATGTTAATTTTTGGTATAAGTTTATAATTCCAAACCTTTTTCCATAACTCTTTATTCTAGGCCTCAGGAATCAGCAATTGATAAGTAGACTTGATAGAGAACCATCCATTCTTATCTGGACATTAGTACTGTTCATCTTCATGGGGGAAGAGAGAGATTCTAATCCCCTGAATCAATTGCTAAATCTCTAGAAATCTAGGAAGAGCTCAGGCCAATGAACACAACAATTTGATATATTTTTCCAACTCCTCATGCTATTTTTATTATCCATGTAATCACTGACTCTATCTCCAAAAAATTGAGTAGCAATGTTAGTAATCTCTCCATAGTTTCCTTGTGTGATGAGAGCCTTGTCCTTTAACCAAATGTCATCCCAGAATTTAATATGCTAGCTATTTCCTAGTTTCCATCTAATTTCTTACTTAAGAAGGCTTCTGCTTTTTAGCATTTTATTCCATATCATAGATCCCTAGGGTAACCCCATCTGTTGAAGAAAGTTGGAACCATCAGTGCTATGCATATATTTGGTATAGATTATTTCCCCCCAATTATTATTTTTATGGATCAGGTTCTAATTAATTTTGGAGAGAAGGGCTTTGTTCATGTTCCTGATAGACCTAATATTGAGGCCACCATGTGTTTTTAGAAGACACACTTTTTACCATCTAACTAAATACATTCTTTGTTTTCTAGTCCCATCCATAAGAATTTTCTTTGAATCTATTCCAATTTGTTAGCAAAATATGCAGGAATTTTAAAGAGAGACAAGAAGTAGGTAGGAATCCCTTAAAGAGAGGCCTAAAGAAGCTACAGTTTGCTAGCATTGTTGAGAAGTTTCCCTTTCCAACCAAGAAGTTTCTTCTGAGTTCTTTCCAGAATTCCATTCCAAAAACCAAGAGATACCTCTTTGACCATGAGGGGAAGACCCAAATAAGTAGCTGGTAGGACAACTTCAGCACATTCAAGTATGTCAATGATTATTTGTCTAAGTTCATTAAGAGTATTGAAGAAGTACACATTACCTTTTCAGATATTTATTCTTTGCTCAGACTCTATGGCATAATTATTTAAAATATTCTTCCATCTCCTAGCTTCAATCACCGAGGAGATGCCAAAAAGAATGGTATCATCCACAAACTACTGCACCACCATAGGATAAAGGGAGGAGGTAGGTTTGATGCCCACTAAATTTTTAGAGGCTATATCTACTTGTATGTTTTTTTCTAGGGCCTCTGCCATTATGATGAATAAGTAAGGGGAGAGAGGGTCCCCTTGGTGGATTCCTCTCAAAGAAGAGAAGAACCCTCTAGGGACCCCATTTTCCAGAATCAAAAATTTTGTAGAAGAGACAACGTTCCATATTAGGCGAGACATTTTATCATTAAACCCAAATTTTCTAATGACTTGAAAAAAAAAGGTCCATGAGAACCTATCATATGCTTTAGAATATCTAGCTGAAGAGCCATACTAGGGATTCTACTCTTGTCTATAGAGTGAATAGTCTCATGTGTGGTGATCATAGCATCAAGAATTTGCCAGCCTAGGACAAAGCCTTTTTGGGTAGGGGAAATAATTTTATCTAATAAAGTTTGGATCCTCATAACCAACACTTTAGTGCAGAGCTTATAAACAATGTTACATAGACTAATAGGTCTAAAATTAATAAGGTGTGTGGGCTGTGACTTTTTAGGAACAAGTACTATGAAAGTATTATTAGCTTATTTCAAAAGTTTACTTGATCTAAAAAAGTCACATACAACATCAATAAGATCCACTCCCACTATATCCCAATATTCCTAGAAGAATATAGGAGGGAAGCCATCAAGACCTAGGGCTTTGAATGCACCCATGGAAAATAAAATATAATGGACTTCCTCCTTGGATATAGGCCTTAACATCTCAAGATTATCTTCCTCAGTTATCAAATAGGGGATTTTATCAATGAATTGGTTCATAGTTCCATCATTCCCATCATCATTGTTTTGTTTAGTGAGAAAATTATAAAAGAATACCTTGGCTTGTTCCCCTATTCATTATTTTTAGTTATAATGTTGCCATTATCCAAACATAGCTTTGTTATGGAGTTGGCCTTCCTATGTTTCATGGCCGAGAGATGAAAGAAGGCCATGTTCATGTCCCCCTCTTTAAGCCACTGAACTCAAGATTTTTGTTTCCAAAAAACCTCTTCTCTATCCATAAGATTCTTCCATTCAGAAGTTAGGACATTCTCTTCTTTAGAAGTGGCTTCTGAATTGTCACCTTGAGCCATCCACTATTGAATATCTATAAATTTTTTGACTATGTTTTTCTTCTGATGAAAGACCTGACCAAAGCTGTATCTATTCCATCCATAAACTTCTTGTTTGATATGCTAGAGTTTTTTTACTATTCTAAACATAGGAGTGCACTGAATAGGAATTTGCCACCATTGGGCCACCATTTGTCTAAATTCTTTGTGTTTGGTCCACATAGCTTCAAAATGGAATGGGAAAGGACCACATTGTCCCTGATCTCTCCAACTAAGGAGATTAGGTAATGATCAGACATGGTTCTAGGAAAATCTTGCACATGCATATTATGATAATAATTCTAGTTACTCAAGATAATAAATCTATCTAACTTGACTTGAATCATTTGATCTCCTCTTCTTCTGTTGTATTAGGTGAAATTTTGATTTTGTAATTCGATATCCAACAGTCCCCAATCATTTATAAATTCAACAATGTTAAACATGATATCAGAGTAATCAATAATCTTTCCCTATTTTTTAGAAGGGTATAGCAAAGTGTTGAAATCTCTAGGTAGCATCCATCTAGTGTTCTAGGAGTTAATACTGAAGCTACTCAAATCTATCCATAAATTTTTCCTCAATGCTTTGTTATTCAGGCCGTAGACATTGATCAACGACCAGTTCAAAGAGGACAAAGATAATTTGATGATAAAGAAATGCTTATTATAAGCCATAAGAGATCCCAAAATTTTAGCACTATTCCACATAGTTACAATCCCACCTAAAGCCCCTTTAGCTGGACTGATGCAAAAAGTAGCCTCAGGCCATATGTAGTTAGCAATTTTCTTAAAACTCTCCTCATTCATCCTGACTTCTTGGAGTAATATAATATCTAATTTATTATCTAGAATGCAGTTTTTAACCTCAAACTATTTTGAAGGACTGTTAAAACCCCTTAGGTTCCAAGATAAAATTCTCATTTAGAGGATTTGAGGGGATGGGTCTCTAGTGTTTTCTGTTTACCATTGGCAATCTATCTTTGTCAAGTCCTTGTTATGTTATAAAAGAATAAATGGTTTTCATATTTATAATATTTTATCATGCTAAATTTATTTTTCATATATTTGGACTCATGATTGGTTTTATCAAAGAGTCAGTCTCTTGGAATCCCAATCGCCATTTCATAAAGCTCTAGTGATAGACATATGGGATTTTAAATAAGTATGTGTATTTATTTTAACTTAGTCACTTTTCATGAAATCTTGTAAGAGAGCCTAACCAATGAAGAAGTGCCATGTGGCCTAGCTACAAGAAGTGTCAGTATCCTAAACCTATTAAATATGTCAAGCCCTAGAAGAGCCTAAATAAATGAGGAATCACCATGTGGCTTGAATATCAAAAATGTCACTCTGCTAGACCTCTCAGAAATGATAGAGACCAAGATAACCTAACTAAATGAGGAAGAAAAAGGTGGCCCATCTATCAAAAGTGTCAATCTCCTAGGCCTATTATATATATTAGAGCCTAGGATAGCCTAACTAAATGAATAACTACCATGTGGAACCTATTAGAGGTGTCAGTCTTTTATACCTATCAAATATGTTAAAGATCGAGAGAGCCTAACTTATTAGATTGTACCACAAATCACTTTCATATAAATGTAAAAAATGGGCCCAAGATGCCTAAGAGGATTATGAAAAGGTATAGTTATATTAAAAAATAATTTAAGGATGCCACACATCGCCTCAATACTCTAGGTGGTTAATTTCAACACTTAAATAGGTATAGTGTAGCACTTGGCTATACCTAGTTGGTAGTCTAAACCAAACATGAAAAACTAGAGATAGACTAATGACACAACCAAGAAGGTCCAAATATACCACATGGATAAAATATCCATGTGCATACCATGCTACTCATATTAACTAAATGGTAAGATAGGCCCTGATTAGATAGTTTAAATGCCTTGTCACAACCACCAAATCTAAATAGGGAATGTCTTATTTCAAATTCTTGAGTTAATGCCATATTAAGGAATGGATAGGTAGATCGTGCCAAAAATTCAAATTTAATATCATGTTGGGTGAGCTACCAAACACCATTAATACAAGAGATATTTTTATATCCCTATAAGTTCGCAAAGGTGGGTTGATTTACCATTATCTGATACCAATTTCCAAAAGTTTTCATCTTCAATTTTAGCTCATTCCCATGACCTCTATTCCCTCCTTGATCAAAATTAGCTACTATCAGGATTTACCCTATTATACGATGGTTGATTCATCCTATAACGCTATGGTTTTGCTGAAATGTAGATATATCACCTTCCCAAATAACTTAACCCATTTCAAGCACTACGATGAAATATTTAAAACAATAAAAGTTATGCCCAAGTCTCTCTCAAGTGTGATGAATATGAGGATGAATTCTTAGATGCCCTCAAGGCATATGACATATGTGGATTACATAAGTTCAAAACCAAAATAGAGGTTTTCCCTTGTGATGATGTCACATATAAGTGGATATGGGATGGTATCCAAGACATGGTGTACTCTATAGGATCCAGGAACAATATTTCAAACATTTAGGGATCTATATTCAAAACATCTTACAATATCTTATAGTACACAATCACCTATGAAAAGGATATTGTATATGCATGGGTAAGCATCTAATAAATATATGAGGTCTTTCAGGAGTGGGTGGCCAAAACCAATTCTAAATGTATCAACATAGAGGAAATTGACTCCTACACTATCCAAACCTTCAAGAAAATGGTCCATGTTAGGATGATCTTGCTTAATCATTTGTTTTAAATAATCAATTTGGTGCACATCAAAAATATTTGGGTACCCCTACTCAGCATCATACTTAAGGGAGAGGAGATCCTAGACCTCAGGGGCTCTATCAACTTTTTAATGGTGCACCATGTCAAAGAGGACTAAGAAGGTGATAAATTTGACATGAGTTACCTAGGGTAATCATCTAAAAGTGATATTTGAGTGCTAAGAGTGATACCTAATACAACTTATTCCTATCTTAACCCTAAACCCATCCTAAAATTTTTTATCCCACTTTTCTAGATTTTTTGTGGACCACAGTCATCCCTAGTTAGGTAAAACACAATCTCAGACGTTCACTCCTAAATCTTGGCCCTTTGTGCCCAATAGCCTTCTATCTAGACATTAGCACCATATTAAGGACACTACAAACACATGGTGCTAGTGTCCACAAAATGGTTCTAATGTCCTTTGTCCTAACTCTCCCAAATGGATATATTTTCAAAAGTAAAATCCTCCTAAGGTTAGTCTAAGCACCTTTTATTATCTACTCAAGCTATGGAACACTATAAATACATGACTTTTAGACCTTTATCCATGAGGTGGAAATTAGATGCAAAAGACCTATTCAAACACAAAACAAGTTAAGTAAAATCAATGTTATTAATCCCTATTCTTCCCTAATTGTGCATGCTACCATCTACAACTGCCTTAAGTCTAGATTTTCTAGAATTCTAATCTCAAACAAACTCAAGGCATCAGGGTATTTTTTAGGGGATATTTTTTACTAATTGGATATTTTTTGGAAAAAATATAAAATTTTAGATTCATCAATGAGCAAATTTTTGAAAAACTATTCACTAATTTTTCTTAGAAAGTGTCCATAGAATTTGTAAATTTGCTAAGATATACATATATTAGTATTAAATTTTATGTTTTTTATTTAAAATTTTTGTATTGTACATATGTTTGATAGTTTTCAATATAAAAATATTCACCTACAAATATACACTTCTAAAAATTATCATTCCTTAAAAAATACCCTATAAGGTTTTTAAGACCACTATCATTATAGCATCACTTGCACTCTCACCAGCACTTAAGTGAGGATAATTACATTGGGATTGATCCTTCCTCATATTATTGGTATGTAGTAAACTCTCTTCACATCGAGGTGTTGAGGATGTCCACCCTATCCTACTAATGAATACACATTTTTAATTCATACAATAATTGCAAGGAAGATTAGGGTATGTATAATAAATCAACTATTATAGGTAAAATATAGAGTTTTAAACTTTGTGTGTGTAGGAATAAAACCTAGAAACACATGCACAATTACACCTAAAATTTAGGAATAGTCCTCCATAGAGGACACTACCACCATTTTGAGGACACAAGAGCCACATGGAATTACTGTCCAAGTGTGGTACTACTATCTAGGAGAGGATATGACATATGGATCTAGTGATGACACTCAAATCTAGTTGTATCTTAGTTTTTATAACTCAAATCTTTTGCATTAAGTGTTTTCTAGATAAGTCTTTATTTACACATATTTATTACTATTTTTAAAAAGTAAAATAAATTTAAAATTTGTAACAAATTAGTAGTTATTTATTACATATTATTTCACTAATTTAGACTACTCATCCCTTTAAACAAAAATATGATTTACATTAGTAAAACCCTAAAAGGTTAAAATGTTTGGTGAACCCAACTTACTTTGAATATTGCTTAAAACTCTAGTTTACATTTTCCAAGTTTGTGTGCACTAAATTAGGGTTACAAAATTCTATTTTTATGATTTTTTGGCATAAACCTATCTCATTAAATCAATCCCATAATAGGGTTTCATTTATTGAAATATAATTTAAATTTTTTCAAAGCAAGCCTACTTAGAAAAACCCAAATCATAGACACTCTTAGGGTTTGTATCCTTTTTATATTTATGCTTAGATTTTAGTTTCAAAATATCAAATTTGCTTCCATATTTACTCTTTTGCAATTTTTATTATATTAATATTCTTTAAAAGGTTCAAAATATATAGAAACTTATTTTCCTAATTCAAAAGTAGAATGGTAGAATTCAACAATAGATTTGATGAGATTGATAAGAAAAAAATTACAAGATTTTGTGTCCAAACATACAAATATACAAGATGAATTAATAAGTATTATAAAAATAGAACTCAAAAAAATAAACAATGGCCAATATTCAACTCCCCAGCTAATAAAATTGCTACACCTATAGTGGGGCCAACTTAGCTAGCACAACCTAAAATTTTAATTCAATAACCTCTAGTGAAAATGACACCTCTTATGGCTAGTTCTTCCACTCTAGATATACAATCCCTTATGCATGAGATTCATATTATGTAGGATAAGTTATTACATTTTTAGAAGCGATCCACCAAGCCATCACTGTGCATCAACTCCCTTGCCATCTAGTTTTATGGCACCTAAGCTTACATTATATGATGGAAAGGGTGACCTAGAGCACCATCTTAGAGCTTTTCACACAACATATTTGGACTACATGCCCAATGATTAGCTTTTCATGAAGTTGTTTCCATGTAGTTTAAAGGATTATACCCTATAATGGTTTTATGATTTACTAAATTAATCTATCACAACATTCAATCCTTTGGCTGACATGTTTTTTACACACTTCTCCATCAATATCAGTGACAAGATATCATATGCCCAAGTGGCACAGTTGAAACAAAAGACAAGTGAGCCTATTAAAGATTATGTATTACAATACAAGACTATATTAGATAAATTGACTAGCCCAATGGTAGACAAAGAGATTTAAGACATATTTAAACAAATTATTTTACCAACATTACATGAAGCTATCTTGTTCAAGAAGTTTCCTATGTTCACATATTTATGCCACACAGTAAAAGAAAGAGAGGTTAAGTTTCTATCAATAGGAAAACTCAAGTATACCAATGGATCAAGATAAAATATTAAGAGTTTATCCACTCCTAGATTAGTTAATCCACTCCTCAGTGTTAAATCTTCACCAAACTTTTAGAGTCACTAGCACAAGTTTTACAACAACTCTTGGAATAAAATTTAGTATCTCTCCCTTACATTAAAGAGGTTGATCTGACACAAACTCTTCCAAATTAATATGATTCTAACACATTCTATGAGTATCATAGGGAACCAAGACATACATAAAATATATGCATAAGCATAAAACATAAGATACAAGACATGATTGAGGGTAATATTATTGATGTGGGTACATACACAAAGGCACTGAAAGCAAAAAAAAACTAAAGTTAATGAATTAAATATATTCTCAAATCTATTTCCAAAATACACAATGAATGAGCCAAGGATCACATCAGGTGTTTAGTATATATATCAGGCATATCCACCACTAAATTCATATCATACTATTACAAAGGAGGCATACTCATTTCATAACATTATTGGCATGTACCATACTAAATTTATACTTAGATGACACATCAGATTCTCTGATATGATCTTGATATGATTCAAATATTTTATATATGTAGAAATACCATTAAGGTAGGGAAACACCATATAATACTCCTTTAGGAAGGAATAACTCCAAAATGTCTCTTTGAGGGGACAACCTCCAATATCCTCTTACAATAGAAGACTCAATGCTTACTTGATATATTTAACATGATAATCATCTTGTTTATATAGACATCTATCTAACCAATGGATGTGTAACCTCCTAATCCCAATGTAGGTTGACCATTACCCAATTTACTAATTCCACAAGTTACTCCATTATCTTAATATATTGTACCCATATAACTAACTAAGGGGATGTGTGACACATTTAGACATCTCCATCAACCAATATATATTAATATATCATATCCCTAGGTACATAGCATTACTTCCTTCCTTGACATGTTTTGTCCCTGAAGCATAGGAAGAAACCAAATAATGAGTGTGGTTCAAATCATTATTTACTTGTCTCCAATATCAATCATCTAGCCATCCATATATGATCTTGGTAGGTGATAGCTCTCTAAGCTTGTTTCCAAATTCCATTGTGCTCCTCTAATTTCATTCATAATCATAATTATATTGCTTTGGTGTCCAAGCATAATTATTCCTCTTTTTATTCCATGTACCATATTTCATTGTGCTACTCTAATTCTAACCATGACCATAGTAGGTATTATTCCATGCATAATCATAGTGATTTCCCCATTCATTCCATGTGCCATAGTAGTTTTTCTTTGGATTCCATGAATATCCATAATGATTGGAAATTTTATTTCCTATATAGACAAAATGATTGTTGTTATGACACTTCCTCACCTGGTTCCATGATTTTTTCCTCTCATGATGATGTGGTTGTCTATATATCTCAACTTTTTCTAATATTTTAACCTTATCCACCTTTGCTTCTACTTCTTCCACATTTTCCTTCTTTGTCTCTTTAGTAGATGAAGTGTTCATTTTTAGTTGTAGTGTGTTTTTATCTATATCATCTGAATCTTCATCATGCTCTTCATCACATATTTCAATCTCATCCTCATGATCTACCTGGATTGTTATTGTTGCCTTTTTCACTATGATATCTTGTAAAGTGATATTATTTTTCATATACCAAAACTTCATGAACTTTTTCTAAACATTAATATTCATTGTTCCCAAAGTCTCTAACCATGGATATCCAAGAACTATATCCACATCATCCATATCCAAGCATAAAATATGAATGCAAAACATATTTTTCCATAATGAGCTTCAAATATTCAAACATTGAAAAATTATTACCATCTACTTGAACCTCCTTGATATTATTTGCTTGAACATGTAGATGCTTGGCCACATTAATGTTAATGAAGTTATACTTACTAGTAGGGTTTATGGACACAACCACCTTCTTATTTTGAATGCATGCATGAAATTGAAAAATTGACTCAGATTTCTTTGGAGCCAAATTATTTTAACCCATCTCTTATTCTTATTCTTCTTATTACTATTTATCATCATTATTTTCTTCCTCTTCTACATCCTCTTTTTCTTTTATATCCCATCGATGTAGGATAATTTGTTCCATTGCTTCCCATGAAGAATAATTTTGTGCAAAGCTCAATTGATTAAACCACCAATGTTGTGCAAGCCCAAAACAAGAAAGAGATAATTATATTTTCCATAAAATTGTTTTAGTATTATTGTCTGTAAAAATTAGACACCATTCTCTAGCATAAACATCATCTTCCCCTAAAATTTTTTGCAACTTCATGATCCACAAATAAAATTAGGGTTCATGAAACTCTAAAATGTCAATAACTCATACAAAACTAATCTAAAAAATCCCAAATTTTTATTGTAGCTTCCTCTTATGAAATTGGAACCTTAGTCAAAATTTTGTGAAAAAATGTCACAAATTTTGACTTGTAGATTGAATATATGAAAAACCCTAAAATCATAACAAATCAATTAAAACAACTCCAAAAATTCTAAAATTGTTACTGTGATTCTTTTATATCTTCTTACATTTCCAATAAAAATTTAGAATACAAATTCCCTATATTTCAGAAGATATAGAAAAGTTAGTATAAACCCTAAAATAACAATAACTCCCTCAAAACTAATAAAAAAATCTCAATTTTTTTTACTATGACTTGTTTAAAATATTCTCCATATCCATTAAAAAAATTATGGAAAATTCACAACCAATCAAAATATTTGACGATTAGAAAAAACTAGAATTTCACTCCACATAAATTGCCCAAATCAAAGCTTTGATACCACTTGATATGATCTTGATATGATTCAAATATTCAATATATGAAAAAATACCCTTAAGTTAGGGAAACACCATATAATACTGCTTTAGAAAGGAATAACTCCATAATGTCTCTTCGAGGGGACAACCTCCAATATCCTCTTACAATAGAAGACTCAATGCTTACTTGATATCTTTACCATGATAATCATCTCCTTTATATATACATCTATCTAACCAATGGATGTGTAACCTCTTAATCCCAATGGAGGCCAACCATTACCCAATGTACTAATTCCACAAGTTACTCCATTATCCTAATATATTGTACCCATATAACTAACTAAGGGGATGTGTGCCACATGTTGGCATCTCCATCAACACATATACATTAATATATCATATCCCTAGGTACATAGCATTCTCAAAGCAAGATATTGTTGATGATGATGTAGATTTAAATCCACTATTTATATGAGCATACATAGATCATCATTCTATCTAAAGTGTTATGGTTGACAATAGGTCAAGTAATAACATATGCACTATGACACTTTTATAGAATTTGTGGAATTTTTGAGTAGGATATATTCCTCATAGATATAGTCATTAGTGGTTTTAGTGGTCATGTTCAGAATGTATGTAATAAAAAATGCATCATGTCTATGAATTAATCATAGATTAGATAAGATAGATCATACCTACACTTTTGATTGAGGATACATTTATTAAGTGAGAGCATGAATAATATGGGGATCCACTAAACCTGATTAAGGGATAACTTGTATCACTTATCACAACACATCATGCTAAGAAAGGTTCTAAAGTATACAATCTAACACAATCACATAATAACCCTAATGGAGTTCTAAGGTTTAAAATGTTAACTTATACTAATAACAAGAAAGTAAAATATAATTTAGTGAACACTAAAGGCTGTGTCACAAGGTGAGGGTTAGAATAAATAAAACAAACAACTAAATTAAACATGTATTAGAATGCATATACTCATGTCAATGTATATATAATCCTAATACATGGAGAGAATAATACAAATGAATTATCTATCTACTCTTACAAAGGATAAATAAATTTAGGAATACTTACCTTTGAAGATGAACTCATTGAGCCTCAATGTCTCCCTTGGCCAAGGTGCTTCGTAAGAAATTATTGTGGTATGTAAGGATAACCAAGATAAATCAGCTCTAGGATACATAACCTATCTAAGTATCCAATATACTTCTCCACAAGACAAGATTTGTATCTCCAAAGAAAGTATGGAACACTAAGATTTATTCCTCAAGTAGAATGGTCAATAAGTAGATGTTTGCTCTCACTTGTTCACTAATAATTCTTATATTATGAAATGATGGGAAATGAAGTTGTATATATAGGTGGATATTTTGATAAATACTCATAGAGACGTTGGTTATATAGGGTTGACCCAGTGTGTTTTTGGGGATAATTCACTATGTCTAAGCTAGGTCGGCCAAAAGGCTAACAAGCTAAGAAAGTGAATAATACCCTTAAACTATACTAGGTCGACCCAGTCGACCTAGTATAGCTAATTATATAAAAGGAGTTTAAGGGAAAAAAAGGACTAGAATGAGGAAAAGGATATAATAGGTAGGAATGAGAAAAATAAGCTTAGGCTTAATGGTTTTAGGAGATAAGTGTGTAGATGACAAGTGGAAAAAGGGACAACAATATTATGAAGCACCAATGGTCTACCCACCCCTTTCTTGATGCACCCCTTAAGGCATGGACTTAGAGAGATTAAGAATCAATAGGTTCTTATAAGATACAGAGTGTTAGTAATCAATAAAAAATTTAAAATATTATGTATATATATATATATATGCCCCACTTGAAGCTCATCACGTGTCACATAAGTGCAACACATGATGGTGCTTCCAAATAGAACATGATAACACCTAATGTTAATGCTAAGTAAAATGTAGTAAGAAGAAAATAAGATCAAGTAAAGGACATAATTGAAAAATTCATAACTTTACTTAACTTAGTGCTATAGATAAAGAAGTAGACTATAAGAAATGTGAAGGTGTCCAATGTAGAGAATACTAGATGAACCTATAGAAGTTAGTGCAAAAAATCACAAAAAATCAATTTTTTTTGGGAAATAGGCATATGATAGTGGAAAATAATATATACATCATCATGAATCTAATGTATTTTATAGTTTGCAAAATGGATGAGAAGAAGTAAAGATAGAAGCAAACTAAGGAATCTGTAGGATAATAATTGAAAGATTTGCATTTTGGAAAGGTGTTTTAAAATAGGGGAAAAGATAAGTCATTTGTTATTTTGAATTGTGAAGGAGAGAAAAGAGAGATATGAAGATAAAATAATCTAATATGGTGAGGAGATGACATGATAGATATGGGGAAGCTCCAGAGGCAGCAACAGGTGCACTACAGGTATGAAACTAAGAATCTCAAACCATTTTTTGAAACTTGTATTGATTTAAGTGAATTTTTAGTAATTTTGAGTTTTAAGCATTTATAGATGTCAAAATGGAACAAAATCAGATTCTAGGGGTAACAAATAGGAATATATGAAATGGGTTTGAAGGATTTAGGCAAAAATCAAGAAAATTACACTTTTCTAGGAAAATGTAAGGGATTGGTAGACAAAAAGCACTGAGTCAACCTAGTTAACCTAGTAGGCTAAAAAATAGGCAGAATCCATAGTGCCAACCCAATAGGTATAGGTTGATCATGTATAATATGTAGGTTGAAAGCCTATTTTAGAGTTGTCAGGTGGTTTGAAAGGTCAAGAATGGAAACTCATCACTAAGGAGGGGAAGATAAAGGGTTTGACTCAGTTTTTTGAGTCAACTAGATGAAAAAATAGGAAAATTTTGGTCAAACTAGTTTACCCAAAGAGCTAGAATAATACAAAAAAGCATGTAAAAGGTCAAAAGAGGGTTAGAATGGCTTGAAATGACCAAAGAAGATCAAGAAGGACTAAGAAGGCTAAAATTAAACTAAAATGAATAAAATAGAGAAATGTAGGCTTGTTTTTGCTTTAGAAATGTTAAACTAATGTATTATGACTATACATGACATGGAAGAACTGATAAATCATTTATTATTTCTTGGGTGCAGAGATGATAGAGATTTTGGCAACTTATGGATGTAGCATGGTTAATGAATTTATTAGATAGGTTGTTATATGGAGATAGGGATAGACTAGGATCCACAAGTTTAGGCAAGATAATAAAGATGTGTTTGATCCCCCTCAGTGGTGACCTATTAGTCATGTTCCTCAGTTGTTGGGAAGGATTGACTAACACCTTCAAATGTGAGGTAGATGGGGATATAGTAGAGGTGGATATCATGCTAGAAGGTGTCTATGCCATCTTGGGACTTGTTATAGTAGGATTACAGGTGATTATAGGGATACCAAACAGTCTAGAGGAGAGGAGAGCCTTAACCATGTGGGCTATAGGCTCAAAGATGATATTACCAGGTAGGAGGGTGAGTATGTTTGATTTCTATACATCATATATTTTGGACATACAAAATTTTGTGATAGGCCTTGTGATGTAGAGGGTGTTATGCCATAAGTTAGATGGTAAGGTACCACTATTCATGGTAGCCTTTAGTAGGATAATATTGAAAGAGTGGTATATGACCTAGGATATGTCATCTAGGTATAGCTAGTACATGATATATACGAGATGATAGTCAGAAGGTAAAGGACCATGGGACCAATCATATTTATAAAAACTTATATATATGAAAGGATTTTTATGTATTAGTTGGGTTACCCCATGTAATCGATGATAGGTTACCTTGGGTGCAGAGATGGAGGGAGGATTAGGAAGTGTGGGCCATGCCCCACATGTCAGTGTTATGGTTAGTAAGATGTGCATACATTGTGTGGTAGCCATATAATCACATAATAGCTACAGGGGTGAGCTAGGACATAGTTACATCAATGACAAAGAGGATAAATGTGATTGAACACTACTTTTGGTAGAGAGAGCCACATCTAGTGGCATAGGTTTCAGGATAGATGGGCCTACCTCATCTAGAAATACTGATATTGATGTTTGAGTAGTGGGATCAACATGTGAGGGAGTCATGGGGGAGGAGAGGACTTTGGCTACTAGTAGTGAGGCTGACACTAAGGCCATATTGAGAGTGACCATGAATTGGTTTGGCATGATGAGGATCTGAGTAGGAGGATAGGGATGCATAGGTAGAGATACCAGATGTACCACTATTAGATCCACATCAATATGAGCAATGACCACTAAAGACATGGCATCAATAGAGGTAGGATGTAGAGGAGAGAATAGAGACTATTACCATCCTAGATGACCTCATAGGTGAGCCAAAAGAGATGATAGAGAGACACTTCAAATGCAAGATGAGATGGACATGAGCCATGATAATCAGGCTTGAGCTGATGAAGTAGTCTAAAATGGAGGTGTTAGGAGGCCAAATAGATGGGGAGACTATGCTAGGTGGTCATATAAATGGTGAGACCATAGTAACTAAGACATAGATAGGTTAAAATAAATTTATTTCTTAAGTTTTATTTAGATAGATAGATATTATGAGATATGACAGTGATCTAATATCCATCTTATGTGATTTTGTAGGTGTATGTGATGCTGAAGAGGAGAGATGGGGGTCTTTTTTGAGGAGAGCATTCCATGACATCTTAGATGAGAATCTGTAGCCATATGACCCCATGACACTAGAGGATATGAGTGTACCATCTACCCGAACTCAAGTGAGCTAGTTCAGATTATCTAGAGAGGTAGTGAGGTAGATACAGGTGTATAGGGAGAGGATGCATCCACCAGTAGTGATAAGTGTTAGGGAGTTGTAGGCATGGTAGGACCTAGTAGATGAGAGAGTTGTGCATCTAGCTATAGTATCCTAGATGAAAGAGATCTGGACCTAGATGATGGATTCATAGATATGAGAAATGTACCTATAGGGATAGAGATCTTAGATGACCTCCTTATGACATAACATTCAAAGGAGTCAAACTGAGGCCTCAGTAAGTAGTGTGGCTAGGCCATGAGAGAGACATGATGGGACCTAGCCATAGAGCTGGGGTGTTATATATGGTTGCATATTTTGTATCATAAAAATTATATATATATATATATATATATATATATATATATATATATATATATATATATATATATATGAATCATTTTGGCATATTGTTTTTGGATGTGTATGTTGTCATTATGACTGATTTTGGTTGTTCATTATGGATGAGGATGTGGATGCTTAGGATATATTTCTTTCTAGAACATGTATTTAGCTTTGTTATATATGCTATAGTAAATTTATGAGATGTGGTTTCTTGTCTATTAGTACGAAAAATACATGTATGGTTAAAAAAAAAAGGCAAAAGGACTTGGAAAACTATAATCAATCAAGAAAATATACTACACACTATTTTAAGCTAGGAAATGTGTAATAACAAGAAATGACTAAGTATAAAGAACCAAGAAATGGAAAAACAAGATGGTAAAAATGATTTTTTTAAAAATCAATGTGAAATATTTTTGCACCTAATTATTTCAAGTAAAATCATGCTAATATCACATTAGGAAGTATGATAAAAAAAGTAAGAAAATGGAAGGTATGAAAAAGGGCACAAATGGTAATAAAAAAAATTAATTAAGTCAGTCAATCATACTAAATCATGATGGGATGTATGAAAGAAAAAAAAAATTGCAAAATATTGGTCTTAAATTGATCACACTAATTCAAGCTAGGAAGTACGAAAAATTTAATAAATTGTTGAAATCTTAAATGCAATAAAAAAATAAGAAGATAAAAAGGTGAAAGGAAAATGAAGTAAACATAAAACATACTAAATCAAGATGGCAAGCATGTAGAATGACATGTAAATTAATAATTTATCTAATATTATGTCAAATTTGACACAATAATTTGGATGGTGACTTGGGTATATGGTCTTACACTACAACTCGATAAGGAGAACACCATTGAGTTAGAATAAATAGGAAAATTAGGTAATCAAGGATGTGGGTATTATAAAGGAAAAGATGGTAATTTTTGAGGATGGTTGGGTCCTATCCATGGTCTTACAAATAAACTCACAAATTAAATCCTAAGGGGAGTGATCAGTAGACAAAACAATATTTCTTATGAGCAAATATAAGCGAGATATGGAGTGAAAAAGGGAATGTAAAAATCAAGACTTAGGCATATTATGAGAAGACCTTAGGAGGGAAGAGGCATACTAAGAACATGATAAGACACTAAATTACTAGTGGTCATCTATGTACAAAGGAAACCTATTTGATATAGACACAAATCTTTGTAGGCAAATAGGCATGCTATTAAGATTAACTCGTAAAGGTAGATTGGTACAAGGAAATTAAAATTGACTCACGTTCCCACAATGTGTTACCTACTCTTCAAGACCCATTATAGATCTGTTAGTCTACTACGAAGATTGGGTACTTGTGTTAGAAAGTAGGTAATAGTAAATTTATTTTTATTCTCCTCTTCTAATCTACTAGCCTATCGCACCCCAAAGGACCTCAGTTCTATCTTGAGGTCAATTATTGAGTTTGAGCTTTGAATAGAAGAAGAAGATGTATTTTTAATCATGTCTTTTAATGTGATTAGTCTTTTAAGAATAATTTTACCTTTTGATATCATTACCTTTTATTTAAATTATTTAGATTTTAACTTTATTTTTAAGGCTTTTTAAGATTCCTACTCCATATGTATTTGGAATGACCAATCATGAGAGAGATAGTGATACACATGAATGATTTATAGGCTAAGACTAAAGGAAGCTAAGTAATCAAAGATAAATACTAATTAAGATACTTAAGCTTGACAATGAACTAACATGTGATCTCAAGTCTCAACCATTTATATGCTTAGTTTGTGAAAAAAGGAAGTGGTAAAAAGGAGATCTAAAGTGGACAGGTAAAGGAGATAGTAATGAGATAGATTATTTACTAACTCATTACATGGTAAAGGGAGATAATAACCAAAGGTAATAGGGTAAGCATAACCAAATAACCATGATAAATTATCTATGAAAAATAATGATAAGAAAGCAAAATAATCATGAAGATACAAGAAGAGAGTTTTTAGAAAAAACTCTAGGAAAAAAGGGAAGGGAAAGCAATGATAAAAAAATACAATAATAGGAAAAAATATAAAAGATAAGCAAGATATAGTACAACAATAAATCATGATATAATAGATAGAAATTTGACATAGTGTCAAATGATATAACAAATAGAAATGAGATTAGAGCACACATCCAATCTAAATATATATGTGAAATAACCATGCATGTGCTTATAAATACTAGTAAATATATTTTCATAGATTATCTAATACATCATATAGGTCTTTATGAATCTATAATTGAATTTCTACTAAGGTTTCATCAATATTCAATGAATACTAGGCAAATACTTCTTTTCTGATCTCCTCAACTAAAAAAGTAGGAATTCTCAAAGGATCATGCTGAAGAGGAAATTTAGGCAAAGGATGGTCTAGAGAATGTGTGGGAACAAGATCTATAGGAGAAGAAGGAATCGCTGATGGAGAAGGATCCACAGGTGAAGGAGTCATGGGTGGAGAAGGATCCACAGGTGAGGGAAGGTCCACAAGTGGAGGGATCATAGGTGGAGGCATAACATGTGGTGAAGGTACCATATGAGGTAATGGAACCATTATAGGTAGAACTATGGAAGAAAAAGGAGGAACCTTCTTGTGGAAAGGACCTATGGTAGGAGTGGTTGAAGGTTTAGGAATGTTTATAAGGTGATATTTGAGATGTTGCAAGGTGAAACAATGATTAGTATGATGGGTTCTACATAGATGCCATAAAAAATATACTTCACCATACTTGGGAAAATTTTCAAAAATTACCTTTGAGGGAGGTATAGATTTGTTTGATGATGGGGAAGAAGGATGCAAGGTATCAAGATATTTCCACAACTTGTGAAAATGGGTGGAAGAATGGTTATCTATCCCATGGAAGCAACATATATGATTGTAAGTGGTTTTATTAGAAGTAATCACAAAAGGAGATAAAATAGGAGTGGAAAAATCCTAAGAAAACTCATCAGCCCATTTGGTGGGTAGAGGAGCCATCTTAGGTAAAAGAAGCAAGCCATCACCAAGGGAAGGTGATGATGAGGAAAGAATGGAACTATGCTCCATGTAAGGAGTTATAACATCAAAATTAGGGGTAGGCTCAACAATACTAGGAGTGGGAATAGGATAAACTATATTAGGAGTAGGAAGAGGCTCAACTATAAAAGGATCTACTACAGGAGTGGTAGGATCTATAGAGGGTCTAAGGAAGGTTTCACTAAGCTCAAAGGTAAACCAGCTATGAGAGTTAGGGTACCTAGAAAAATGGTAAGGCCTAGTAATAACATGATCCATGAGCATAGTCCTATGTGGCTTATCAAAAATGAGAGGTGTTGGTGTCATCTCTACCCTATGATAAAAGGGGAAAATTCAAAAACTATGAACTATAAGTGAAGGAAAATGATGAGATGCACAAAAAGAATCAAGTAAAGAAGAATGATAACAAATAATCTTAGCATCACACTATTGGATAAGACTTCCTAATAATGGATCATCTAATGAATATCCATCATCATAATTCAAGGTGTGAAGATCAATGACATAGGTAAGGATAACCTTGTCATCCAATGAAGTATGATGAAAAGAATGTCTAGTCTTGGTCAAAACTATGGGAATGTCATCATAAGGAGGTTTGCAAGAATGAGGCTACAAGTAAGCAAGAAGCTATGAGATGAGATGAGGTGAGAGATAAATTTTTTTTATCTTTAAATTAATCTCTTCAGGATCATCATCATCATAATATAAAATATTAGGAGGAATGTTACCAATGAGCTTAGGATGCCCATTATAACTATGGGTTGAATTAACAAGAAAGTTGAGATGTTGAGACTCATGGAATGGAATACTTGGAAAATTTTCAATAGTAGGAATCTTGAAGACACCACAATTTTGGAATTATTTAAAATTCTAAGGGTTAGTGTCACCTTGAATCCTATAAATGGCTCCATTATGAGGGAATTTAATGCATTGGCAGGTAAAAGAATTAGTAGCTCTCATACAGTGAGTCCATGGCCTACCAAGCAAGATGTTATAATAAAGTGGGAATTTAAAGACCATTATATTCACATGAATGATAATAGGTGCACAATAATGGTAAGCCACACAAAACATAGAGGAGGAATTTTCATTCTATTGTATCCTTGGCATGTGTTTTGTGTAGACTTGAGATTGCATTAGGAATATCCAAGAGTCTTAATAAAATTGATAGAAGTGACACATGTGTAGACAACCTCATCAATCAATGCATGTTTGACTTGGATATCACCTATATGGATACTAATGAATAAATGAGGATCATCCACATGAAGTAGAATCTCATTAGGAATCATATAATTTAATGGAAATTTTAGAATAAAATAAGTGTTTATGGTCTCATCAACATTGATAGACATCTATTCACATTATTGTAAAATACTATCTTTGGAACTGGATAAACTTGCTTCCCATCCTACTAGGGGAGGATGAGGGACATTCATCTAAAATAAAAGATGCATGAGGTAGTTTCTATGACATGGGGAAGTCATCATAAGATCAATAAATGGAATTTAGGATGGGAGATTAGTGAGTTCCATAATGGGATCCCACTCATCATAACCCATAAGAAGGTTTTTAGATATAGGTGTATAATGGCTAAGGAGGTCCTCAGATGGAGGAGCTGAAGTACATTGGAATTTTTTTTGGAAAGAAGAAGAAGGAGGTTTGTAACAAGGTTGTAAATCATGTTGAGATGATGCACTAGTTGCATTAAGTTGATTTTGAGAAGGAGAAGAATAAGTGTTAGTATAAACTTGATTATAATTAAAATTGGAAGATGATGGAAGAGTGGTAGAAATAGAATGGGATGTGTTATCCAAGGGATAATCATAAAATTGGATCATCAAAAGTGATAATATCTTCTTTCCCTAACTCATTTAAATGAGTTGGAGATGAATCCTAGATAACACAATATGTCTTACGGGAAGGAGGAGTGTAGATAGGTTTAGAATCAATGAAAGGCACCACCCTTCACATATTAGTCATGCTAACCACATTATCTTTAGAAATAGGTTTAATAAGACTTTATACATTATTGGTGGAAGGGGTGGGATTGTCTTGTTTATCTTGGGTAGTTTTATGATTAGGTAAATGATGTTTATAGATATCCAAATGAGCATTTTCTTGATTATATCTTGAGTTTTATCATTTGATTTATAGTTCTTGAAAGTAATATCATAGGCTTTTTATGCTTATAGATAATGAAATCATGATAAAAATTAGGTCCAAGAATAAAATCCATATCCAAATTATGAATTTTTCTATAGGTCTCATGGGAATGACCCCAACTAGTGTGAAACCAACAAAACTTGTTAGGATCATACTAGGATTTCATAGGATGAATAGGTTCAAGCACTAGTGGAAGAGGCCTAGGTAGATGCTTAAGTAATTCAGCTAAAGATAGGGGTTTGTGAATATTGATTTTATTTGGTAAATATAAATGAGTATTAGTATATTTTTGAGAACAAGGAGCTAGTTTCAAAGAAGGATTAGGAATGATAGCTTGAACATTGTGAATGGTGTCATAAGAATCAGTAACACCATCATTGATGATATTATGGTTTTTATTCTTAAGTAATAAATAAAGACCCATAGAAGGTTTTGGTTGATTGAATTGATGCATTAGGAAATCTTATCTTTTAGCTTGGTTAATAGCATCCTCCAAGGTATGGGGAGAGAGAGTGTGAACTTGATATTAAAATTTAACAAAGATGACATTTGTAAAGAGATGAAAAGGATTGTCATCTACCATGTTATGTTCACATTTGTTTGACAAATTCTTATATATCTTAACAAAGTATTGGGTAGTTTCATTCTCATTTTGTTTGAAATTAATGAAATGGGCCAAGGTTTTTTTAGAAAGATCATTAGTTTGGGATTCTTTAACTAAAAAATTTACTAAGTCCTCCAAACTAGAAATGGAATGAGCTCTAGTTGATTGTACCAATCCAAAGCATCACCCTTGAGATTTTTGGCTAAGATATTGGTATAGGAAAAGGTATTTAATTTGACCCAATCCTTGTAAATATTTCCAAATGTTTTAAGGTTAAGGGTAGGATCGGTTGACCCATTATAAGAAATTATAAGTTTTATAACTCCTATATCAATGCTGGAAAATCGAGTAGTGAGAGGTTAATTTTATAGATACTTAATGGTCTTATTAACTAAAGGAGGTTGAGGAATGAGATTTCCTTGAGAATATTGAAGAAGATGGGGAGGATATTTTGGTTATGTATGCCCCAAGCCATTGGTTATGGATGAGATTGAAGGTTAAGGAGGTGGTTTTGCATTCTCATCATTTGATTGAGAGTTTGAAAAAAACTTTGGTGTGTTTGATTAACATTATATGATTTATAATTGGTATTTGTGTTGGTAATAGTGGCTTGCGTACCACTATTAGTGTTGATATGATTTTAAGAATAATTGTGAGAATTTGAGGCACTAGTGGCAAAATTTGCTTGTGAAGAAAAAGATGGAATAGTGAATGGTTAAGAGGAAAAACTATTCAAAGTATGATTTACTTGGGTAGAAATCAATGAACTAGTGGAAGGATTAATGATAGTGGATCTCATGAGAGGCCCACTAGATGTAGAACCTACCATGTTAGTTGATATAATAGGCATGGAGGTAGAAGAGGTTATAGAAGAAGATGTCATGACATAAGAAGGAATTGAATTTGAAGGAAGAGGTTAAGAACCAAATAAAGTGTTACCTCCTAATCTTGTTGAGAATATAGGAGTAGGAAAATTAGGATCTTTGGTTTGAACACTAATCAATAGGTTGTAAATGGTAGAAGGATCTTTTCCTTTATGTTTAGGAATTTTGGAAATAAAAAAGCATTTTGGGAGTATACTCTAACTTAGGTTGGTCTTCTAATCAGAAAAGAGGATTATGATATGAAGAGGTATGAGGAGGGGTCCCATATTTAATTGTGTTAGGGGTAATATTATCATTACTAGCATCCAAAAGAGGATCCCTACTATGTATATGGGAGATCCTATTAGAATTGGTAAAGTTTAACATGTTTGTTGACTATTAACTAGTGTCATTATGTAATATAAAGTCCATGATGAAGGGGAACCAAGAGAGATGAGAAATA
Organism: Torreya grandis; assembly: GCA_037957365.1. NCBI lineage: Eukaryota > Viridiplantae > Streptophyta > Pinopsida > Cupressales > Taxaceae > Torreya > Torreya grandis. The sequence continues at coordinate 329,866 of JARHVA010002154.1, forward strand.
AAATGTCAAAATAGGTGACTGAAACTATACAGGGTCAACTGGGTTGATGCAGTATAAAAACATGGACTATAAAACCACATAGGGTCAATTGGTTTGATCTAGTATAGTCTATAGAAGGTAGAAAAATCACTAGGTCGATTGGGTTGACCCATTATATAAGATAGGGAATTTAAGAATCCCAAAAATGGATTAAAAAATGAAACAAGTTAAATTTGTAAGTACTGAAAGTAAATAGCTAACCAATTGGATTAACACTGGTCAATCCAATTGAAACACATAAAACAAAATCTTGCACTAAAACTAGCTAATGCAAGGTTTTGCATACATAATTGAATAAATAGAAAGAAAATAACTTTAAAAGTAAATTTAACTAATTGGTCAACCTCATTATTAATTAAATTATCAAAAATGATTTTAAAATATGATTGGAAGTTGGATATAAACAAGGTACTAGATAACATTCTAAGGATGGTTTTAGGTATTTTGGGCTAAAAGGGACTGTAGTGTTAATGATAAAGGATTGGTATTAGGGAATAATAACTCAATTCACACACCATAGTGATAAGGGTGTCAGGTGCTTAGCCAAAATATATCATTAACCATGCTTTAGACTTGACTAGAGCATCAAGTCAGCTTCCCCATTGGTGATGAAATCCAAGTAGGTTAGCCTAGGGTAGACAAGATGTTAAAGTGATTTTTTATGTTATGTGATGTGGTTATGTGTGCACAAAATATAAATAGTGATACTATGTGATTAATTAAAAATCCCCTAATTAAACTATGTAAACTATTTTAAGCATGCAAGCAATAATAAAATAAAGGCATGAAATAATTACTAATAGATATGATGTTAATTATAACTTTGAAACCAGATATAGTGTTGACACTATATGCATAAAATATATAATATGGTTGACAAGGTTGAACCTATAATATGTAAGTAAAGTTTGAAAATGAACTGGGTTGGTAGTGTCCATCTAGTTATTTTAGACAACACATAGAACACATAACTAGGTCAGTAGTGTGGATCCAATTGAATATGTAAGGGTAGTTTTAAAGACTACAAACTATGAAAGGAAAGATATAAAATAAATAAATAGAGAAGTAGAAAGAAACCTTGGTGGATGAGATATGCAATGAAAGAAGATTGTTGATGAAGAACCTTGAAGTGTACTTGAGAATCTTGCAAACTGGGTCGATAGAATCAATCAAGATGTATAAGAACATATTGAAAAAGTGTTAAAACTATAAGGGGTTGAATGGGTTGACCTAGTAGGCTGAAATGGGTGTCTAAAAAGCTAAAAACTTTTACTGGGTTGATTGGGTTGATCCAATTGTCTATTCTTATAACCTACACATAGAGATAAAAATTTGGGTTAATATAATCAATCTAGTATGTCAAAATATATGATCAAAATAAATGAAATAAATGAAGGTAAATGTGAAAAAATAATAAAAGGGTTAGTTCATGTTAGGCTCACTAGAATGTATGCAATAAAAAATGCATCCTATTTATGAATTAATCCTATATTGGATAAGATAGATCATACTTACACTTTAAATTGGGGATATGCTTGTTAAGCAAGAGCATGACCAATATGGAGATCCACTAGACTTGATTAAGGGATCACTTGTATCATTTATCACAACACATCATGATAGGAAGGGTTCCCAAGCCTACAGTCTAACACAATCACACAACAACCCTAATGGAGTCCTAAGTTTTAGAATGTTCACTTATACTAATATCAAGAAAGTAAAATCTAATCTAGTGCACACCAAAGCTTGTAACACAAAGTGGGATTTAGAAGAAATAAAACAAACTAAACTAAACATGTATTAGAAGACATATACTTACATCAATGTATAAAGAATCATAATACATGGAGAGAAGAATACAAATGCATTATCTATCTACTCTTACGAAGGACAAATAAAGTTAGGAATACTTACCTTTGAAGACAAACCCACCGAGACTCAATCTCTCCCTTGGCCAAGGTGCTTCACAAGAAATTGTTATGGTATGTAAGGATAACTAAGATAAATTAGATTTAGGCTACATAACCTATATAAGCATCCAAAAAACTTCTCCACAAGAAAATATTTGTATCTCCAAAGAAAGTATGGAACCCTAAACTTTATTCCTCAAGTATAATGGTCAGTAAATAGATTTTTATTCACACTTATTTGCTAATAATTATTCTCTTATGAAATGGTGGAAAATGAACTTGTATATATATATATGCAGATCTTGCCCTAAATCCTCCTAGAAATGTCAATTATATAGGGTTGACCCAGTTGACCTAGTGTGTTTTCAGGGACAATTCACTAGGTCTGAGCTATGTCAAATGAAAGGATAACAAGCTAATAAAAAAAAACACTTAAACTATATTGGGTAAACCTAGTTGACCTAGTATAGCTAACTATCTAAAAGGTTTTTAGGGCACGAAAAGAGGAATGGAAGGAGGAAAAGACTAGAATAGGTAGGACTGAGAAAAATAAGCTTAAGGTTAATGGTTTTAGGAGATGAGTGTGTAGATGGCAAGTGGAAAAAGGGAAAATAATATTATGAAGCATTGATGGTCTACCCACCCCTTTCTTAATGCACCACTTAAGGCATAAACCCAAATATATTGTGACTTGATAGGTTCCTACAAGATACAAAGTGTCAATAATCAATAAAAGTTTTAAAATATTATGTGTATACAAAACGATCCATTATGAATATTTTGATTCTATTATAGGTTAGACCATCACATATAGCCACTCAATTCCTAGTAGTACCTAATGCAGGTGTATTTGATATGTTATTAGGTAGTCCATGGTTATAGTAGCTTTTATCCATCCCATTTACACTACACAAATGCCTAAAATACATACATGTAAATCAAGTGGTAAAAGTTGAGGGTCTCCCATATGAGCATCTTGTACCCATCCCATAAATAATTGTAACACATCCACTAGTTACAGTTCTAGCACTATTGCCAATTATAGCAAAAGTATCAATTATAACTTAGAGTATAGTTCTTATGCATACATCACATAGTTTAGTAGATCCACCATTATAGGTGAGGTTTACTCCTATGGTATTGACACATATGCATACTCTCCCATAGAGACCATTATTAGAGAGACCCCTACATCATAGGTATGTCATATATTTTATATGCAATCAAAATTGTATAATGTATAATGAATTAATCTTGGATTAGATAAGTTAGAGCACACCTACACTTATGATTGGGTATACACTTGTTAAGTGGGAGTATGACCAATATGGTGATCCAATAGACCTGATTAGGGGATCACTTGTCATAACATATAATGATAATAAGGGTTCCAAATCCTATAGTCTAACATAATTGCACAACCCTAAAAGAGTCCTATGATTTGATATTTCACTTATGCTAACAAACAAGAGAGTAAACTATTTTAATAAAAAGAAAATTAAACTAATATAGTGTGTACCAAAGCTTGTGGCACAATGTGAGGAGTTAAATGCAAATAAATCAAATATATATATAGGGAACTTTAAATAAAGTAAGTATGAGTAACACCCTAATACATAGAATATGAAGAGTAATATTATTTGAGATAACACTTATGCTACTTCTATCTAATAAAATAGAGGAGAACAAATTTAGAATATAATTACCTAAATGTGAACTCATTATGATTCAATCTCTCCTTTGGATAATGGGGCTTCTCAAGAGGTTGTTGTGGTTTGTAAGGATCACTTTGTTAGGCCAAAGCATCCAAGACTTATCCACAAGACTTGATTATCCAAAATAAGAAACTTAAACTAAGACCCCTCAAGTAGAATGGTGGAAAAGCATATTATGAAGAAGCATGAGAAAATAATAACTCTTGATTGCATATTATAATAATGATCAAAATGAACTTATATTTACAGGTAGAAATAACCCTAAAATCATCTAGAAATGTTGCCTGTGATAGGTCGACCCAATTGACATAGCATAGTTTGGGTTAATGCCTAAAGTGTATGTTAGGTTGGATGGAATGCTAACAAACCTAAAGAGATAAAGTGACCCTAAACTACACTAGGTCAACCAAGTCGACCTAGTTTGTTGAATAGGTCAAAAGGGTGTCAAGCAAGGAGAAGAAGGATAGAAAGAGGAAAAGACTGGAGGAATGTGCAAGGGAGGAGAAATAGCTTAGAGAAAGGTTTTAGGAGATGAATGGATTGGAAATAATGTATAAATAAGGGACAAAAATAATATGAATTACCAAAGGTCTACCCACCCCTTTCTCAGTGCACCCCTTAAGGCATGGACTTAGAGAGTTTGAATTCTGATAGGTTCCTTCAAGATGTAGAGTGTCAATATTTGATAAAAGTTAAAAATATTATGTGTATACATATTCCCCACTCAAAGATCATCATGTGTCACTAAGGTGTAATAGGGGATGGTGTTTTGAGAAAGAACATAAGGATACACATAATGTTGATGCTAAAAAAAGCTATGATATTTTAAAAATCATAAAATTACTAAAAGTAAATGATAGAGAAGTAAACTAACTAAAAATTAAAACTGATGTGTACCTTGAATTACCTTTATCTTGAGATGATTTTTAGCTATGTTTTTAGTTTTTATTATGTAGGGCACAGAGACCACTTTTGACAAAACAAAGAATATAAAACTAAGGAGAAAAAATAAACAAATGTAAGAAAATCCAAGATAACTAGTGCTATGTGGATGGGACATACTTGGGAATTTGGTAAGTTGGGTGATAGGTGCTATGTTAGACCAAATAACCAAGTCAAATAAGAGTAAATCAGGTAACCAAAAATCTAAGGCTACTAAAGACCAAAAAACTCAAACAAGTAAACCTTAAGTAAGAAAAGGCAAACTCACCAATTCATACCAAGGATACATGTTTAAAAATGAATTACAAGAAAGACAAATCAATGGTAAAAAAAAATGGTAAAACAACATTGATGAGTGAGTAGTCAAAATCACATCTCACTCAATAATGGAAAAATGGAATGCAAAAATGGGAAAACAACATTGTTGAGTAAGCAATAACAAGCCACATCTCACATTAAATGATTTCTATGGCTCCTATGCGCACGTGCCCTCAAATTTTGAAATTGGTTATCGTGAATCTAGTAGAAGTGGCTGCCGCAACATATGGGGATTTTTATGATTGTGGGTGAAGGGTTCTGAGTACCCCTAAAGTGATTTATTCAATGGGGGAGGAGCTACAACGGCCTTGCATCCTGCTAATGGACCCCATGCTTCTGGTTCAGGCTATGGATTTGGGGGAAAAACTTTCACAGATATGGCAGCCTTTGAAGCAGGTCTACACGATGCTCAACCTCTTCCATCATTTGGGCCTTCTTTTATTTCACCTGTAAGTGCTTTAAAACCTATTAGGGTAACTCTAAACCCTGATTCAGTGGAAGAAATCATCCAGAGGGAGGAACGGTTTTCCTCTTGTGCTGTTATTTTTCATTTTCATGGCTTTTGGCCCTCTTACGTAGATCTAAAGAGCTAGACCTCCAAGATTTGGATGCCATTTATTGAAAATGATGCCTAAATCCTCCCTTGCACCAGGGTTTATTTTATAGTTTTGTTCCACTGCTCTAAAGATAGGAAGATTATATTGTGCCACAATAATTTTTCTTAGCAGGGTAGATATCCTCTAATGGCCAAACCTTGGCATAAGGATTTTCCTCTCTCAGAATCCTTTAACAAGCTCCCTATATGGGTGCGGCTCCCTTATCTTTCGATACATCTTTGGCATGAGTCAGTTCTTAAAACCATTGGAAATGCTATAAGGGATTTTTTATTTGTGAAAGAAGGTCTAATGGATTTTCACCACTCAACTTGCACTCGCTTTCTGGTAGATTTGGATGTTTCTAAGGGCCTTCCTGAGGCGATGAGTCTGGAATCCCTAAGGGGCACCTAGACACAAATTTTGGATTATGAGGGGATCCATTTTTAGTGCAGGAAGTGCCACCTGATGGGTCATATTGCTGCTCATTGTGTAGCTGGGAAATCTAATTCCAAATGTCCACCTTCTTGGTGGCCTGAGGTTTCCTCTAAACATAACATTAACAAACAATCAATGGAAGTTCCGACTGAATCTGAGTTTGAGACTGAGGAAAGTATTCAATCTGATTCGAAGTCTGAAGAGGAATATTTGGTGAAAAATTCTAATGAAGCCCATACGGAGGTAGTGGTTAGTGATCTTGTTGAGCCAGTGGTGGAGGTGGTGGTATCTTCCCCTATTTTGGAGGATCCCTCTAAGAGCCAGACTGTGTCTGGTTCTCACAAGGATTTCACTATAGCTTCAGTGCCCACTGGGCTCCAAGGATCATTGTCTTCTAAGGCATGGGTTGCTGAGATAGAAAAGGTAGAGGATGGATGGACAATAGTTAAGAGAAAGAAGTCTAAGCTTTTGGTCCCCCCTCTAGATATGAATCTTCGGTCGTGTAAAAAAAATCTTAATTCAAAAGGTAAATCTAATGATCCCTTTTGCTGAAAGGTTTTTTGGGATCAGTAAACTGGTTGCTATTCTCATTCATTGGTTATTGGTCTGGGAGGTTGTTCAGGTTGTTGTTCCTATCGGTTTACTTTCAGACCAGAGTTTTGAAAGCTATTTTATCTGATCTTTTTTGTTGGTAATAGGTCCCTGTAAAACCTAGTTTTGGTACTTTTCTGTTAATAGGTTTTCTTTAAAACCTAGTCATGCTTTAAGGTTTATCTTTCTCCTTGTTGTATAGGGTTTCGGGGTCCCTTCAAAACCTATTTTTACCTTAATCTAAAACAAGACACATCTCACTCAATAATGGAAAAAGGGTACGAACTTAGGTGTTCATAAAAATTGGACATAAAAATCATGATAAATGGAAAAAGGAAAGTAAAGTAAGTCTAGTAAATTTCAAATTAAGTTAAGAATATGATCGAAAGTTTCTCAAACATGTTATTTTGCATCTAAAGATAGATAAAACTAAAACAAAGTAGTGTTAGCATGTATTTAAGAAATGAAGAAGAAGAAATTTAAAGAAGAGGGAAAATATATTTGGAATCACAATTTGGCTATCAAGGAGGGAGATGAAATGGGTGGAAGTGAGAATAAAGGAAAAACCGAGGCAGAGAAACTCTTTATCAAAGTCAAGACACCCAAATTTGATTTATCAAAACAAGAGGACTATCAACCTTAGGGACTCTGAAGAACTTCTCTTAGCTACACAAGTCTTAGGTCAAACAATGGAGTATATAGATCATCCCATGAAGGATATATGTATGAAAAGTAAAATGGACCTACCTCTCCATGACATGTTCTCCATTTTTCAGCACCCCTTAAAAAGGTGTTAGTCCACTATGAAGACTGTGTACTTACATGAGAAATTAGGTAGCACCATAGATTTTTTATAATTTTTAATTCCCCTAATCGAATCTACTATACTACCACACCCCAAAGGACTTTATCTCTATGTGAAGCTGACTATGGAGTTTAAGCTTTGATTGGAGATAGTATATGTGTTTTTAATCATGTCTTTTGGTGTGAATTTGACTTTTGAAATTTATATGTTGCCTTTTATATATCATTGCCTTTTGTTTCAACTTATTTGGTTTTTAAATTTCTTTTGATGGATTTTTCTTATTCCTCCTCCATACAGATTTGGAAAACCAAACATTGGTGCTAAAGATGACTTTCATTTAAAAACATGGGATAAGGTTGATAAAAGAGATAACATCAAAGAGCATGGGGTCTAGAGTCTCATAAATATAGGTGAAATAAAAGTGATATCTTGACTTTGACCTTGTTTTATCTAATGTGGAGATGAGAGAAAGGTATAATCAAGAGGAATGCAACATGGAACAATTTTAATTGATTTTAATTGAAAAAAAATGTGACAAAGGCATATAGGGATACAATGACAGTATAGTGTGATTCCTTATCATGAGAATGAAATAAATGGAGGAAAACATGTTAACATATATTTTTATGAAAATTCCATCTAGTAAAAGAAGCAAAAGCTAAAGTTTAAGAACAAGGATCAAGAGCATGAAATGAATTATAATTTTATTAGGAGGGTTAGGTCCTATCCATGGTCTTACAAAAATCCTCATAAAAGAGAGCCCCATGAGGGTGATAATAAGAAAGAGATAATCAAAGTGAGGGAACCTTTTTACAAACCACCTCACAAAATAAAAAACCAAAGGATGCAAAAGTAACATTGGCAATAAGTAAAAAGAGAAGTAAAATAAGTCAAAGATGGTGGTTTTGTGAGGGATGTCAAGTCTTATCCATGGTCTTATAAATAAACTCAAAAAATAAAAACCCAAGGGGAACCAAATCAAAATTAGTAAACATAAGGAGAATGAAAAATAAGATAATGAAGACTACGGTACATCAAAAAACCAACAAACCAAAAAGGGGGGACTAAAGGTTTGTAAAAAAGAGGGAACTACTATAAATGCAACTAATATAAGAAGGAAATGATTAGTCAAAGTACTTTATAAGGAATTGAGCATTGGTGGGTTCCTTGAAAACATGGCCTTCATTAGTTTGAAGGCAATAAGTACTTAGACCAAGGATGTATTTAAATAAGTATGGGCCCCACAATTTTTTGGCATATTTATCTTCCTTTTCATGGGTGTGGTCTAATTTAAGGAAAAAATCACCAACATTAAATGTTCAGACTTTAACACATTTGTTATTTTATCGAGAAATATGAGCCTTATATTGGTGGTTATGTTTTAAGGTAGAGAGATTATGTTCATCAAGTAGATCAAGGGAATGAAGGTGAGCCTCACATAATTATTCATCAAGAATTATTCCATGAAGAGATATTCAAAGAGAAGGAATCTCAACTTCAGGAGGAAGAACCAACTCAAAACCATAGACTAGAGAAAATAAAGTTGTTTCAGTGGTAGTATGAATGCTAGTCTAATAGGCCCAAAGTATGGGATAGAGATGAAGATTCCAATCCATGTGGGTTTCATGAATATTCTTTGAAGATTTTTATTATGAATATTATTATCAGCCTTATCTTGACTAGTGAACTGTGGATGATAAGGAGTGGAAAAATTATGATTGATTTTGAATTTGGTGCAAAGTTATTTAACATGTTTATATTTTAAATTACCACCATTGTCAAAAATGATGATGTGAGTAATGCAAAAATGGCAAATTATTTAGTTTGAAAAGAATTTAGATATGGTAAGACTAATGACACTGACAAGGGGTATGGATTCAACCCACTTGGTAAAGTACTCAGTAGCGATGATAATAAAGGCATACCCTTTTTGGGATCAAGGAAGTTTACCAATGAGATCTAATCCCCATATGGAAAATGACAATGGATATTTGATAGTTTTAAGTTTAGTTGGTGGTGAATGAATGAGATCATCATGAAGCTAACAAGGATTACACTTCTTAACATATTCAATAGCATCCACTTTTAGATTAGGCTAATAGTAACCCATACATATGAATTTATAAGTTTTAGCATGTCCATTATAGTGACCACTGCAAATGCCCCCATGTGCTTATTCAAGTAGAGGAGGGACCTCATATTGCATGACATAATAGAGGAATGTACCTTTGATGTTATGATAATAAAGGATGTTATGTATAAATACATACTTGAAATCTTATTTGTGAAGATGTGTATTTTCATGGGAATCCAAGTCAAGGGGATAAGTTTTATGTTCTAAGAATTGGATGATATATTAATCCCACAGGCATTATCAGATGGTGATAGCCTTGATATGGCAAATAAGAAAATTAGGAGGGTGGGTAGATGATGGATATATGATTATTTATATGATAAAATGAGGATTATAAAAAATGTGATGTGGATGAAAAAGAGAAATTGAAGAGGAAAGATAATTAGAAATGGAATTTTGATCTCTATAAATAGGCTCAATTGTGAAGGAGATAAAATCCTTGGCAAAAATTATTGTAATTTGATGACAGGCAATAAGGTTTTCACTTTTACATTTATAGGCAACACTAACTTAATAGAAAATGAGTTGAGAATCACCCAAATCATGAAGATATTTCATGTCTAAATCAAAATCATCTCTCATACCTAAGATAATATCTTCATACTTAACCATATTGTTGGTGACATCAAATGGAAAATGGAAAGCTAAAAGAATTATCTTTCCTAGAGGACTAGTGAGAATTCAACCTACCCCAACTCCTTAAAGGAATTTAGCACCATCAAAGTGAAGTGTCTAAATATCCTTGTGTAAGTCAACATTAATTTGAGGCTCTTCAATAAATACCTTTGGTTTAGTTGTACTAGAGGAAGCAAAAGATTCATCAAGTTGATTAGCTTCAAGATTGATAGTAAAGTTATGAAAATAATCTTTAAGATAAATTTCTTGATTAAGACCTTCAATACAAAGGATATTATCATCTATAAGGTTATCTTGAAGGGAAGAAGTGGCTAGAATAGGAGTTACATCAAGTTGGTCAGCTATGTCTTTCCCTTTGATAGCTTTTTGCATGATGATGTGAAGATTGAATTCCATAAGTAAGACCATCCACTTATCAATTATATCTCCTAGTAGAAATTATTTAGAGAAGAAATGAAGAAGGGGGTTGGGATAAACAATGGCATAAGTGATTTGGTAAAGCATGTAGTGACAAATATTTTTAGCTATGAAATATATAGTGAAGCAATCATGCTTAACTTTGATATAATGTGTTTCATAATTAGTGAGGCCTCAATTAATATAGTAGATGACATAGTAATTGCCTGTATCATCTTATTGGGAAAGCATGGGCCCTACTAATTTGGGTGTGGAATAAGTATAGAGAATCAAAGGTCTATCATTGGAAGGAGGATGAAGTGTAAGTGGATGAAGCAATGAATCTTTCATATTTTCAAATACTTTTTGACATGGATCTATCCATTCTAAGGTTGTATTTTTCTTAAGAATGGAATTAACAAATTGAAATCGATAAGCCATCTCAAGAATGAATCATCTAATTTCCTCAAGTTTTCATAAATAGGTATGAATATAAAGAATATAATGAAGAATAGGCATGTTGATAATAACATTAATTTTGGCTGGATCAATGTTAATGCTATAGAGAGAGACTAATAATCCTAACAATTTTCCATATGTAACTACGAAGACACATTTGAAATGATTAAGTCAGACTTTATATTTGATGAGATGGTGAGATATGATGGCAAGATTAGAATGATGATTTGTATGGTGTTTTTACTAGAAATAAGATCATCTACATATGTTTTGATAATTTTATGGATGTGGTCATGAAGGATATGAGTCATTACACATTGGTAAGTGGCCTTGAAATTTTTGAGACTGAAGGGAATTTTAACATAATAATAGGTGCCAAATTCCATGGTGAAATTAGTCTTATGTTGGTCCTCAAGGGCTATATGAATATGATTGTATCCTAAAAATCCATCCATGAGAGATAACATTTCATATCCAACCATGGAATTTACAATGGCATATATTGAAGGTAAAAGAAAGTTGTCTTTAGGATAAGCAAGACTAAGATTATAGAAATCAATACAAATATGAATGACCATAGTGACATTTTTTCAAATAAGAATAATATTGGAAACCCATTCAGAATAATCCATAGGTTTAATAAATTTAGCATCAAGTAATTTTATGATTTCATTATGGTATAAGTTGGTAAATTTGAGAGGAAATTTACATTTCTTTTGATTCATAGGTTTGGCATCAAGATAGGTAATGATGTTATCGACCACTATGCTAGGATCAATGCCAGACATGTATTGGTAAGACCATGTTAATGATTCTTGATAGTTATCAAAAAATACATTGAAATTATCATGTTTAGAGGGTGAAAGTTATTTTAAAAATATGATCAATCGAGGGCATGAGGGAGTACCATATTTGATACGAGTTGTTTCTTTAATAAGCATGGCATTACCATCTTGAAAGTGGTATGGTGTATTGGGTAAATATGAAATTGGATTAGTTTTGGGATCAATGATAGTGACAAAGCAGTTGAAGTGAGGAGTTTTAGTTTTAAAATTTCCAAGTTTATGATGTTGCCAAGGGAGTTGAGGTTCTCGAGCATAAAATAACTCAAGAATAGATTCATCACTAGGTAAAGTAGGAAGAGGACCACCATACTCAACATATACTTCTAGATATAATATTTGGTTACATGGTGATTATATCTAGAATGTATTTGATGGAAATTGGTTTTCTTGGCATTGAGAGAAGTAGATGGAGTAGATGGAGTAGAAGAGGTAGAAGGAGTGTTGATGGGTTATTTGATATTATAAGGATTACATTTAATGGGAGGATTTGGAGGAGGTAAATAAGATGAAATTACTTTTAGAGGTTTGAAAGGTGTGATTTGCTCTACCACCCAAGGAGAATTTATAAGATGAGGATTAATAGGAAGCACATAACCCTCAGGTTCTAAGTTATTACCTACATAAATGGTATGCACATCTTGATAAAAAGCATGAATTTGGGCTAAGGTTTTTTGATAATGTAAGGCATCCAAGTCTTTATATTGAGTTTAGGCCATTATATATGTGCTATCATATGTGGGAGAAATTATGTAGGCTTGAGATTTAGGAGGATATTCAGAAGGTAAAATCCTAATATTACTGAATGTTTTAGGAGATATGGTGAGAGGATATTGAAACAATTTGGCCACTCCAAAATCATTTCAAGTAAAATCATCTTTAGGTAAATATGGATCTTAATAATTAAATGGAGAGGAAATTAGTAATCTCATCCATGAGAGAAATTGTACAATCCCTTGGCAAAAGAGAAGGAAAAATCCACTCAAAAATATATGGAGGTAATTTGGTGGTTTTTCAAGTATGATATAATTCATTGGGCTCGTCATCATCATAATCTGTAAGAGTGACTTGTAAATTAGGATTCATAATGAACTAAGGTAAAGGAGCATTATTAATTTTAGGGATCATTAAAACATGATATTATTATTTAGGATTAGGTAATTGAATACTCCATGGATTGGGATCAGATTTATGATTATAGCATTTTTTTTATGTATAAATTTAATGCATTGTCTACTAGAATAAGTAATAGACCTCAATCAATGAGTCTAAGGATGACAAAGGAGAATGTTATAAGATAAAGGAATATCAAGAACCATGAGTTTGGTTTGAACAGTATTAGGACCAATCATTAAGGGAATCCATATACAACCAAGTGGCTTTTGATTAGTCTTCTCAAAACCATGACATGTAAAACAAGTTTATTTATGATGATGTTTGGTATAACTAAGTTGTTATATAAGACATAAGAGGTCACATTAATACCATAACCCTCAACTAGAACTTTTTGAATAATGGTGGTATTAATGGCTATTTTGATGAAGAGAGGTGGATCATCAACATGAAAGAGGATTTCATCATTAATCATGTCCTCTTTAAGGAATTCAATGGAAGGCTTGGAAGATGGACACATAGATTCAGTGGTATTAATGTTAGTTTGTTGAGAATCAATATAAGGTGGTCCTTCATCTAAAGAATATGGATCTTTGATCTCTTGGATTTGTTGCATAAAGAATTTATGATGATAAGGTGAAGTGAAAACCAACTCAATAAGAGGAATATTACATGGCATAGAGTTAAGTTCTTCAAGAAAATTTTGATGAGATTTAGAAGAAGAGCAATGAGGTTTAGAAGATAAGTAAGACTTTAGAGGAATATATTTGGTTAGAGGATTATAAGGAGGAAGTTGTTCCTCAAGTGCTTTTGATTCAAAATTGATGGTGGTAGTATCTTTAAACAATTATTCCTCCAAAGAAGTTTTCTTAGGCTTGGTAACATGATAGTTAACTTTAGTTATAATGACATATTGAGAGTTGTTAAAGTATTGGTCATAATCAGTGTCAATTACACAAACATCCTTGGAAGTTGATTGATTATGGGATGAAGATTTATGGTTATTAGATGTAGAAGATTTAGAGGATTGTCATTTTTGAGAAGCATTAGTGTATTCTTGATGATGATTTGTTATCATGGTTTTATGGTCAAATAAATCACCAAGCTTATAAAAAAATAACAAATTTAGAAATCCCTCTACAAGATTCATGATAATGTCCAAAGTAGACATGAAACCAACAAAAGAGAATGAGATCATACCACTTAGGAGGAGAATCAGGATATATGAAAGTTTTAGAAGGTGGTAAAAATTGTCTCATTTGATGTACCGAAAGAGGTATGTGAGATGGTAAAGGAATATCATTTTTAGCAATTCCTGGTTTGGTTTGAGAAGTGTTACTAGTGATAACATTGGATGTTTGAAAATATCCTTTAAGAAGTTTAGAATTAGGTTCAAATTGCTTCATAAGAAAGTCTTTCCATTTAGCTTGGTCAAGAGATTCATTAAGAGTTTTAGGAGAAAAAGTTTGAACTTTGTATTGAAGAGTGGGAGTTAAAGTAGTGATAAAGAGTTTAAATAGGTTATCATGAGAAATATTATGATTAGTTTTATGAGATAAGGATTTCCATATTTTAATAAATTCATGAGTTGATTTGTTAGGATATTTCTTAGTATTTATGAAATGGCTAAGACAATTTTTAGGAAGATCATTGTGTTGAAACTCTTTAACTAGAGGATTGATCAAATCTTCAATTTTCCAAATAGAATGTTAGGGTAATTGGATATACCATTATAATACATCACCAGTGAGATTTTTAACTAATATTTTAGTGTTAGAAAATGTATTAGTTTGGATCCACTCTTTGTAGAGATTACCAAAGGCTTTAAGAAATAAGGTAGGGTCTTTAGTCCCATCATATTTGATAGATGGTGATATGTTACTGATGTCAATAGATACAATGAAGGGAGCTAAAGGATCATTTTGAATGGTTTGAAGCATATTTTTGGTCATTATTGGTTGAGGAATAACATTACCTAAGGCATATTTAAGAGGTGGAGGAATGTAGTTAGGATTAAACTGAGTATACATGATTGGAGGTTGATTAGCCACATTGATCAAGTTTTGTTGAAGTTGCATCATTTGATTGGTATTAGATTTTTGCATAATGTTCATTTTTTGAATCACTTGGGTTAATAATTGGGTTGTATTAGGTGGTAGGTTGGTGTTAGAAGGATCACTCCATAAATTGGTATTGGGGGGAGGATTATTAGAAGAAGGGTTATTAGTGGGATTGTTAAGTAAACTTGTATCAATCACTTCCTCATTAGTTTGAATATCTTGAGAGGTTTCTTGGTAGGTTTATAAAGGATTGGATCCATCAACTTCATCTTGAGGTTTTATTTGAACCATGTTAAAATTTGTAGATGAAGGAGGAGAAGAAATTCCCCAAGAGTGATGGTGTTCTTTGGAGGAAAAGAAAGGGAGAAATGAAAATCCCATATAGGATCTAAATGGATTAAGAATATCCAAAAATATTCTGATAGGATACCTCATTATGACCAAAGGGAAATGAATAGAATGCAAATTAGAAAAGGTGAAGAATTAGGTTGATAAATATGGAAAGTCAAAAATAGAATTGGGTTGATTGGGTTGACTTAGTGTAAAAATAAGACCTTTAGACTATACTAGGTTGACCAAGTTTACCTAGTATAATAGACAAGGAAAAATAAAAGACTGATGAAAATATGGGAAATATAACAAGATAATTTGTAGCTAATCTAGGAAAGTAAATGTTGAAAGTAAATAGATAGTCAATTGAGTTGATGTTTACCAATCTAATTGATGCACACAAATTAAAACCTTGCACCAATGGTAGCTAATGCAAGTTCTTGCACACATAATTGAATAAAGAGAAAACAGATAACTTGAAAATTAAAGCTACCTAATTGGTCAACCTAAAATGTTAATTAGGTTATTAAGAATAATTTTAAATGATAGGGAGTTGGTTGTAATCAAGGTATTAGATAGAAATCTATGGATGGTTTTAGGTGATTTTAGGATGAAATGGGCTATATTGGAAATGATATAGGCTTGGTATTGGGGCCTACCCCCTCACTTCACACATCATAGTGATGAGGGTGTTAGGTGCTTATCTAGAATATACCATTAACTATGCTTTATACTTGAACAAAGCATCAAGTTGACTTCCCCCTTGGTGATGAAATCCAAGTAGGTTGGCATGGCTAGTCAAATGTTAAAATTCTTGTTGATTTTATGTGATTTGTCCATGTGTGCATAAAATAGAAATTATGAAACTAAGCAGTTAATTAAAAACCTCCTAATTAGACAATGTGAATTATTCAAAGCATGCAAAAAACTAAAAGAAAATATGTGATTAACATACAAGGTGAATTCTAACTTTGAAACAAGGTATAATGAAAATAATATATGTGAAACATACATAACTGGGTCAATAGGGTCAAGTTAGCACTGCTAAAGTTAGGGTCTAGAAAACCTACTAGGTCAACCAAGTTGACCTAGTTGTTTTAGATAACACACAAAACATATAACTAGGTCAACTAGGTTGATCTAATTGGTTGTGTAGGGTTAGATTAAAAGAAATAAAATACGTATATGGAACTTCAAATAAATTAAGTATGAGTAACACCTTAATACATAGAATATGAATAGTAATATTATTCAAGCCAACACTTATGCTACTTCTATCTACTAAAATAAAGGAGAACAAATTTAGAACATACTTACCTAAATGTAAACCCATTGTGATTCAATATCTCCCTTGGCCAATGGGGCTTCACAAGATGTTATTATGGTTCATAAGGATCACTCTATTAGTCTAAAGCATCCAAGACCTCTCCACAAGACTAGATTCTCCAAAATAAGAAACCTAAGTTAAGAATCCTTAAGTAGAATGGTGGAAGAGTAGATTGTGAAGACTCATGAGTGAATAATAACTCTTTATTACATATTATAAAAATGACCAAAATGACTTTGTATTTATAGGTAGAACTAACCCTAAAATCATTTAAAAATGTCAAATGTGCTAGGTTAACCTAGTTGACCTAGCACATTTTTGGGATAATGCCTAAAGTCTGTGTTAGGTCAACCAAAATGATAACAAACTTAAAGAGATAAAGTGACACTAAACTGCACTAGGTTGACCAAGTTGACTTAGTTTGTTGAAAAAGTCAAAAGGGTGCCAAACAAGGAGAATGATAGAAAGAGGAAAAGACTAGAAGAATGTGCAATGGAGGAGAAATAACATAGGGAAAGGTTTTAGGAGATAAATGGATTGGAAATAATGTGGAAATAAGGGATAATAATCCTATGAATCACCAAATGTCTACCCACCTCTTTCTCAGT
Organism: Torreya grandis; assembly: GCA_037957365.1. Lineage (NCBI taxonomy): Eukaryota > Viridiplantae > Streptophyta > Pinopsida > Cupressales > Taxaceae > Torreya > Torreya grandis. The sequence goes on from JARHVA010002154.1 coordinate 347,122, forward strand.
GCACCCCTTAAGGTATGAACTCAAAGAGATTGAGTTGCAATGGGTTCCTATAAGATGTAAAACATCAATATTTGATAAAATTTAGAAATATTATGTGTATACATAAACTATTATAAAGGGTTTTAGGATTAGGGAAGGGATAAAAAGGAGTAAAGTTACTAGAAGAAGGTGAAACAAAGGAGGCAAAGCTTAGGGGAGTGTTCTTATGATAAGGTTGGATTGATAAAAAGTTATGGTATAGGGACAACAATCATAAAAAGCACCAATTATCTTTCCAACCCTTTCCCATTATACCCCTTAAGGCATGACCTCATAGAGATTAAGACTCAATTATTTATTTCAAGAGAGAAAGCATCAATAATTGAAAAAAATTGAAAATATTATGTGCATATAGATACCACTTAAGTAATCTTGGTAGGAAAAGGGAAACTAGGGGTCATCCATTAGGTTTTTGAGGGATGGTTTAAGTATGGGAAGGTATCTCCATGGATGAATGTTGTTGGTCATTATTTAAGTTGGACTTGGGGATAGTACTGATGTTTAATTGTAATGCCTACATAACCTATGATCGAGTAGCCCGAACTATATAAGGTGTGGGATCTGGAATAGAGACTAGGGGAGGTGAAAATCATAGAGGAGAGGGAATTTAGACCCCATAGATGATATTAATTAACCTATAGTGTGTATTCTCCAAAACATCTCCCCATGGGTAAGTTGGTGTAGGTGAATTAAGGCCACTTTAGGTGGATGACCTAGGTTGAACTTTCTTTCCCTTCCTTTTCTTCATCTTGATCCTAGTGAGCACCTCCTTTTCATTTATAGGGTTGAGGTGGATCTCATTATCCAAGTGAGGCATATAGATATAAGTGATATTTAGATAAGCATGATAGTTTTATATGTGGGCCCTAAAGACACCATGATGGTCCCATTCTCCGTGCTCCACTCTACATAGGGGATAAAAATCCCTACTCATAGCCATATTTTGTAATAGTGGTTGAATTTTATATATGTGTTGGTGGATGATGATGGGGAATGTTGGGAAATCCTTATGTTGGTGGATAATGTAGTGGATGAAGATACCTTCAATTAGTTGATAAGATATATGTTACTTGACCAACTAATTTAAAACCTAATAGGGAAAGTGGATGGGGACTTGAGAATACATACCACTCAAATGATGGTGTCATCCCTATAGTAGTGGTACTTGTGGATGGGGGAAAATATTGTATGATTTAATTAGAGAGTAATGATATGGCCACCTAATTTGTGGCATGTAAACCATCAGGTAGAGTGACTCATAGATTTCTTGGTTGTGATTTTAGTAAAGGTGGCCATACAATTTGTAATACACTACATGTACCATTTCACCTCTTGGATTTCATGATGACAAAGCATAAGGCTTAAACATAATAGTAGCATAGATAGTGTCCACTATGTATTTTAACCTTTTAGGGGTTTATTAATGTAAATATTATGTTAGATTAAAGGGATAAATAGTTTAAACTAGTTAAATAATATGTAATAAATAACCAATAATTTGTTACATATTTTGACTTGATTTGAATTTATAAAAATAGTATAAAATGTGAAAATAAAGACTTATCTAAAAACACCTAACATAGAAGATCTAAGTGTTGAAAACTAAGATATAAATAGGTTTGAGTGTCATCAACTAGATCCTATGTGGTATCCTCTCCTGGATAGTAGTGCCATACTTGGATAATAACTCTATGTGGCTTTAGTGTCCTTAAAATGGTGATAATTTACTCTATATAGGATTGTTCCTAAATTTTGGGTGTGCCTATGCCTATGTTTTTGGGTTCTATTCCTACATTCATGAAGTCTTAAAATTTGTATTGGGCATATAATAGTTGATTTATGATACAAACCCTAATACTCCTTTCAAATAAGGTATAAGATAAAATTGTGTATTCATTAGTATGATATGTTGGACATCCTCAAAACCTCACTATGAAGAGAGTTTCTTACATATCAATACTTTGAGGAGGGATCAATCCAAATGTAGTTATCCCCACCTAAGTGTTGGTATAAGTGCAAGTGATGCTATAATGATAGTAGTCTTGAATTCATTAAGAGTGATTGAGATTGGAAATATATAAAATTTGGGATTAGGGTATTTGTAGATGGTAGTATGCATAATTAGGGAAGAATAGGTTTTTAATAACTTTGATTTTACTTAACTTATTTTGTGTTTGAATAGGTCTTTTGCATCTAATTTCCATCTAGTTGATAGAGGTCTAAAATTCATGTATTTATAGTGTTCCATAGCTTATGTGGATAATAAAATATACTTAGGATGACCTTAGGAAGGTTTTAATTTTGAAAATTTATTTTTTCAAGAAAGTTAGGACAAAGGACATTAGTGTCATTTTGGGCACACTAGCATCATGTGGCTTTGGTGTCCTTAATTTAACGCTAATGTACAGTTGGTAGGTTGTTATAAATGAAGGGTTAGGATATAGGAATGAAGGTATCAAGCTATGTTTTATCTGATTAAGGATGCTTGTGGTCCACATAAAGGTTGGAAAATTATGATAAAAGGCTCTTAGATAATTCTAGGTCTAAGTTATGAATATGTTTTCTCAAGTAGTACTTTTAGCGCTCAAATACCATTTTTAGGTGATTACATTTCTCCCCCCTTTATGATATAAATACAAAAAATCAATATGATTATTATAAAATAAAAAGAAGTGTACCTAGACTTACCTAGGTAGTGAAGACCATGTAGTTGAGTCCAAGTATGTGAAGTTAGGTCTACATATGTGAATCATGATCTAAATTATGACCTATAATGAAACATGAATAAATAAATCCTTACTTAAGAGATATCAAAATCAAAATATTATGATAAATAAATAAGTAACTGATTAAAATTGAGTAAAGATATGGGAATGAGGAAAATAATGAGTATACCTTGTTGGGTATGTGAACCAATGCATGAACCTAGTGACAACCTATGTGGGTGCATGTATATAGTGATCAACTCAATGAATAGTTTGGACTAAGATAATATCTTTCTCAATCATCATATGTGGGTGGATCAATAACTCAATCTAATTTAAAATCCATCATTTCTCAACCCTGCATGGTGGATCATAAACTTGTGAATAGCTTGGATTAGATTGAAAGTGTGTCCAACCCTCTCATGTGGTTGGATCAAGAACTCAAGTAGGATATGACTCTATAATTTCCAACCTATTTGTATTAGATGCATATGAAATTGAAATATACAAAGTGCTATAAATATATAAGTGGGTATATATAATTGTGTATGTTGTCTCTATGGCCACCGGGGTACATTAGGTAGCTCTATTCCTCTCAAGAATGCCAACCACTATAGATGGAGTAAGTCATGAAATTGGTGACAACCTAGAATATGAACTCAAGTCTATATAATATATATAATAACATGGAGTTTATAATTTCATTTGATCAACCTGTGTGTAATTGAGCATATGGATATAATGTGTCACATACATGCCCTTAATTTGATGTTTGAGTATATTGATTCTAGACTTAGTTTTAATAGTTATATCTATGCATCTAAAACAAATATGGGAATGATCATGTCATACATGATTCCCCCAATCTAAAAAATTGATATGAATATGAAGTAAACTATTATGAATGTAAGCAAAATCTGAGTATAATTTTTAATCTTATAGTTATATTTGTTCCAACTTATAATGTACCTAGTATACTATTTTGGCTAATCTGAACTACCCTAAAACTGGGGCTACTAGATAATAGTTATATGTCTTAGATATTAGTTCCATGTAGAACTAGTGTCCCTATCTAGGTGCTAATGTCTATCTGGTCTAAAATCTAAGTCACTATATTGATTTATGATTCCCTAATTTTTCTTGTGTTTTACCTATATAATTTTCTAAAACTAAGCCTATGTGCTGAAAATTTTTTTATGAATGCAATGTAGGAGCTTGATGTCTATGAAAAAACCCTATGAATTCCCCCTCATTTGAGGGTAATTTTTTAACATGTACAATAACTATCTTAAAAATAAATTGCTCTATAAAATGTGTTAGAAGAGCATATATGATAAATATGTGACAATCCAATATATTATACAAACATAAGATCATAATGTAATATAATCTAAGCATAAGTATGTAATGTAAGATGTATGTTATGTATAGTATTGCATAATGGTGTCAAATAGATGTAATCAATGTGTATAACAACAAGTATGAGCAACTACCTAGGGGTATGGGTCATGATGTCCATAATGACACCCAATTAGGAAGGGTAGATGCATAAGGTACCTCATGCCATCAAGAACTGGTGGGTGTCACAAGCTAAGACAAGTGTCATGGCCATGATGAATATAAGAAATCATAAATACAAAATAAATTAGGCATGAAAAATAGGCCAAGGGGTCACAATACAAGGGACATGTGCACATGTCACTAAATATGACAAAAGAAGACATATAAGGACATGTTCAAATGTCCACATACATAAACAACAATCAATTTATCTCAGAGCCACACAAAAGTACATGTTTAAATGTTTCATACATAGTTAGTAAAATACACAAAAGGTACATGTGCACATGTCTAAGTCATACATTAATAAAATTGGCATAGAGACAAATAACAATGGCATATTTAAATTCTCTCAAATAGAAGAAACATAGGGAATATAATAATGTCTAAACTAGGAAAGCTATAAATGAAAGCATGCATGATGTAGTGAAAATCTATGTAAGAGATAGGTTGTACATATGTTGAGTCTAACTAGTGAGAGTCATCAAAAAAATTGAGTATGAGTAGTAATGATCAATAACAAGATATATCAATGTGAAAATTAGAATGTAAATAATGTAAGGATAGAACTTGGTAATCTAAACTATGTATGAGATGCTCCCAAGTGGACAAATGTATCAAATGAATAAAACTCAATGGGTGTATATGCCCCTAATGGGTAGATGATGACAAGTATGGATAAATGTAGTGGACCTGAGTCATGTAAGCAATCTGAAAGGACTCAATAAGAACAAGGGAAGCATGCTTGTATGATAAAACTAATTGTACTAATCTAGATAACAAATGTAACTGTACTAATCTAGATAACGTATCTAGTGTCTAGAAAATGTAAGAAGTGTAAACATAACAATGCATATAATCTATAAATTTTGTGTTTTATAAGTAATATTTTAATGTTTTTTTATGTTTTGGCATGTTAATTTTTATTTTGTATTTTTTATATATAAGTTACGTACAAATAAATGAAAATAAACTATGTACAAGGAGAAAGAGAGAAGAAAGTATGTAAAAGTGGGTAAGAACCATACTAATCAATGAGTCTAATGTGAAAATCACTATCTCTATGACCAATGTCAAATAAGGGAACTATGATTGTGTATGTTGTGTGAAATTGAAACTACGATCCCATAATCTATTATAGTGAACAATCTATGTCTATATTTGCCTATGTAGTGGTGTTATGAATCTATGGCACTAACTATGATTCCCTATGAATTTTAGGGGTCTTAAGAACCCATATAGTAGAAGAAGATGTAGGTGACATAGGTTACCTATGATAAGAACTCTAAAAACCCAATAATATTGGTCTTGAAATAAACTAAGTGAAGGAAGGTCCCTTAGAATCTATATACACATAATATTTTTAACTTTTATTAAATATTGAAGCTTTACATCTTACAAGAACCCATCACGACTCAATCTCTCTAAGTGCATGCCTTAAGGGGTGCACCAAGAAAGGGGTGGGTAGACCTTTGGTGCTTCATAGAATTATTGTCCCTTATTGCCACATTATTCCCAATCCATTTAGCTCCCAAAACCTTTCCCTAAGCTATTTCTCCTCCCTTGCACATTCCTCTACTCTTTTCCTTTTTTATCCTTCTTATCCTTTCTTGACACCATTTTTACCTATTCAATACACTAGGTTGACCTGGTCAACCTAGTGTATTCTGGGGTCACTTTAGCTCATTTGACTTGTTTGCCTTCTAAATGGTTTAACATAAAATTTAGGCATTAGCCCAAGAATGTACTAGGTCGACCCTGTCGACCTAGCACAAACAAAATGTATGAATGAATTTTGGGTGATATACTCCTATATATAAGGTCATTTTGATCATTATTAATAATTTTCAATAAAGAGTTATTATTCACTCACACTTTTTCATAGTCTACTCTTCCACCATTCTACTTGAAGAGTCTTATTTTATGTTTCTTATTTGGAAAATTCAATCTTGTGGATAGGTCTTGGATGCTTTGGCCTAACAAAGTGATCCTTATAAACCACAAAAACCTCTTGCAAAGCCCCATTGGCCAAAGGAGAGATTGAATCATGATGGGTTCATATTCAGTTAAGTATATTCTAACATTGTTCTCCTCTCTTTTAGTAGATAGAAGTAGCATAAGTGTTGTCTTGAATAATATTACTCTTTATAGTCTATATATTAGGTTGTTACTCATACTTAATTTATTTGAAGTTACCTATACATATTTTGCTTTGCATCTAATCCCTCACATTGTGCCACAAGCTTTGGTGAGCACTAGATTAGTTTACTCTTCTTGTTATTAAGATAGTTTACTTTCTTGTTTATTAGCATAAGTGAATATCAAATCATAGGACTCTTTTTGGGTTTTTATGTAATTGTCTTAGACTATAGGATTTGGAACCCTTACTAGCATGATGTGTTGTGACAATTGATATAAGTGATCCCCTAATTAGTTTTAGCAGATGCCCATATTGGTCATGTTCCCACTTAACAAGTGTATACCTAATCGGAAGTGTAGGTGTATTCTATCTTATCCAATCCAAGATTAATTCATTATGCATCATGAGATTTTGATTGCATACATTCTAGTTAACTTGATGTGAATCCAAACCTTGTTCGATTTGTTCAATTTTATTTCATTTATTTGTTATTTTGTCAAAATTTCTATAATATATTTTGACATACTAATTTGATTATATTGACTTAGTTTTATTTTTCTTTGTGCATAGGAATATGCAACTAGATCAACTAGCTAAACCTAGTTAGGTTTTCATCAATTTTTAGAATACCAATTCAACTTATAAGGTTGAAATAATTGATATAGTATATTTTTAGTCACTTTTTAGTAGTTTATGTACAACCTGATTGATTAACTCAACCCAATATAGATTCTAGTTTTTAGACTTTCAGATCATCTTACTAGGTCGACCATCTCAACCTTATACATTTCTATACTTCCAATCCAACCAATTAGGTCAAACAGGTTGACCTAGTGCATTTTCAACACTTTTTTAGTAGATTTTTGTATTTCTTGGTCAATTAGCTTGACTTAGTTTGTGGGTTTTGGATCAATAATTTATATCTCTAAAACATCAAGGTGAGTTTGTATTCTTTTGTATCTCTCTATTTCTATACATTATTTTCAAGTTTGCAACCTTCAAAACTACCTCTACATAACTAACTAGATCAACTTGGTTGACCTAATTCTATGTCCTATTTGTTGTCTAAAATAACTAGGTTGACCTGGTCTACCTAGGAGGTTTTCTAGACCTTATTTTCATCAATGTTGAATACACACTCTCAACCTAGTTATGTTTGTTGTGCATATAGTATTTTCACTATACCTTATTTTAATGTTTGAATTCACCTTATGTGCACATAGTCTAATTATGAATTTTTTAATATACCTCTTAGTTTCACTATTTATATTTTATGCACACATGGCCAAATCACTTAACATCAAAAATCATTTTAAAATTTGACTACCTAGGTTGACCTAATTAGATTTCATCACCAAGGGAAAAGATAACTTAATACTCTAGTCAAGTATAAATCATGGTTAATGGTATATTTGGTGAAGCACCTAACACCTTTATCTCTATACTGTGTGATGTGAGCAGGTATGCCCCAATACCAAGCCTATATCATTACCACTATAGTCCCTTTCATCCTAAACTCACCTAAAACTAACCATAAATTTCTATTTAGTACCTTATTTGTAGCCAAATTTTATCATTTAAAAACCATTATTAAATAATCTAACATTCTAGGTTGAACAATTAGCTAGCTTTACTTTCCAAGTTATTAGATTGCTTTTTATTCAATTGTGTGCAAAAGAAATTTCACTAGCTAATATTAGTTCAAGAATTTTGCTTTGTGTGCTTTAATTGGATTGACTAACATCAATCTGATTGATTTTTTATTTACTTTCAACATTCACTTTCTTAGATTAGCTACAAATTATCTTTTTTTATTCCCTATCTTACTATCAATCTTTTATTTTTCCCTGTCTACTATACTAGGTTGATCTGGTCAACCTAGTACTATATTAGACCCTATTTTCTACCCCTATTCATTACACTAGGTCAACCTAGTTGACCTAGTTTTGTTTCCTACTATCCTTGTTTATCAACCTAATTCTCCATCTCTTTCATTTTTCATATTATTCATTTACTTTTAATCAAAATGAGATCTCCTATTAGAGTCTTTTTGGATAATCTTTATCCATTTTGATCCTATATGGGATGTTCATTTCTCCCTTTATTTTCTTCCCAAGAGAACCATCACTCTTAGGGCACCTCTTCTCATCCTTCATCTTCAAATTGTCACATGGTTCAAATAATACCTCAAGATGAAGTTGATAGATCCAATCCTTTTTACACCTATCAAGAAACTTCTCAAAATCTTCAAACTAATATAAGAGTGATTAAAATAAGTTTGATTAATAATCCCATCAACAACCCTCCTTCCAATAGTCCTCCCCACACCAATTTGGGGAGTGCTCCTTCTAACACTAACCCACCACTTGATACAACCTAACTATTAGCTCAAGTAATTTAAGAAATGAACATTATGCAAAACTCTAACACCAATCAAATAATTCAACTTTGAAAACACTTAATCAATGTGACTAATCAACCTCCAATCATGCATCCTCAAGCTAATCCTAACTACATTCCTCCACCTCTTAGAGATTCCTCAGGTAACGTTATTCCTCAACTAATAATGAGTAATAAGATGCTTCAGACCATTCAAAATGAGCCTTTATCTCCCTTCATTTTAGCTATTTAAATTGGTAACATATCACCAACTATCAAATATGATGGGACTAAAGACCCCACCTCATTTATCAAAGCCTTTGCTAATATCTAAAAATAATAGATCCAAACTAATACATTTTCCACTACTAAACTCTTATTTAAAACTTTTATTGGTGATGTATTAGAATGTTATAATCAATTACCTCAACATTCTATTTTGTAACTTGAAGATTTGGTCAATCCTTTAGTTAAAAAATTTCAAAACAATGATCTTCCTAAAAATTGTCTTAGCCATTTCATAAATTCTAAGAAAACTCCTAACAAATTAGGACATGACTTTATTAAAAGATGGAAATCCCTAGCTCATAAATCCAATCATAATATGTTTGATGATAACCTATTGAAACTATTTACCACTGATTTAACTCCCACTCTTCAATACAAGGTTTGAACCTTTTCTCCTCAAACTCTTAATGAAACTCTTGACCAAGCTAAATGGAAAGTTTTTTATGAATCAATTAAAACCTAATTCTAAGCTTATTAAAGGATCTTTCCAAACATACAATGGTATCACTAGTAATACTTCTCAAGCCAAGTCAGGAGTTGCCAAAAATGATATTCCTTTACCCTCTCACATACCTCTTTCGGTACATCAAATGAGTTAATTTTTACTGCCCTCTAAATATTTCATATATCTTAATGTTCCTCCTAAGTGGTATGATCCCAATCTCTTTTGTTGGTTTCATTCTGACATTGGACATTCTCATGAATCTTGCATAGGGCTTTCTAAATGTGTTATTTATTACATGCTTGGTGATTTATTTGACCATGAAACCATGGTCAAACATCATCATCAAGAGTACACTAATGCTTCTCAAAAATGAAAATCTTCTAAGGCTTCTACATCTAATAACCAAAAATCTTCTTCCCATACTCAATCAACTTCCATGGATGTTTTTACAATTGATGATGATTATGATCAATACTTTAACAACTCTTAATATGTCAATGTGACTAAAGTTAAATATCATCGAAAACCTACCCATGAAGATCCTATTACCAAGCCTAAGAAACCTTCTTTAAAGGAATAATTGCTTAAATATGCCACCACCATTAATATTGAATTAGAAGCACCTTAGGAACAACTTACTCTTCTAATCCTCCAACCACATCTAATCCTCCAAAGTCTAATGTGTCTTCTAAACACCTTGGCTCTTCTTCTAAATCTCATTGGAATTTTATTGAATAACTTAATTCTATGCCATGAAATATTCCTCTTATGGATTTGGTTTTCACTTCACCTTATCATCATAAATTCCTTATGCAATAACTCTAAGAGATTGAATATCCATATTCCTTAGAGGAAGAACCACCTTCTATTGATTCTCAACCAACTAACATTAATACCATTGAATTTATGTGTCCTTCAAAACCTTCTATTGAATTCCTTGAAGAAGACATGATTAATGATGAAATCCTCTTTCATTTTGATGATCCACCTCTCTTCATCAAAATAGCCATTAATACCACCCTAATTAGAAAAGTTCTAGTTGATGAAGGTTTTGGTATTAATGTAACCTCTTTATGGCTTCTACAATAACCTGGTTATAAAAAAGTTCATCTTAAACAAACCCATCTTACTTCTTATGGTTTTGACAAGAATAATCAAAATCCACTTGGTTTTATATGACTTCCCTTAACCATTGGTCCTAAGACCATTCAAACCAAACTCATAGTTCTTGACCTTCCTTTATCTTATAAAATACTCCTTGTTCATCCATGGAGGCCATTGCTTCTTCTGATAGTCAATGCATTGAATTTCTCCATAATAGAAAATGTTATAAGCATGAAGCCAATCCCAACCCATAGAGTATCCAATTACCTAATCCTAAATCATAATATCATATTCCTATGATCCCTAAAATTAATTATTCTCCTTTACCCAAGTTCATCAATATGAATCTTGATTTACAAGTTACTCTTGTAGATTCCAATGATGATTAGCCCAATGAATTATAATATCCAACACCACTAGATTACTTCAACATATTTCAAAGTGGCTTCCTCCTTCTCTTTTACCTAGGGATTTTTTCATTCCTCTCATGGATAAGATTATTGATTTTCCCCTCCATGCAATGATCAAGAGCCATCTTCATCTGAAGATGATTTTAATTACAATGATTTCATAGTGACTAAATTGTTTCAAGATCCGCTCACTATGTCTCCTAGAATATTTAGTAATCTTGGGATTTTACCTCCTGAACATCCTCCTCAATCTCAATCATGTATAATTTCTCCTACATATGATGACAACTATATCATGGCCCAAGCTCAATCAAGAGACTTGGATGTCTGACATTATCAAAAGACCTTAGCCCAAATTCATGCTTTCAATGAAGATGTACATATTATTTTTGGAGATAAACACTTAGAACCTGAGGGTTGTGTGTTTCCTATTAATCCTCCTCTTATCAATTCTCCTTGGGTGGTAGAATAACTTACACCTTTTAAACCTCTATAATCACCTTCACCTTCTCTACTTCATTTAGATCCTCCAAAAAAATCTAATCCTTGTCCCATCAACACTCCATCTACCTCTTCCACTCCATGTACTTATTCTACTCTTGTAATCACACTTGATGCCAAGGCATCCAATGTCCATCAAATATATTTTGAATATGATTATCATGGTAACCAAATTTTAGATATTGAGTATTTTGGTCCTCTTCCTAATTTTCTTAGTGATGAAGCTATCTTGAGTTACTTTATGCTCAGGAACCTCAACTACCATGGAAACATCATAAACTTGGACATTTTAAAAATAGAACTCCTCACTTTGACAAATTTATTGCTATCATTGATCCTAAAACTAATCTAATTTCATCCTTACCCAATGCACCATACCACTTTCAAGATCATAATGCCATGTTTATTAAAGAAACAACTCATATTGAATATGGTACTCCCTTGTTCCCTCAACATATCACAGTTTCTAGAGAACTTTCACCTTCTAAACATGATAATTACATCCTATTTTTTATAGATATCAAGAGGCATTTTCATGGTCTTACCAGGACATGCCTATCATTGACCCTAGCATAGTGGTCCATAACATCATTACCTATCTTGATGCCAAACTTGTGTGTCAAAATCAACACAAATTTCCTCTTGAAGTTACCAACTTATGCCATAAGGAAATCATCAAACTACTTGATGCTAAATTTATTAAACCTATGGATTGTTCTAAATGGATTTTCACTATTATTTAGGTTCAAAAAAAGGTCACTATGGTCATTCATATTTACATTTATTTCTAAAATCTTAACCTTTCTTTTCCTAAATACAACTTTCTTTTTCCTTCAATAGATGCAATTATTGATTCCATGGTTGGATATGAAATGTTATCTCTTATAGATGGATTTTTAGGATAAAATCAAATTCATATAGCTCCTAAGGACCAACATAAGACTACTTTTACCTTGGAATGGGGTACCTATTGTTATGTAATAATGACCTTTGGTCTCAAAAATACTAAGGCCACTTACCAACATGTAATGACTCATATATTTCATGACCTCATCTATAAAATTGTCAAAACATACATGGATGATCATATCACTAAATCCAAGCATCATAAAAACCACCTTTTGTATCTTTATATCATCTTTAACCATCTCCTTAAATATAAAGTCCAAATTAATCATTTCAAATGTGTTTTTGGAGTTACATCTAACAAACTATTAGGATTCTTAGTCTCTCTCCATGACATTGATGTTGATCGAGCCAAGATTAATGGTATTATCAACATGACCATTCCTCATTCTATTCCTGATATTCTTACCTACTTAGGAAAACTTAGGGAAATTAGATGATTCATTCCTAAGATGTCTTATTGAATTCACTCTATTAATTCCCTTCTTAAGAAAGGCACAGCCTTGGAATGGACAAATCCATGTCAAAAATAATTTGATAATATGAAAGAGTCATTGCTTCATCCACCTACACTTCATCCTCTTAATGATAAACCTTTGATTATTTATACTTATTCCACACCTATTTCATTAGGGGAAATGCTTTCCCAATAGGATGATACATGCAATTAGTATTTCATTTACTATATTAGATGAAGCCTCATCGATTATGAAACATGTTATACTAAAATTGAGTGTGATTTCCTTACTATCTATTTTTCCATTGAAAATATTTGTCACTACATGCTTTACCAAACCACCTATGCCATCATTCATTCTGACCCCCTTCATCATTTCTTCTCTAAAGCATTTATTCTAAGAGATAGAAGTGTCAAGTGGATGGTCATACTAATGGAATTTGATCTTTGCATTATCATGTAAAAATTTGTTAAAGGGCAAGTCATAGTTGACCAACTTGTCATAGCTCCTATTCGAGCCACTTCTTCCCTTTAAGATAACCTTCTAGATGATAATATCTATTATATTGAAGGTCTTAATCAAGCAATTTCTCTTAAATCTTTTTTTCATAGATTTATTGCCAATATTGAGGCTAATCAACTTGATGAATCTTCCCTTCCCTTTGATACTAATAAATTGAATGTAGTTATCGAGGATATTCCTAAGATTAATGTTGAATTTCATGAGGATACTTGGACCCTCCACTTTAATCATGCTAAATGCCTTCAAGGAGCTAGGGCACGTTGCATTCTCACTAGTCCTCTTAGCAAGATCATTTATTTAGCTTTCCTTTTTACATTTGATGTCACCAACAACATGGTTGAGTACAAAGCTCTTATCTTAGGTATGAGATCTACTCTTGATTTACACATACAATACATTCATGTTTTGGGTGATTATTAACTCATTTTCCATCAAGTTAATGGTGCCTATCAATGTAAAAGTGAAAACCTTATCACCTATCATCACATTAGAATCAATCTTGCCAAGGATTTTATCTCTTTTATAATTGAGCCTATTCCTAGAGATCAAAATTCCATTGATGATTCTTTTGCCTCTTCAACATCTCTTTTTCATCCACATTAATTTCTTGTTATCCTTCTTTTATCAAAAAAATAATCAAATCCCCATTATCTACTCACCCTCCTGACTCACTTATTTACTACATCAGAGCTATCACCATCTATCAATGCCCATGGTATCAATATCTCATCAAATTCTTACAACATCAAAATTATACTCCTAACTTGGATTCTCTTGAAAAGACACAGCTCTAAAAACAAGCTTTCAAGTATGTATTTAGACATAACATCCTTTATTATCACAAATATAAAGGTACCTTGCTCTGTTGTGTTATGAAAGATTAAGTCCCTCCTATACTTAAACAAGCACATGAGGGAATTTGTGGTGGTCATTGTAGCAGACATATTATAACTCACAAATGCCTACACATGGGTTACTATTGTCCTACTTTAGAAAAGGATGATATTAAATATGTTAAAAAGTGTAATCCTTATCAACTTTACAATGATCTCATTCATTTTACACTAATTGAAATTCAAACCATTAAATCCCCTTAGCCATTTTCCATATGGGGATTCAATCTCATTGGTAAAATTCCTCATTCCCAAGATGAACACATCTTTATTATCACTACTACTGAATACTTTACCAAGTGGGTAGAAGCCATGCCCCTTGTCAATGTTACTGGTCCTACCATATCTAAATTCATTTTAAACCAAATCATTTTACATTTTTTCATTCCTCTTACTATCATTTCTAACAATGGTGGTAATTTAAAAATAAACATGTTAAACAACTTTGCACCAAGTTTAAAATTAATCACAAATTTTCACTCCTTATCATCCATAGTGCAATGGTCAAGCTGAGGCCACTAAAAATATTCTCAATAAAATACTTGAAAGGAAAATTCATGAAACCCACATAGATTGACATATTCACCTTTATCCTAAATTTTGGGCCTATTGGACTAGCATTCATACTATCACTGGGGCAACTCCATTTTCTCTAGTCTATGGTTCTAAGTATGTTATTCCTCTTAAATTTGATCTTCCTTCTCTTTTCATTTATCTTCATGGCATCATTCCTGATGACGAATTGTGTGAGGCTCACCTTCATGTTTTTGATCTACTTAATGAATGTTGCCTCTCTACCTTACACCATAATCACTAATATAAGGATCACATTGCCTAAAAACATAATAAATATGTCAAAATATACACATTTAATGTTGGTGATCTTTTCCTTAAATTTGACTAAACTCATGACAAAGAAGGCAAGTATGCCCAAAAATGGTGGGGCCCATACTTAGTTAAATGTATTCTTGGTCCAATTACCTACCTCCTTCAAACTAATGAAATTTATGTTTTCAAATAACCCACCAATGCTCAATTCCTATAAAAATACATCACCTAATCATTCCCTTCTTGTTATGTTTTCTATCTATATCCTTTTAACAACTTTTTGTAGGTTACTCAAGCATAGGTCTCTCCCTCTACAATAGTTCCCTTTTATTCACAAACCTTTAGTCCTCCCTTTTTGTCTTTTGGTTTTTTGATGTACCATAGTATTCATTATCTTTTTTATTTCATTATTATTTATATTTTCTAATTTTGATTTAGCACCCGTTGAGTTGTTATTTTATGAGTTGATTTGTAAGACCATGGATAAAACCTGTCATCCCTCACAAAACCACCATATTTCATCTTATTTTATTTTCCCTTTTTGCTACTTGCCAATGTTGTTTTGGCATTCTTTGGATTTTTATTTGTGAGATGATTTGTACAAAGGCTCTCTCAATTTTTTGGTTTTCTCTTGATTCTTATCACTCTCATGGGTCTCTATTTTATGAGTTGTTATGTAAGACTATGAATAGGACCCGACCCTCCTCATAAAATTACCATTATTTTCATGTTCTTTATGATCTTTGTTATTAGATATTAGATTTTTCTTTTTTTGCTAGATATAATTTATGTAAACAATCTATGTTATCATGTTTTCCTCCATTTTCCTCAGTCTTATGATAAGGAATCACACATTTGTTGTCATTGTATCCCTCTTTAACCTTTGTCACATTTTTTCAATTTTTTTCAATTTAAATTATTCTGTGTCATTCTTCTTGATTTCCTCTTTATTTAATCTCCTCATTAGATAAAACAAGGTCTAATCCAAAATAACACTTTTATTTCACCTAGATTTATAAGACTCTTAGACCTAATTCTCTTTGAAGTTCTCTCTTAGCAACCTTGTCCCAAAGTTTTCAAATGAAAATCATCTTTAGCACCCAAGTTTGGTTTTACAAATCCATATGGAGGAGGAATAGAAAAATCTATCAAGAAATTTAAAATCCAAATAATTTAAAACAAAAGGCAATGATATCTAAAAGGCAACATAATAATCTCAAAAGTCAAATCACATAAAAATATGTGATTACAAGCACATCTCCTATCTCTGATTGAAGCTCAAACTCCATAGTTAGCTTCACATAGAGCTAAAGTATTTTGGAGTGTAGAAGGCTAGTAGATTAGAATTGGAGAATTCAATAAAATCTATGGTGCTACCTACTTTGTCACACAAGTACCTAATATTCATTGTAGATTGATGGCTCTATGAGGGGTCCTGAGAGTAGGGAACACATTATGGGGAGGTAGGTCCATTTTAATTTTCGTGCATATATCCTTCATGGGATGATCTCTATACTCCATTTTTTTATTTAAGAATTGTATGGCTAAGAGAAGTTCTTCATATTCCCTAAGGTCAACAATCCTCTTATTTTGAAAAACCAATTTTAAGTGTCTTGACTTTGATAAAGAGTTTCTTTATGTTGGTTTTTCCTTCATTCTCCCCTCCATACATTTCATTTCCCCTCCTTGATAGCCAAATTATGATTCCAAATCTATTTTCCCTCTTTTTCAAATTCCTTCTTCTTCATTTCTTGAAAACATGCTAGAACTACTTTATTTTAGTTTTATATACCTTTAGATGAAAAAAACATATTTTATAAACTATGGATCAACTTTTTCTTTTACACCATAATTTTTTTTATTTACTGAACTTACTTTACTTTCTCTTTCTCATTTATCATGATTTTTCTATCCTGTTATCGTGAATACTTGAGTTTTTACCCTTTTCTCCATTGTTGAGTAAGATGTGGATTGTTATTACTCACTCATGAATGTTGTTTAACCATTTTGTTTTAACTTTTACCATTTATTTGTCTTGCTTATAATTCCTTTTTAAACATGTATCCTTGGTTTGAATTGGTGAGTTTGCATTTTCTTACTTGAGGTTTACTTGTTTGATTTTTTTGGTCTTTAGTAACCTTGGCTTTTTGGTTACTCAATTTACTCTTATTTGACTTGGTCATTGGGTCTAACATATCAATTTTCACCTAGACTTCCAAATTACCAAGTACATCCCATCCACATAGCACCAGTTATCTTGATTTTTCTTGTGTTTGTTTTTTCTCCTTAGTCTTGTATTTTTAAGTTTTGTCAGAAGTAGTCTCTACACCCTACACTATCAAAAATAACAACACATCTAAAATAATCCCATAATAAAATTTAAGTCAAGGTACACATTGTATGTACTTTTTAGTTATTTACTTTTTAGATTAGTTTCCCTTTTCAATCTTTTACTGTTAGTTGTTTTATGCTTTTTAAACTATTGCAATTTTTTTAGCATCAACATTGTGTGTGTCCTTATGTTCTTTCTTGAAGCACCATCCCTTATTACACCTTAGATACATGTGATGAGATTTGAGTAGGGCATATGTATACACATGATATTTTTAACTTTTATTAAATACTAATGCTTTACATCTTGTAAGAACCCATCATGACTCAATCTCTTTGAGTGTATGACTTAAGGGGTACACCAATAGAGGGGTGGGAAAAACTTTGGTGCTTCATAGGATTGTTGTACCTTATTTCCACATTATTCCCAATATATTCAACTCCTAAAACCTTTTCCTAAGCTATTTCTCCTCCCTTGCACACTCCTCTAGTCTTTTCCTCTTTTTAACCTTCTTTTCCTTGCTTTATACCCTTTTAACCTGTTTAGCACACTAGGTCAACCTAGTGTATTTTTGGGTCATTTTATCTCTTTTGACTTGTTTACCTTCTGATTGACCTAGCACATATTTTAGACATTAGCCTAATAATGTACTAGGTCAACCTAATCAACCAAGCATAGTCATCATGTCCAAATGATTTTTATTTGAGATACTCCTATATATACAAGGTCATTTTGATCATTATTAATAATAAGCAATAAAGAGTTATTATTCACTCATGATTCTTCAAAATCTTCTCTTCCACCATTATACTTGAAGAGTCTTAGTTTAGGTTTCTTATTTGGAGAATATAGTCTTATGGATAGATCTTGGATGCTTTGGCCTAAGAAAGTGATCCTTATGAACCATAAAAACCTCTTGCAAAGCCCCATTAGCCAAGGGAGAGATTGAATCATGATGGGTTCACATTTAGGTAAGTATATTCTAACTTTTTTCTCTCTTTTAGTAGATATAAGTAGCATAAGTGTTGTCTCAAATAATATTACTGTTTATATTCTATGTCTTAGGGTGTTACTCATACTTACTTTATTTGAAGTTCCCTATACATATTCTATTTATTTTCATCTAACCCCTCACATTATGCTACAATATTTTGTGCACACTAGATTCATATACTTTTCTTGTGATTAAAATAGTTTACTCTTATTTGTTAACATAAGTGAAATGTCAAATCATATGAATTTTTTAGGGTTGTGTGATTGTGTTAGACTATAGCCTTTGGAACCCTTCCTAGTATGATATGTTGTGACAAGTGATACAAGTGATTCCATAATTAGGTCTAATGGATCCTTATATTGGTCATGCTTCTACTTAACAAGTGTATACCCAATCAAAAGTATAAGTGTGCTCTATCTTATTTGATCTAGGATTAATTCATGTATATCATGCAATTTTGATTGCATATAGTTTATGTTATACTTTCAGCCCTATCGACCCTATAATATACTTGATAAAACTCATTTAGGGTCTAGGTCAACCCCTGGCTGACCTAGACCAAGACCTAATTTATTTTTATTAATAACGATATAGAGTCAATTAGGCCAACCCTATCAACTAAACATTTGAAAATGTTTAGGGTTAGATTTAGCAACTTATACACATATAGTTTACCATTTCTTAGAGATAAAAAGAGTTATTTATTCATTTGTGCTTCTTTATAATCTATTCTTCCAGCATTCTACTTGAGGAGTTATATTTTAAGGTTTCTACTATAAGAATAATCTTGTCTTGTGGGAAAGTCTTGATTGCTTTGACCTTTCTTAGTGATCCTTACAAACCACATAAACCTCTTATAAAGTACCTTTGTCCAAGGGAGAGATTGAGTCTCAATGAGTTTATCTTCAAGGTATCTATAACTTTAATCCTCTATTTTAGTGGATAGAAGTACCATAAGTAATGGATTTTGAATATATTTCTCTCTCTATGAATTAAGGTCGTACGTATACATAACTTAAATATGATTATCATATACATGTTTGATTTTATGTTTACTAACCCCCATTTATACCATGATATTTAGTGAGCACTAGATTAGGATTTTACTTGTCATTATACTTTTGTGAATATTGAAACATATGACCTAGCTAGAGTTATTTCATATTTTTTCTTGACTACAGGATTTAGAAACCTCCCTAGTGTTTTATTGTGGTAAGAGATCCATTAGATAGGTCTAGAAGATATATCATCGTTATGACCCTGAGTATATAATGTATCAAAAATAATAAGTGTAAGTAGGATTTATATTTTTTGAGATAGGATTTATCTATAGATCAGTTACATTTCCATTTGTATACATTTTGGTGAACCCAATGTGAATAAAAACCTTGTAGGTTTAATTTCATGCCATCATTTTGTAATCATATTATATTTATATATATTTTTAGTATCGAACCAATTAGTATAGTTCTAACTCTCTATGTGTAAGTTTAACACATACTCATTCCAAAATGAATTTTTTTAATCTGTGCAAGTATTCACCAAATACAGGTTATTAGATCAAAAAATTTAGGATAATATTGTTCATCTCTAGATTCACTTACATAATAAAACTAGTTAACTCTATATTCTATTTTATTTTTAAACATATAGGTCTATAAACATAGTTAAACTAATCAACTTTGTTCATTATTTATTATTCAACATAAAGGGTTTTGTAAACTTGGTCAAACAAAATAACCCAATAAGCATAATTTTGAAACAACATTTAAACATCACAGCATAAAAAATTTCAATCTAAAATATCTTCAAGCCCATCAAGGTTTATTTTTTACTCTCTCTATCATTTTAGTTCTTTTAGTACTATTTTTTACAAGTTTGTAGTCTGTAAAACTATAGACTTATAACTAAATTGTGTCGATCTATTTAACACAATTTCAGAGTATATCTTCTATACATAAGACACAGTCAACCTATTTGACTATGTTATTATAGATATTTCTTATGCAATATAGTAGTGACCAACTCAACTATGTTTTGTACTATTTGAATATAGTACCTGAACTAACTTTGTACTCTTCGCAATAAATAAATTAACCTCTATTTCCTAGTAATTAATTCACATTTCCTTTTTAGTTATTTTCATGCTTAGAATAAATAACATATATTAAATAATTTTTTTTTTAAATTACCATTTTAGTGACACTATTTTCTCTTTTTCACACACTACCAAATCACTTTCCATTCAAAAAGCATTAAACATTTGTCATCCCAAGGTCTAAGTACTTGGATTTCATCACCAAGGGGGATGTTAACTTGATTTTTTTCCAAGTATAAATGTGTGGTTGATGGTATATATTATCAAAGCATCTAGCACCCTTATCATTATAGGATTGTGAAATGAGGGGTTAATCCCCAATACCAAGCTAGTACCATCACTAATACATATCCCTTTTATCCCAAATGTTCTAAAACCAGCCTTAGATTGCTTTCTAGTTCCTTTTTTATCCAAATTAATATCACATCAAAATTAAACTTTACTATAACTTAATAACACTTAATACAGCCAATTATTTAGCATTTAATTTCTAGTTGTTGTTTGCTCTTTGATAATTATATTTTTTATTACAAAACTTTCATTAGTTAGCATTGGTGTAAGGTTTGAGATGTGTGTTCTAATTGGATTAGCCACATCAATCAAATTATTTTTTTGATTAATTTCATCTTGATTCAAAATTATCTCAAAAAAATTTCCTTTGTTTTAGAACACTATCATTTTGGTCAGTACAATCTCTTACAGACTATGTAGATTTTCTGCTTACATTACATAATCAACCTATCCAACTGTGTATCCTTATATTCTCATTTAATTACTTGTTCAATAATACATATTGACCTACATGACTATGTATCCTTATATATTTTTTTTGTAAATTTTCTTTATAGAAGTCTATCGACCCAGTCGACTATGTACCTATTAGCCAATTCTATTTTTTGTCTAGATGACTCTATCCCTATTTTTACCCTTATTTCTTAATCTCATATTCTATCATCAAGCATCATGAAATCCCATATAATAATCTTATTGGACAAACTAAATACATTTAAAAATTATATGGGGTGTTCTTATCTACCTTTCTTTACCTCCCAAGAGGATCCTCACTCTTGGATTACTTCTTCTCCTCCCTCATCTTTAGATTGTAACATGGTTAAAATCACTCCACAAGATGAGATTAGTGGATCAGATATTTTTCATACCTATTAAGACAATTACCATCTTCAAATATTTCACCATAATGTGGGGGTAATTGACACAAATCTATCCAATAACCCCATAGGTAATCCTTGACCTAGTAACCCTCCCCCTAATACCAATTCAAGGAATCATCCCATAAATACAAATCCATAAATTGATACCACTCATATTCTTGCATAGATAGTGAAAAAAATGAACATAATGCAAACATGTAACACCTCCCCAATGATGTAACTAAAAAATCATTTGATCAACATGGATAATCAAAATCTCATTCTTTTCCCTCAAAATAATCAAAATTTTATTCCTCCACCTCTTAGAGATGTCATGGGAAATGTCATCCCGAAACCTATCATGCATAATAATATGCTTCAACACATCAAAAATGAGCCTTTATCCCCTTTTATTATTTATATTGACATTTGTAACATATTTCCAACTATTAAATATGATGTCACTAAAGACCCTACATCTTTTCTTAAGGCATTCAAAAATATTTATAAGGAGTGGATCCAAAATAATACTTTTACCATAACTAAAATCTTAGTTAAAACTTTCATTGGTAATTAATTGGAATGGTACAATCAACTTACCCAATATTTCATATGGAAACTAGAGGATTTAGTCAATCTTTTAGTTAACAAGTTTTAACATAATGATCTTCCCAAGAATTACATTAGCCATTTCATCAATGCTAAGAAATCTCCTACCAAATCAAATCATGATTTTATCAAATGATGGAAATCCCTAGCTCACAAAGCTAATAATAACATGATTAATGATAATTTTTTAAAAATCTTTATAACATCATTAACTCCTTCACTTCAATATATAGTTTAGAATTTTGCTCCTCAAATGCTAAATTAAGCTCTTAACCAAGCTAAGTGTCAAGAATACTTAACAAAATAGTTTTAACCTAATACCAAGCTCATTAAATGATCTTTACATAATCCTCCTCAACCTAAATCAGTATTTTCCAAAGCCAACCATCCCCAGCCTTCTCATATGACATTAATTGTGTAACAAATGAAATAATTTTTAGTGCCCTATAAACCATTTACTTATCCCAATAATCCTCCTAAATGGTATGACCCTAATAAATTTAGTTGGTTCCACATCGATATCAGTCATTCATATGAGACATGTAGAAGGATTATATTTTTTTGTCTCCTATATGCTTGGTGATTCATTCAATCACAAATCCATGATTTAAATCCATAAAAAATATTATATTAATGCTTCTAAAAAATGATAAGCTCCCAAAGCTTCTTATTCTAACAACTAAAAATATTTTTCCATGTCTAACTATCTAAAAACCAACAAGGATATTTGTGTGATTGGTGCTGACTATGGCCAATATTACACCAATTCCTAATATGTCAATGCAATGAAAGTTAATTATCGATGAAACTAGCTCACAAAGATCATGTCATTAGACCTAAAAAACCATATTTGGAAAATCAAACCCTCTAATACACTATCATTAATCACTTAATTTCATAAGTCAATGAGGAACCATCCCAATCACTTCTCTTATTCCTAAATCTAATTTACCTCCTAAGCCTCTTATTGGTTCTTCTTCCAAAATCCATTGGAACTTATTATAATAAATCAACTCCATGCCTTGTAAAATTCCTCTTGTGTAATTAGTTCATACCTCTCCTTATCACTACAAGTTCTTCATGAAATAACTTCAATAAATTGAATAACCATCTTTTTTATAAGAGTAACTGCCTTCTCATGAACCTCCACCAGCCAAATTACATACAATTAAATCCATTTGTCCTTTAAAACTCTCCATAGAGTTCCTTGAATAAGATATGATTAATGATGAGATTCTCATTTGAGATGATGATCTAACCCTATTCATTAAAATATCCTTTAATACCACCCTCATTTATAAAGTATTAGTAGATAAAGGGTATAGTATTAATAAGACATCTTTGTGGCTCATCCAAAAAATTGGATATAACAAGGATTATCTTAAACAAGCTCACTCGACATGTCATGGATTTAACAAAACTAATAAAAATCCACTTGGTTGTATTTGGATCCCTCTTAAGATTGGACTTAAGACTATATGAACTAAACTCATTGTCCCTAATTTACCCTTATCTTATAACATTGTCCTAGGATGCCCATGGACTCATTGAATGAGGGATATCACCTCTTCTAGTAGCCAATGTATCAAATTACTTCATAATGGAAAAAGGTATAAACATGAGGCCAAACCTAACCCATGGAGTATTCAGCTTTCAAATTCCAAATCTCAATATGAGATCCCCATAATTTTGAATATTAATAGTGATCTTTTACCTGAATTCATTAACATGAATCTAGATTTACATGTCACTCTTGTTGATTCAAATGATGATGAGCCTAATGACTTGAAAAACAATTGAGACACAACCAAGATACCTCCATACATCTTGGATTGGATACCTCCCTATTTATTTCCTTATGATCTCACCATCCCTCTCATCAATGAGATCATTGATTTCCACCTCTATGTAATGTTCAAGAAGCATCTTACACTAAAGATGACTTTATGTGTAATGATTATGGAGTGTATAATTTATTATAAGATCCTTTAATCATGTATTCATGAAAATTCAATGACTTAGGCACTTTAGCTTACAAAGTACCTCTTGAATCACAAACATGTACAATTTATCCAACTAATGATGAAAACTACATCATGACCCAAGATCAATTGCGAGACTTGGATGTTCAACATTATAAGAAAAATCTAGCTCAAATACATGATGTTCATATCATTTATACATATTTCGAGTTATCACCTAAAGTTCATGTACTTCCTTCTAATTCTCCACTCCTCGATACCCCTTGGGTGGTGGAACAGATCTTACCCTCCAAGCCTCTAGAATTTCTAGCCTCTTCTATACCTCTTATCAAACCAATCATTCTTTCTAATCCTCTCCTTGTCAATAATACTAATAATAAAACTCTCAAATTGGATCAAAATTATTCTCCTACTCCACCTAATATTGAGGTTAAAATAGAATCCAAGGCCATAGATGCACACCAAGTACATTCTAAATATGATTTCCATGGTAATAAAATTATTGATCTCAAAGTAGATGTGGAGTATTATGGCCCTCTTCCCACTTTAACTAATGATGAAGACATTCTTGAATTACTTCATGCCAAAGAACCTAAACTTCCTTGACAACATCATAAACTTGGGAATTTAAATAAAAAATCCCCTTATTTCAATAACTTCATCACTATCATTGATCCTAAAATAAATCCCATTTCCTCTCTACCTAATGCACTATATCATTTCCAAGATGTAAATTCTATGTTTATAAATTAAATTACATGAATTGAATATGGTAGCCCATCATGCCCTTGACCAATCATAATATCTATATAAATTACACTAATGAATCATGATAACTCTAGTTTATTCTTTGATAAATATTGTTAGAATTTCACTTGATCTTATGAGGACATGCTTGACATTGATCCTAGCATTATGGTGCAAAATATCATCACCTATCCTAGTGCCAAACCCATGCGATAAAAATGATGATATTTTAAAATTTATGTCATAAATAAATCATTAAACTTCTTGATGCTAAATTTATCAAGCCTATGGAATATCCAGAATGGGTCTCAAACATCATCCCTATTTGGAAAAAGTCACATGGTCATTTTCATTTACATTGATTCTCATAACCATAATCTTGTTTGTCCCAAGGACAAATTCCCTTTACCTTCCATATATTGCATCATATATTCCACTATTGGATATGAAATTTTGTCCCTTATGGATGGTTTTTTAGGTTATAATCAAATTCACATTGCCCTTGAATATCAACATAAGATAACTTTAACCATAGATTGGGGCACCTATTATTATGTTAAAATTCCCTTCAGTCTCAAAAATTATATAACTACATATCAATGGGATATGACCCACATTTTCCATGGCCTTATTCATAATATTATGGAAACTTATGTTGATGACCTCATTGCCAAGTCTAAAATCCTAGTAACTCATCTTTCTAATCTTGCTATCATTTTTGATCACCTCAAAAAATTTAAAGTTAGACTAAATCCCTATAAATGTTTTTTTGACATCACATACATAAAATTAATATGGTTACTATTCTCTCTTCATGTCATTTATGATGATCCACTAAGATCCACATTATTGTCAACATGCCTATCCCTTGGTCCATTCTTGATATTCACACTTACCTTGGTAAGCTTGGGGTAATAAGATGATTTGTCCCCAAAATGGCTTACCCCATATATTATTTTAATTATCTTCTCAAGAAAGGTAATTATTTCAAATGGATATATCCTTATTATAAAGTGTTTGATAATATGAAATAATATTTGCTTCATCTGCCTACCTTCATCCACCTTCTAATGAATGTCCTTTAATCTTATATACTTTTTCCACTCATGTATCAGTTAGGGAAATGATTTCCCAATAAGATGATATGAGATGATAATATAACATCTATTATATCAATTGAGGCCTCATTAAATATGAAAAATATTACATGAAACTATTATGTGATTGGTTTGTAATATATTTTATAGTTGAAAAGCTTCGTCATAACATGTTTTATCAAACAACTTAATTATCATTCATTTTGATCCACTTAATAAATTATTATGTAAATCCTTTCTTCCTAGAGATATAATTGTCAATTGGATGGTATTTCTAATGGAATTTGATATCTACATTATTACACAAAAATCTATCAAAGGACAAATCATTACTAACCAACTTCCAATAGCTCCCATACTTGTAATTGACTACCTTCAAGATAGTCTCCCAGATGATAATATCCTCTATATTAAAGGTATTAATAAAGTTATATATCTTAAATATTACTCCATAATTTCACTACTAATCTTTAATTAAGTAATCTATAATTGTCTTTTATCCTTCTTGATACTACTAAATCTAAATTAGTCATCGAATAACTACCTAAAATCAACATCAATTTACATGAAGATATTTGGACCCTTATTTTTAATGGTGCCAAATGTTTTAAGAGATTTGGGGTAGGTTTTATCCTCACTATTTTTCTTGGTAAAATTATATGTTTGGCATATATCCTTACATTCTATGTTACTAATAATATGGTAGAATATGAAGCATTAATCCTGAGTATGAGAGTAGCACTTGATTTTAGACATCACATATATGGATGATTTATGTGACTCCAAACTCATATAATGATAGGTTAATGGTGATCATCAATGTAAAAATGAGAAACTTATTTCTTATCATCAAATAGCCACCACCCTTGCCATATAATTAACTTCTTTTATCATCGAGCCCATTGCTTGAGATCAAAATTCTATCACTGATTTACTTGATTAGTTAGTATATATTTTTCATATCCACCAATTTATTACTAATTATAACTTTATTATCTAAATAATAAATTCCCTTTCTTTCATTAAATCACCAGATTCACTTATCTACCTATTGAGGCTATCACTGTTTGATAGAGCCTATAGTATAAAGAAATCATTCAATTATTTGAGCATCAAACCTATCCTACAAACATAAATTCTTGGAAAAAGACTCACATTCTAAAATAATATTTTAAATATGTATTTTGATACAACATCCTTTATTATCAAAATTATGAAGGTACCCAACTCTAGTATGTTATGAAATAAGAGGTTCCTTCTCTCCTTGAACAAGAACATGCAAGAATTTATGGTGGTCATTATAGAAGACATGTTATAGCATAAAAATACTTACACATGGGTTAGTTTTAGCCTGCTTTAGAAAATAATGCCATTCAAGTTCACTAAAAAGTGTAGTCCTTGACAACTTCATGATGATTTAATTCATTCACCTCCATCTGAGCTCCAAACTATGGATTATCCCTAGCCATTCTCAATACGAGGATTAGATCTCATAGTCAAACTACCTAGATAATATCATGGACGTATCCCTATCATCATGGCTACCAAGTATTTTACCAAATGGGTCAAGGCCATGCCTCTCATCAATATCACTGGAACCACCATTTATAAATTATACTTTAATAAAATTATTTTTTATTTTATAGTTCCCCATACTCTCATTTATGATAATGGTAGTAACTTCAAAAATAAAGATGTCAAACATATATGTACTAAATTCAAAATCAATCACAAATTTTCCATGGCCTACCATCCATAATGCAATGGTAAAATTGAGGACACTAATAAAATCCTCAATAAAATTATCCAAAAGATAATTCATGAAACCTGTATGGATTAGCATATTCATTTATATCTCACTCTTTGGGCCTATTATACTATAATATGCACTACCACTGGGGCAACACCATTTTTACTAGTACATGGGTCTAAATCAGCCCTCCCATTTAAAGTTGAGATTCCTTCTCTTTATATCTCTCTTCATGGTATCATACTTAATGAATAATTATGTGAAGCTAACCTTCATGTTGGAATCAAAATTACTAATGGGGGTGTGAATTAGTCTTCAAAAATTTCATTCAATTACATCTACTTATCTATTAACTATGAAAGCAACATAGTGATCTAGCAATACATTAAGAACCAATCACATGAGCATGAAATAAGATAACACATCACATATGTAGGAAACCCTCATGGGGAATAAAACCCATTGAAACAAATCTTAGACAAAATATGCTATAAGATAATGTATCAAATTTAATTGAGCACCTACCCAACATAGATAATTGACCCTAGATTTATCAAGCACCCACTTGCTAGGAGGATACAACCCACTATGACTAATCAACAAATTATTTATAGGAAAATTATGTAATAAACAAACTAAAAGGAATATAAAACTCCATCTTAAAAAATAAACATCTCAACCAAGTCCAATTATGCAAACACCAACCTGCAAGGAAGCTTCAACTCCCTCTTTGACCAAGCACCAACTTAGCCAATCAGACTTCTTTATTTTATTTTTCCACACAAATTTCTATCTAATCTATCTAAACTATATAAATTATCATACATCAATAACATGTATATAATGAAACTATGATATCCTCTCAATATATAATGATCACTCCTTCCACTCTATTATGCTTGATCTCTCTCAAAACTACCTCTAGGCTTCTTCATTTAACTAGCCCTCTTCAAGACTGAATATGTTATTTGATCTTGATCTTTAAATATATAAAAAAATATATTATAATAATGAAATTATTATATTCTCTCTTCAGGTTTTAAAACATGTTTTCCAGCCTCCTTAGGCTCATTGATTTATTAATCATTTTGTTTCCTCTAAGATTTTTAAAATAGGCCTAAAATGCATTATATATATATATATATATATATATACTCATTTCTTGTTCATATACCAATTGGTTGAGAATACACCATTAAAATTTTAGGTCAGATATAAAATAGGTATTATTACATCTCATAAACATGATTAAAATTAACTTTGATTCCCTTCTGGTCTATCATAACTTAATTAGGCCTCATTTTACTTTTAGGTCTCATGGAGACCTAATTATATTAGGTCTATCTTCTTACCATCAAAGGTTGATTATCTTAGGCCTAGATGGTCTTATAAAACAACTAAAGATTATTTATTCACTTATAAAAATACCTATACTAATATCCATAATTATTTATTGGACCTATGTGTTTTGTTCATACCATGAAACCTCTTTTAGGACAAACTATCCTATTAGGCATATGTGCCTCAAAAATCTATCTTACAAAAGTGAAGATTAAACACCCTTAAGTTATTGAATTATGAGAAAAAAAAACACATATATAGTTTTTTTCATGAACTTAGGTTCATCACAAAATATTGGAACACTTTCACTCAGGAGTTAAATACTCAAAAACATATTTGCAATTCACTCATTCAGAACTGCAAATTTACCCTAAAGATTAGTCATAGTGACTTGGACCTCCAATACATGTATAAATATTTTTTGTGACTCATTATGAATTTATGTGTCTTATGATATCACTATATCATCATAAAATATAAATATGATATGGTATAATGCAAATATTGGTCTTGTAGACTAATTTCTTAACCTTATATCACACAGTCTTATTTGAACCAGACAGGTCAACTTGTGAGCAACTTTTTCACTATATTTACTTACCTCTAAAACTTAAACCAAGAATTAACATTAATTAAAATTAATAAACATATCTAGTCAATTATTTTCATCATTTTACCATGGAAACACACTCATATTAATATTCTCACTTTTATCTAGGTTTTACCTTATTTACACCATTAGGTATATTTGTGAATGGTTAACTTGGAAAATAGTTAGCATATTTGAAGGTTGAAACCTATAATAAAACCTTAATTTTCATGTATTAATAGTATCTATATAATTTTTACATCCATTTTATTTTATTGACCAATGCAACTTTTGACTTTTACATCAAATTCTTCACAAACAAGCCATTTCTTGTAGGGTCTTCTCACTCACCTAGCAACTCAATACTACCTAGAAGTGCCTGAGAGAGTATAATAAAATATAATATAGGTTTATTAATAATTTAAATCCATTATGACCTGATTTTATTAAAATATTCTACATTAGGTCCTTATTAGGGTTTTAGGGAGGTTTTACATAGGTTTTGATGTTAACAATTGTTCATAAAGGAACACCCCTTAAATACAAAACCAATGCCTTTAGATATTATATAGGACCCTTACCCATGCCTAATTAATATATAAAGTTAAAATTTAGAGGTTAAATGTGCCAAAAAACACCTTAAATTCCTTCTTGAGTTTGCATACCTTCATTTTATACACTTGAGAGACCTCAAAGCCATTTTACATGCCTTTTCTTCCAAACCATGACATAAAACTTGATGATCAATCCTAGAAAACCTTTACTTACATAGATCCATTTTTTCCTTCACACATTTACCTTGAAATATGATTCTTATGTTGTATTAGGCTAGGTAGGGTTAAAGAATGGTCTAGGTGCAGACCAAGACTGAAAGACCTACATTCAAAGACTCACTTTGAAACACTTTTTAGTGAATCCACACCTTATTATCATGCCAAATTTTAAAACCTCTAAAATTATTGAGTTCACTCACCTCATCATGTCACCAACTCATACCTTCACCATGCCATGACTAGGCTCAAGCTTCCAATGTAATTAACACCATGACCTATTTATTTCATGTCAAGACCTCAATAAAACATAAAACAAGAAAATGTAAGACATAAAAACTCACTAATATCATTGCACCATTCTCTTTTTGATGAAATATATTTTCCATATCCTCATATAGACCTAAAACCATATTACCAAGCTTCATATGACTTGACATATTCATACCACCATAAGGCATTAGTCACCTTGAAATTATCTTTCATGACAACATCCTTCAATTATAACACTCTCTCAATGAAAATGTTTTATTCATATATCTCACTCTAAAAATCTTCATGTCATGGATATGTCATATTATGCACATGCATTCCTCTACACATACATCTTCATATCATGACATCAATGACTTGTATAGACCTATTAATACACTATGATTCCTATACATACATTGGTTGTATTAAAAAACTCTTTCCATGACCTATAATTTCCATTCTCAAAATAATCATGATAACACTTAGAAAAATATCCTCTCATGCACCTACTCTTTTATGTACCTTAGCATATCACATAATACCATATGTCCTTAGTTACCTTTTGAAATCAACCTTAACAAGATGATTATGATATCACACACATTCAATCTTGACATGATATACCTTTGAAATCAACCTTGACATCAATGACAATAACATGCCAACACTTCATGCTCTTGATCTTCTAGATAAATAGTGTCTTTCCTCTTTACAACACAACTATGAATACAAGTCTCACATCACTAAACAACATAATAAAAAGGTTAAATTCCATAATTTTAATGTTGGTGACTTATCCTTAAGTTAGAATACACACATGAAAAAGAGGGAAAATATGCCCAAAAATGGTGTGGCCCTTATTTAATAAAATACATACTTGTTCCTAACACCTATTGTCTTCAAACTAATGAAGGCCTATTTTCAAAGAGCCCACTAATTCACAATTTTTACAGAAGTAATTTGCCTAGATCTTTTCCCTTCTTTTCATTATTTTTCTATGCTATCCCACTAACACTTTTTGTAGGATAGTTACATGGGTTTCACCCTCTACAGTAGTTTCTCTTTAAATAAACCTTAGTTATTTCTTTTGGTCATTTGGTTTCTCTTTTATCATTAGTTGCATTGTAAAACTATGGATAGGACCCAATATTCCTCATTATTTCCTTTTATTCTCATTATTTATTTAATTTCCAATAAGTTTCCCCCCCCCCCCTTAGGTTTTTGTTTTGTGATTTGTAGTGTAAGACCATGGATAGGACTAGGCCTTACTCACAAATAACATCTTTCTCATTTATTTTTAAAATTTTTTGTGCATCCTCTTGGGTTTATATTTTATTAGTTTCATTATTAAACCATGGATATGATCAATCCTTCCTCATAAAATAACAATTTTTAATTTAGTATTCTTTTTCTATAATGTGCTCACAATGGTTACAAGTTTATGATCCTTCATTCTTAGCTTTAGCTTTTACTTCTTTTTTAGATAAAATTTTCACAACAATAAAGTGTTAACATGTTTTCCTACACTTCCCTCAGTATTATGATAAGGAATAACAATTCACTATCATTGCATCCCTTTTTCACATTTGTCATATTTTTTTTTATTTGAAGTAATTCAAATTGTTTCATTTTTTATTCCTCTTGATTTTATTTCCTTTCATTCCACTCTGGATAAACCAAGGTCTAAGTA
The DNA here is from genome assembly GCA_037957365.1 of Torreya grandis. Classification (NCBI taxonomy): domain Eukaryota; kingdom Viridiplantae; phylum Streptophyta; class Pinopsida; order Cupressales; family Taxaceae; genus Torreya; species Torreya grandis. The sequence goes on from JARHVA010002154.1 coordinate 379,705, forward strand.
AAGATAGAACCTTTATTTCACCTAAATTAATAAGAATCATAGACATCATGCTCTCTAAGTTCTCTTTCTTAGAGACCAAGTCTAATTTTTTGAAATGATAGTCATCTTTGGAACTCATGTTTGGTTCTCTGAATCTCTATGGAGGAGGAATAGAAAAAACCATCAAAAAATTTAAAATTCAAATCATTTGAAATAAAAGGTAATCAATAAAAGGAAATATACAAAGTCAAATATCAAAATCACACCAAAATATGTGATTAACATAACATCTCCTATATTTAATAGAAGTTCAAACTCCATAATTGGCTTCATGATAGAGCCAAGGTCCATTGGGGTATGATAGGATAGTAGATTGGAATAGGAGAATTTAAAAAACTCTATGGTGATCCCTAATTTCTCATATAAGGGGTCCTAAATAAAGGGGAACACCTTATGGAAAGGTAGGTCCATTTTAATTTTCATGCATATAGCCTTCATGGGATGTGTTTTATTCTTTTAGGAAATTAGATGTTTAATTCCTAAGTAATAAAGTTATGGAATAAGAAGAGAATTATGGTTTGATGTAGTGAAATATAGGTTTTTTCCAATTTGATCAACTTAATTCACATAGGAAAGAGAAGAAAAAGAAAGATTAAATTATCTTATTTTGGGCTAAAATGGATGATGTAGAGTTTAGAAATTACTATGCAGATATGGCAGACTATCATAAATAGGACCCAAAACTTTATTTCTAGATTGGATAGGAGTACCAAACTCAAGAAACCCTTATACTTAGTATAATATTCCACTTTTAGTGCTTTTGTCCACTTATGACACTATTTTCCTAGTGTTCTAGCTTTTCTCGATTCTTCTTGGTAGCCCTATGACACCTTGTTAGTAAAATATTGAAGCTTTAGACTGTGTAGAGCCCACTATGTGTCAACTTCTATCTTCAATACCTATATTAACCTGCTACATGGAAACAATAAAATAAATCAAAGCATGAGTGGGGAAAATTTTGTTTGTGGGAAGAATGATCACATAATCAAGAACGCCTGCTATTTTGACTACTTCCTACATTAACCCTCATGCCAAGGGTCTTAGATTTGATTTAGTTCTCCCTTAGGGTATGTTCATAATCAATGTGCATGATTCATGTAATAATTAATTTCACTTAGGCCCTTCCTTGATCAAGCATGCAAATATATGTGTGATGTAGATAAGTTGAGCTATATTATTGATTGATTTTATTAAGTCTCATATGCCAAAATAGTAAGTGCTAGATATAAAATTCTTTGTGTAGTAATTTATATAAGAGACTTCATTATTTTGAATTTGGGAGATTTTATTACATTTGGTCGACATTGGGAAACTTAGACACAAAGAAAATAAAAGGTGTGAGACTCATCCTATAGAAGAAACTGATTATTGGGGCCAAAATTAGGCTTGGACAATAGCATCAAAAACCAGACACCCTAGGTTTTTAGTACTATAGTCCTATTTGGGCACTATTGTCCAGGGGATGTGGAACCTAGGGGGATGGGCCTGGACCTAGAAGATATTACTAGGATTGAAAGGGTTCAATCCAAAATGCTACAAATGTTTGGGAATAAGAATAAAGATGTCTAGGGAATATAGAAAGACCAAGGCAAGTCAAATGAGAGGACATGGTTAAATGTGAGTAAAATTTCATATTCTCCAGTCAAAGTCTCCTATGAAAGGAATATGAAAAGACATAATATGTATGTTTTCTTGACCAATTTAGGGTGTATACATTTTCCCCCATTTTAATCTAGTAATGCAATGAAATGAAGTACTAGAGTAAAAGAAAGAAAGAAGATGATTACCTAAATTTACCTGAGTGAAGATAAGTGTGTAGAAGAAAAGGGCACAACTTTTTGGATAGGGAAGTGGATGAAGAACTTGAAATAATGCTAGGAGAAAGAAGGAATCCCTATAATAGATGCCCGTTTTAATGAATATAAATAATGCTAGGAGAAATAATGAATCCTTGTAATATATTCCCCCTATACTGAATCTAAATAATTCTTGGAGAAAGAAGGAATCCCTATAGTAGATGCCCCTTATACTAAATCTAAATCATCTAAACTAGATTTTAGAAGTTCTCAAAGGTCTAAAAATAATGGTTATCTTCTATCCCACATAAACTCTTGGGTTTGAGTCTAAGTAATACTATGGAGCAATCATTGTAGATGATCATGTGGTCTAACCTAGTGACAACTTGAGTATTACATAGGTGTAAACCAAAAATATTGGTAAATGTGTGAGAAGAATATGGTATGTCCTACCATCCTAATTTGTATAATCTTGGAAGATGAAGGACATGAACACCTATTTCATACCACAAAATCTAGTATGTGAGTGATGTATTTAGATAATCTATAAATATATAACCACATGTGATATGATCTATCATGTCATGTCCCATGTGCAAAATTGGAGATCAAAACAATGTGCCTTGCACTATGCCTATAATCTACTATTTGGTCTATAGTTGTGTCATGCTATATGAATCTATATGTGTGAGGCATGTAATAAAGTACATGCCCTAAAATTTGCTATCTGAATAGTCTATATATCTATAAATCAAAGGTGTATCCCTTTGAATGTCCTAAGTAATGCTAAGTGACCCAATGCAATCTGAATCACTATATAATCTTGACCAATTTGAGCTAAGTAATGCTAAGTGACCTAATGTGATATGAACCACTATATAATCTAGACCATCTGAGCTAATTAATGTTAATAATTTAAATATTAGAGGTGTAAAAACCATGATGAATGACCCATGTATTTTGAATCACTGTATGTTTTGACTAATCTGAGTTGTATTTGATAATTTGAATACTGGAGTTGTAAAAATCATGATAAATGACCTATGTAGTCTGAATCACTATATGTTTTGACCAATCTAAGTGGTACTGATCATTTGACTACCATGGTGTATCCATCTATGAGAGTAGATAAATGTGTTGGATAAGTGTAGGAATATGAATAATAGGAATGATTCCCCCTTTTGGGGAGAGGGATGAGATCTGTGATGGAGGAGGTTAAGATAAAAGTGATGACTAGTGGTGTAATGTATAATAATTGGGCTGGTAGATATTGAATTTATTAAGAGTCTAGTGTTAAATTGGTGGAATTGAATTACCGGTAGTGAAAGGTGTCTTTGATTGATTATTTGAATAGGCTAGGTTGTTTGAATGTTTTGAATGAGTGTTGGTTGGTGGGAATCAATTTGTATGCTTGGGTATTAGAAAGGTGTGTGAATTCCATAGTAGGTGGATGAATTATTGAAAGAGTATAAATTATGTAATGTTGAATTTTTCATCTTTAAGATTTTGAGGATCAAGTGGTTTGTAAAATGAAGCTATGGTGCTTTGGTTATGAGCAAAATAGTGTTTTGATTTTGAATAGAATAGTTGGTTGATATAGGAATTTGGATTAACTTTGAGTTCATTTATGCAGTGATAAGTTTGAGATATTAGATCTTTGGATTTCAATATGCCAAGGATATGATAACCTTCTATGAAATGTTTTTAGCAGTTGGTAGCCCAAATTGAGGCTGATGGGGAGATTACCCTAGTGAGTAAGCTAGTCATTTGATTTTTGCCTATTTAAAAGCTTGTTTTAGTCATTTTTGAGCTATTTTGAGTGGTTTAAAAGATGCTTGACTAGTCCCAACACTCTTTTCCTAGAGGTAGTGCTAATATATAAGGTTTAGCACTATTGTCAAAGTTTTGACACTATTGTTTAATGCCAGTGTCCTTTTGTAGTGCCAATGTTTATTATTGATGACTTTTAGAGTTTTTGATTTGCTATTTGTTGTTTTATAGTTTGGGTATTTACTTGGCATGGTTACCTAATGTATCTTCTACTTTTTGGTGTGTTTTTTAGGGAAATGTGTAGATGAGAGAGTTCCATAGAGGCCAAGTTATGGAGACACTAAGGATGTTTCCATTATCATTTGATGAGCATACTGTGATGAATAGGGATAGATTGGGTCATGTATGTGACTTGGGTACCATACAATGGGATAGGTATCTAATTACCACCTTATATGAGAGGTGGAATACTGATACTTGCACATTTTAGATTATTACTAGGGAGATTACTATTACTTTTGAGGATGTATACCATATTTTACATTTGCCAATTAGTGGGTGGTGTGTGGCATTACAAGATGACATGGGTGTAAACGTCATTAATCAAGAATCTAGATAATTTTATGGGGTACTTGTAGGAGTACATTACTAAGGTAGTGATAGTGATGTGATTTTGGTAGTGATTGTACATTTAATTGTTTCACACTTTCTAAAATGGTTAGTTGTGTTGTTGGCCTTGTTTGTTGTAGTGGATGGCAATGGAGTGTCTATTGACTATAAGATGCATAGGGTGGTTCATAGTATTAATATTTATGATATAGTTCTCTCATGGGCTAGGACTATGTTTGCCCACTTATATATAGATTTGTATATATTTACTTAGGAGGCATGTAGGGGTGGTGTGGGTGTAGCCACATTATTACATTGTTGGGCATATGATCACATAGCAGTTGTGTGACCTATTAAGTTGTTAAGGGTGACTTGGGTGTATCCATAAATGTTTGGTGAGTGATGGATGAGTGAATTGACTATCATATCTCATGGGATAGATCATTATAGGAGGGTGATAGATAGGTTGGTGGCTCATGATATCATATGGAGGCCATATAGAGGATTCCCAAGATGGATTAAGGATGGAGAGTAGTTATAGTATATTAGGGTCATTTATTGGTTACATGATCATTGGCATACATTATATGATCATTTTTAGTATGAGTGCATGACAATGTATTTTAGAGTTTGATATAATGTTCCTCTTATAGCATGGGTGTGGTTGAGGAGTGCATGGGCACCAATGAGAGTAGGGATTTATGTGAGACCTATTAAGGTTGAGTTGGCACCTTTACCTATGGATACAAAGGATATTGTTATAGATGTTCTAGATGTGGATGAAATGGGATGTACTAAGGGATATAGTACATGGTGGGCTAGGGAGTGGTGGGCTCCATTGTACCCCACTAGCCCAAAATTAATTTCATTTAGAGTTGACAATATTGATTTATGCTAGTTGATTCATGGCTTTTCTTGGGAATTTACATATTTGGTAGAAGGGACCATATACTATTCATGAATTTGTATAGAAAGGAACTATTGTTCTAATGTATTTTTAGGGAATCATTCTTCTTAGGTGGATAAATCATCATAAACTTAAGCCATACCACTAGTAATCTCTTTTGATCTCATAAAAATAAATGAGTGGGTGCTAAGTATAACCATGTATCTTTGGATGCACATGATGTTGTTATAGATTTTCTTCATGTGGATGACATGGGATGTATCGAGGGATATATTACATGGTGGGCTCAGGAGTGGTTAGATCCATTGTACCCTATTAGCCTAGAAATAATTTCATCTAGAGTAGACAATATTTATTTATGGTAGTAGATTCATGGCTTTTCTTGTAAATTTACATATTTGGTGGAAGGGACCATATACTATTCATGAATTTTTATAGCAAGGAACTATTGTTCTAATGGATTTTTAGGGAATCATTCTTCCTAGGTGGATACATCATTGTAATATTAATCCATACCACTAGTAATCTCTTTTGATCTCATGCTATATATTCATCCTTCATTACCTTGCACTATTAACCTATATAATCTGTTTGATTCTAATATAGTGCTCACCAGATCTTGTGGCACAAAGTGGGGTATAAAAATAGAAAGTAAACATGCATAGAAGACATATACTCATGTCAATGTATATATAATCCTAATACATGGAAGAGAAGTATAAATGCATATCTATATACTCTAACAAAATTAAGAATAAAGTTAGGAATACTTACCTTTGAAGATGAACCCATTGAGCCTCAATCCCTCCCTTGGACAAGGAGCTTCACATGAGGTTGTTGTGGTATGTAAGGATGACAAGGATAAATCAACTATAGGATACATGACCTATGAATGCATCCAGAAGACTTCTCTACAAGACAAGATCTATATCTCCAAATAAAGTATGAAACCCTAATCTATGCTCCTCAAGTAGAATGGTGTATGAGATCAAAAGAGATTACTAGTGGTATGGCTTACTCTTACAACTATGTATCTACCTAGGAAGAATGATTTCCTAAAAATCCATTAGAACAATAGTTCCCTGCTATAAAAATTCATTAATAGTATATATTCCCTTCCACCAAATATGTAAATTTCCAAGAAAAGCCATGAATCTACTAGAATAAATCAATATTGTCTACTCTAGAGGAAATTATTTTTGGGATATTGGGGTACAATGGAGCCCACCACTCCTTATCCCACCATGAATTATATCGCTTCATATATACCATGTCATCCACATAAATAACATCTATAAAAACATCTTATGCATCCAAAACTACATGGTTATACTTAACACCCACACATTTATTTTTATGAGATCAAAAGAGATTACTAGTGGTATGGCTTAAGATTAAAACAATTTATCCACCTAGGAAGAATGATTCCCTAAAAATCCATTAGAACAATAGTTCCTTGCTATAGAAATTAATAAATAGTATATGATCCCTTCCATTGAATATGTAAATTTCAAAGAAAAACCATGAATATACTAGCATAAATCAATATTGTCTACTCTAGATGAAATTATTTTTGGGCTAGTGGGGTACAATGGAGCCCACCATGCAATATATCCCTCTGTACATCCCATGTCATCCACATAAAGAACACATATAATAGAATATTTTGCATCCACAGGTAAAGGTGCCAACTCAACCTAATTACTAGTGGTATGGCTTAAGCTTACAATGATTTATCCACCTAGGAAGAATGATTACCTAAAAATACATTAGAAAAATAGTTCCTTGCTATAAAAATTCATGAATAGTATATGGTCCCTTCCACCAAATATGTAAATTTCCAAGAAAATCCATGAATCTACTAGCATAAATAAATATTATTTACATTACTAAGGGATATATTGCATGTTGGTCTAGGGAGTGGTGGGCTCCAATGTCCTAGAGTGTGTGTTCCTAGGTATGAGGATCTTAAGCCGATCCAAATGATGGGAGGTAGTTAGTAATTATATTTAAATTAATTCTATGTTTGTGCTTGAGTTTGAATTTTGAAAGTACATATCTAATGTAGTGTTTTCCTTATTATGTGTGAAAGTGGAGTAGAAGGTGCTCAGGATGAGGTTCCTACTAGGGTGGGGAGGGGAGACAAGCAGTTCTAGGAGACTATCATCAAGTTGACACTTCATGAGTTGACACAACATGTCCTTGATGATTTTGTGGAGGAGGGTTTGATAGATAAAGCTATAGTTATAGCTAGTGTATATGATCATTTATTTGATCGGACTGATATAGATATAGACACATATGTTAGGGTAGTGGGAGAGAGGGATGAACCTAGAGCAGAGCTAGATAGGTGTAAGATGCCTCCACCTTATTATGGCATAGTGAGCATAAAGATTTGTAGATGACTATATGGATCTTCAATGATGATATGCATATTTGTGTGAGGAGCATGGTTAGTTGCTGGAGTGAGATAGTCAATACAAGAGGCATTCAAGAGCTTGAGAAGGTGGAAGGTCATCGATTGTTAGACATGATTATGGGACTAACAATGGAGGAGAGAGTGAGACTGAGAGTGAGGGCATGACCCCTATTCATGATTGATTGTACTTTGATATGTTGTATATGTTTTGAAAAATTTGTGATATATATAGATGTTGGTTTACATTTGAACTCATGTGGATTCATGCTATCGATTCTAAAATATGTTGGTATATGGATTTTAAGTGGTTGATTTTAGAAATGGTTGATCTAGTATTGATTCTAAATTTGCATGTGCTTGGTAAATGGTACTTGGGATATGGGATTTGATGTTTTGATATGATTGGATGTGATGTTTTGATAATTGTGATGCTAGGATTTTTTATTTTAGATTGTAATCATATATAGGAAAAAATTTGTTTGTTGTGGTAATTGGTAATCTATTTGGATAAATTTGAGTTGGTTTTTGGGATTGGTAAAGTAGGATTTGGATATGTTTGATTTGGTTTGAGTGGGAAAATGTTTGGATAATATTTATTTAGTAATATCTAGACTTTAATAGGCTGGTTTGAGATTGATAACTTGTTTGAATGAGTTGATTGGGTTTTACATTGGTAAAGAGTTTGGATAGGTTGAGTTGGTAAGATATAGATTTTGATAGGTTGGTATTTGGATATGATAGTTATTGGGAATTAGGAATTTTAGTTTTTAGTAGGGGGATGTAAGATAACACTGTGTACATATTACTTCCCTGAGAGTGGCTCAAGAATACAAAGGGTAACTAGACCTTTAGCTCCATTGTTGCTCTGCTAAGTGAAATTATGAATTGATGTTGAACTAAATGTATGTTATATCACTATCTAAACCCTATCAGCCACATGAAAAAGTGTCCATACTACTCATGTTATGTAGGAATGTGCTATATAGTTGATACTATCTACTATGAAGAAGGGTCATCTATTTATAACTGAATACCCTGTGGCCTTTGGTGTGATGTATATGAATGGGAAATATGTTGAGATAGAACTAAAACCCATGCTGAGGGCTCATTTAATCTTAACTGTAATGGGTTATTACATGAGATAGGACCTTAAAAACTTAGTTGTAATGAATATCTCTCTAGAATAGTAATCTATAATGTGGGTTCAACTAATCCTAATCATAATGGATTGCTACATGAGATAAGAACCTAAAAACTTAGTTGTAATGAATATCTCTTTGGAACACTACTTTGTTGTAGTGCTTGTGACTATGTTGGATATGTATATGGAATTACACTATGTATATTATAGACTACACTACTATATGTGGGCTACTTTTGATGTACTAGTTTCCAAACTTTTTGAATATTTGGAATAAGAGATATCCATGAGATTTTATCCTAAAACTTGAATTGTGCTCATAATGAGTGACCAATGATTCCTATAAATGAATGTATTGGGATGACTCAGTCATGGAGGAATGAGGTTTAGGGTTCCATAATGGAAGAGATATCTATGCCCTCTATGTGAATGTGATAATGTCTTGATCAACACATCTATTAATGTAATCTTTGAGCCCATAATAATTATCATCATTATGTCCATGGATATGATGATAATTACAAAAGGGCCAATGCGGTTGTCTATGTAAGAGATGTGGATATCATCGATGAATAAAATGTAATGTGATTAACCTCCTATCTAGTAGTGCTGATAATATGATAGATAGGATATCCCACTTTGAATAAAATTAGAGTGGTGTTTTACTATTGTTCTCTATAATGCATACTATAGGTTGTGTTCTAAAAACTTGCTCTTTGTTCTTGATTGGTTGTTTTTTAGGTTGTGGTCTCTTGTCTAGGACATGGTAGATGATGAGTGGTAGGAGCTATATTTAAAGATGTTACTATGAAGTCTAGAGTGATCCAATCAACTAAATCTACCTTAATTAATACCAATTTGTTTTCCAAAGCTATAACTGTGTAACATAAATGTCTGAAACAAGGATCTATCTAATATAGTAGATGCTCAAGGAGACGTTGGTGAAGGCCCTTGATAAAGATATGTTGAATTTATAGTTCTATAGGTTTGTATATCAATCTTAATAAATGAGCCTTGAATCTTAAGATATACTCACTAACTGGCTCTAAAGAATTCTAATGTAGTATGGCAAGTTTCTCATATGTAACATGAGGTTCCATGTTGACAATGTAGTTTTTGAGAAATGCCTCCTCTAAGTCATCATACATGTGTAATGAAATGTTAGGGAGTAGATGCAAGAACCAATTTTGTGCTTCCCCAATTAATGTCTACTAAAAAAACTTGAGTAGAATCAAATTAATTGGATGAGGTCACAAATCCTTTTGAAAGGCTTAAAGATGTGTGAATGGATCTCTAGTTCCATCAAAGTGAGGTAATGATGATGTCTAAAAATGCTTAGGTAATGAAACTTTTATGAATGTATTTAGAACATGGTTACCATGTAGATCATTTGAATCCATCCAAGATTTATAACCTTTGTTTTCCAAGGTAAGGAGATGTACTTGGTGTTGTAGTTCACCAACTTCATGCATCAAAGAGATGATCTCCTAGGATGGTACATTAGTATCTTGAAGTGGTTCATTTAATCATTGAATTTGATTATTAATTTTAACCATGGTAATGCTACATTTATCAAATGGATCATAAAGAGGGGGTCTACTCACTTGAACCATAGGAGTAATGGTAGCTTGGATCTTACTAGAGGTATGTGGGCTACCATTCTCTTTAGGTGAGGAGTGAGAGCTAGGTTCTACTATAGTGAGGTGTGGTTTGGGAGATTTATTGGTATATTTATGTTTTAATGAATCACATTCTAATTTAGTAGAAGATTTTATATTAACATTAACATGTGCATTATCAAAGGTAAAATAATTCATAGAAGTAGAAGCAAAATTTTGACATACATGAGATTTGAGAGGAGTGAGGGAAGGATTAAAAGCTTGAGATACATTTTCTTCTTCACTATATGCATAGTAGTCATCATTATTCCATGAATTGTCACATTCTAAATTTTGTTCATTTGAAATTTTAGAATTTGAGGTATCATTTTCATGTTCACTATCATATTCATTATCACTTCCATCAATGCTAGGGAGAGGTGTAAGAGAAAGAGTTAATTTATTTCTAATATGCAATAAATTATCATTGGCATTTGGAATATCATGTGTAACTATGTTATCCATGGATGGAGTATATGCATTTTCTTCATTTTCAACATGAAAAGGAATAGTAGAAGAGTTATCATTTGAACATTCTTTTAAGAGAGTAGAGTTAGGAACACATAATGCATCATTTAAACTATGCTTTGGTAATTTGATTCTATTGCATTTATATTGTTGTATTTTGAACATAGTAGTAGAAAAAGGGAGAGATATTAGGTTCATATTGATGCAAATCATCACCAATAAGAGGTTCACTTGGAAGTGCATGACTAATTTGTTCATTTGGTGCATTGTGCCTAGGAGAATGAGGTGATTAGTATCTTTCCCATTTATAAATATTATTTTAATTAGAAGAAGGAATAAAAGAGATGGGTTTAAGAGAAAAATATTCATCTATTTGTGATTCACCCTCATCATTACGTACACCATCATATCCTTCATTAAAATAATAGTCATTATCTTCACTATAAATGAAATCATTTTCTATAGTTTTAGCTAATGTGCAATTTTGCAAATTTGTCCAATCATTATCATAATTGTAAGAAAATTATAGAAATTTATCTATGGGATGAGGAGGAATTGCCTTTGTGTCCATTTTATCACCAAAGATAATTTTAAAAATTACTAGAAAGCAAATAAATGCACAAAGAACTACTAACATTGAAGTTTGAAAATTACTTTTGATAACCTAAAAAATTTATAATAATTTCAAATTATTTTTCTAAAAATTGTAAGGGAGGGAAATTTGAGGTTTGATGACCTAGTTTGGAAATCTAAGGTTTTGAACTAGGGTTTTTGATTTTTTTGAAATTTATGCAATAATTTTAAATTATAAAATTATTTGAAATAAGATAAATGGACAAAAATTTATACAAAAATTATAATTTTGGAAATTAAATTTTCTTACAAGAAACTACTAATTCTAAAATTTTGAAATAATTTTTGACAAGGTAATTGATTTTAAAAAATTCCAAAATAGTTTTCTAAAATTGGCAAGGAAGCAAGGCTTGTTGTTTGATGAACTAGTTTTGAAATCTAAGGTATTGAACTAGGAGAATTTTTGAAAATTATGAAATAATTTTAAAATTTAAAAATAGTTTTGAATATGAAAAATGTACAAAAATTTAATACAAAAATATGAGTTTTGATAATTAAATTTTTGCACAAGATAAGAAGGAGAAACCCTAAGTGTAGCTAGGATTTTAGGTTTGTTTGAAGTAGGTCAAGTTCACCAAATGTTTTATTCTTTTAGGAAATTATATTTTTAATTCCTAAGTAAAAAAGGTCTAGAATAAGGGGATAACTTTGGTTTGATGTAGTGAAATATAGGTTTTTGCCAATTTGATCAACTTAATTCACATAGGAAGGAGAAGACAAAGAAAGATTAACTTAGCTTATTTTGGGCTGAAACAAATGATGCCGAGTCTATAAATTGCTATGTAGGGATGGAAGACTATTTTAAATAAAACCCAAACCTCTATTTTTGGATTGGATAGGATCACCAAACTCAAGACACCTTACTACTTGGCATTGTAGTCCAATTAAAGTTGTATTTTCCACTTTTGGTGTTGTTTTCCTAGTGGTCTGGCTTTTTTACATTTTGCTTGGCAACCCTCTGACACCCTGTTAGTGAAATATTAAAGCCTAAGACTATGCAGAGATCACTATGTGTTAGATTCTATCTTCAATACCTATATTAACCTACATACAAAAAATAAGAAAGTAAATAAAAGCATAAGGGGGAGAAAATTGGGTTATGGGAAGAATGACCACACAATCAAGAACCCCTGCTATTCTGATTATTACCTACATTAACCCTCATGCCAAGGGTCTTATATCTAATGTAGTTCTCCCTTAGGGAATGCCCATAATCAATACAAGAATGAATTTCACCTAGGCCCTTCCTTGATCAAGAATGCAAATCTATGTGTCATGTAGAGAAGCTAATCTATACTATTGATTGATTTTATTAAGTTTCATGTGCCAACATAGTAAGTTCTAGATACAAAATGCCTTATGTAGTCCTTTATATAGGAGACTTAATTATTTTGAATTTGGGAGATTTTATTACATTTGGCCAACATTGGTAAACTTAGACATGAAGCAAAGAAAAGGAGTGAGACTCATCCCATAAAATAAATTGACTGTTGGGGCCAAAATTGGGCTTGGACAATAGTGCCAGAAACTAGACACCTTGGGATTTTAGTTTTGTAGTCCTATTTGGGCATTGTTCTCTAGGGTATGTAGGACTTAGGGGGATGGGTCTGGACCTAAAATATGTTCATAGGTTTGAAGGGGTTTAGTATAAACTGCTATGAATGTTTGAGAATAAGCATAAATATGTCTAGCAAATCTAAAAAGGCCAAGATAAGTCAAATGAGAGGACATGGCTAAATGTGAATAAAAGTTCATATTCTCTAGTTAGAGTCTCCTATGAAAGGACTATGAAAAGACATAATATGTGTATTTTCTTGACCAATTTAGGGTATATACAGGATGATATTCATACTTCATTTGTTGACCTAAGATTTGTGTGGCTAGGAGAAATTCTTTAGAGTCATTAATGTCAAAATTTCTCTTGTTCTGACTAATTTAAGTGTCTTGACTTCTATAAAGAGTTTCTCTACATTTTTTTTCCTTCATTTTCCCCTTCACCCATTTCATTTCCCCCTTAATAGGAAAATGTGATTCTAAATATATTTTCCCACTTCTATACTTTATTTCTATACACATATTCAAAACATTATATCACCACTTTGTTTCAATTTTATTTATATTTAGAACAAAGTAATATGCTTGAGCAACTGTGGATTACTTTATTTACACCATGGATTTACATTTCTATACTTTCTTTGTTTTCTTTTGTCATTTCCCATTATTGTAGTACCTTATTTTTTTAGACACCTGAGTTTGTTTCTAATTTCTTGTTCTTTTTCCATTATTGAATGAGGTTAGCTTGTTACTTCTCACTCACCAATGTTATTTTACCTTTTATGCCCTTTTTCCATTGATGATTAATAATTATTACTACTCAATCATAAATTTTGTTTTACCATTTTTCTTTTCCATCTTTGTCTAAGTAAGGATTGTTACTTATTTCACATTGATGTTTGATTACCATTTTTGACATGTATACTTGGTTTGATTTGGTGAGTTTGCCTTTATTACTTAAGGTTTACTTTTTTTATTTTTTCAGTGTTCAGTAGCATTGGATTTTTAGTTACTTGATTTACTCCAAATTTTGACTTGGTATTTTGGTACTGACTTCACATGTGTCACCTCAACTTGACAAATTTACAAGTTCATCTCATCTACACTACATCAATTATCTTGGCTTTCTAGTGTTTGTTTTTATCTTTAGTTTTGTATCCTTGGGTTTATTGAATGTAGTCTATACATTCTCCACAATCAAAATTATAGGCACAACAGACAACCATCCAATGATAAAGGTAAGTCAATATATGTATACATGATTTTTATTTTTAGTTATTTCCTTTTCAACCATTTACTTTTAGTTACTTTATGCTTTAAAATATCAAACATTTTTAGCTTTAATGTTGTGTGTTATTATGTTATTTTCTCAAAGCACCATCCTTTGTTACACCTAAGTGACACATGATGAGATTTGAGTGGGGAATATGTATACAAAATATTTTAAAACTTTATCAATTATTGATGCTTTCTCTCTTGAAAGAACCCATTGAATCTCAATATCTCTAAGTGAACACCTTAAGTGGTGTATTGGGAAAGGGGTGGGTAGAAAATTGGTGCTTAATAGGATTGTTGTCCCTATACTATTACTTGATATAAATCCAACCATATCCTAAAACACTCCCCTTAGCTTTGACTCCTCTTTTACACCTTCATATAGTCATTGTATACCTTTATTATCCCATCCCTAATCCTAAGACCATTTTTAATGGTTTACATTAAATTGTTGACCCCATCAACCATATAATCTAATTGATAAAACTCATTTAAGGTCTAGGTCAACCCCTGATCGACATAGCCAAGACCTAAATTTGTTTTTATCAATAATGATACAAAGTAGATTGGGATGACCTTGTGGGAATTTTTTTAGAAAGGTTTAGGGTTAACAATTATATATACACATTCATGTCACCATTTATTAGAGACAATGATAAATAATTATCAATTTTTTCTTCTTTACAATCTAATCTTATGCCATTCTAACTGAGGAGGTATAACTTAGGATTTCTACTTGGAGAAGAATCTTGTCTTGTGGAAAAGTCTTAGATGTTTTGAAATTTCTTAATTATTCTTATAAAACACAAAAACCTCTTGTAAAGCACCTTTGTCCAAGGGAGAGATTGAGTCTTGATGGGTTCATATTGAAGGTAAGTATCTCTAACTTTACTCCTCTATTTTAGTAGATAGAAGAAACATAAGTAATGGATTTTAAATATATTACTCTCTCCATAAATTAGGTTATTACCTATATATAGCTTAAATAGGATAATATTATAAATTTTTAATTTTATTTTTAGTAACCCCTATTTTTTCCACAAGACTTGGTGAGCACTAGATTAGGCTTTTACTTCACTTGTCATTATAATTTTGTGAATATGAAAATATAAGACCTTAGTTTTGCTTGATTGGAGGCTTTGGAACCCTACCTAGTGATTTTATTATGGTAAGATATCCATTGGATAGGTATAATTGATCCATATTGATCATGACCCTAGATATGTAATGTATCAACAGTCAAAAGTGTAAGTAAGGTTTATCTTCTTTGAACTAGGATTAATATATAGATTAGTTGCATTTCCATTTGTATATAGTGTCTTCCCTATTTCCCAATCCAAAATCCCCATAATTCACTCAAGTAACTCTAGATATAGCCATGTATAATGTCCTTACATCCCAAATTCCACCCACTCATTCCATTCCATTAGTAGGGATCACCATTATTTAATGCACAACATATGGATACTACTAGACCTATGCTAGTTAAAATCCTAGTGACACCAAAAATGAATGCACCTATGTAAATAATTATGTTATCTCTAACGATATTAGTGGTACCTTTTATCACTCTACAAACTCCCTAATTGTCCCTTGCCACCATTGCTCCTTCTACTACTATAGTGTAAGTTGATTCAGGTAAGAGTCCAAGAAGAAGAAAAAGATAGCTCCTAATCCTTAACCTCATATTTATCCCCATGTCCCTACCAAGCCTTCCTTTTCCATTATCATAAGTTCTCAAGTATTTTGATTTAACCAAAAAATTTCCATGTTCCTTTTGAATACTCTTCTCCCTAGTGTTGTGATCCCACATGTTAATTTGACCCAAACATATTGGCACACCCAAATGTTCTCATGGGTTTCCCCATTATATTTCCCATATGCACCCCCATGATTCCTCCTTATCCATTTATATCTTCCTTCCTTCCCTTTAATCCATCCATTCCTCCTCTTCCCATTCAACCCCTTTCCACCTCTATCTCTACCACCCTAATTTTACCCCCTTATACCCTAGGATTTTCCATATGATCATAAGGACTGGAGATGATCTTATATGGTGATTTAGAATTTTAGTGGGAGTTTTATAGGAAATTAGGGAGAATGAGGAGTATCCTCACATAAAAATTCATGTAAGGAGGAGACCTAGTGGTCTAGCAAACCAAGCATGACCTCTTCTCCTTCACTAAAGTGAGAACATTTAACAAGAAGGAGAAGGTAGTTGAGGATCTAGTATCCATAATATGATCCACTCATGAAATGTTAGAGAAACTTATGGAAGCCATGAAGGATAAGCTTCAAGTTATCAAGGCATAGGTGAAGAGAACATTTCCTAAATAATTTATTGGTTGGGTCAAATAGGCCCTCATGTAGCTCTTCACAACTATAAGGGAAGTATTTAGAACATTGAATACAAGAAGGGAGTACCTCTAATGAGAATATTCATACTTAGTGTGGTTATTAACAAAGGTATGTTCCTAGAGCCAAAATTAACACCTCTTTAATTTCAAATTATATTAGAGCTATGTTGAGAGCATGAGAGTTTCAATTGAGGAGTACTTGGTAGTTGTGTAGATTATCATGGAAATTATAAAATAAGGCAAGGAATAGATGATAAATTACTTAAATAAAGTCAACATCATAGTGCTATTCCATATGGATGGAACCCTACTAGATAAAAGAGAATTTGAGGTTCACATGGGTCATTTAGAATAATTCACATGGAAAAAGGTGATGAAGGCTAATAATTCTAGAACCAACGTAATTTTGGAGATCTTGACCCAATCCATGGCTAGTTTCAAGTAGGTGTTAGAGGTGAAAGTTTATCTTAAGGCCCCACTCCATTTTCATCAAATACTATTGTACCAATTAGAGGTGATCTTCTAAGAGCCTCCCATGAACTTTGACAAGCTAGACAAAGAATTAAATTTGGTGTAAACCATTATATCCATAAAGGAGACATAGCCTAAGAAGCTAAGAGATAATTCTTCTCCAACTCATTAGCATATCAACTAAGTACCCCTTGCATCTTTTGGGGAAATCAATAATCTTCTATTTATTTTGAGGCTTTACAATTGTAACAAATTTGGGAGGTTGTCATGGCCAAGGATGGGAATCTCATGCTATTTGGGGGTGAGTCTCATTATTTAGATATATTTTAAATTTCTTTCTCTTTAAATGGTTGACAGTTTGTGTAAAGAAACTCTACTAAAATTACAATAGAATACTTTTGTTTGTTTTAACTTGGTATTCTACTCATGGAATGTGGTCCATTATTTATATTTTAGGTTCATGATTATGAAAGAGAGTGATTATATGCTTATTTTATAGAGATGAATAAGGAATTTAAATTATGTATTTACTAGTCTAATTCCCCTTGCATCTTTTGGGGAAATCAATAATCTTATATTTATTTTGAGGCTTTACAATTGTAACAAATTTGGGAGGTTGTCATGGCCAAGGATGGGAATCTCATGCTACTTGGGGGTGAGTCTCATTATTTAGATATATTTTAAATTTCTTTCTCTTTAAATGGTTGAAAGTTTGTGTAAAGAAACTCTACTAAAATTACAATAGAATACTTTTGTTTGTTTTAACTTGGTATTTTACTCATGGAATGTGGTCCATTATTTATATTTTAGGTTGATGATTATGAAAGATATTGATTATATTCTTATTTTATAGAGATGAATAAGGAATTTAAATTATGTATTTACTAGTCTAACTCATTTATGTTATTTTTAGCTTCCTTGTGAATAATGTATGCTTTATGTGCTTTTAGTTATAAGTGTTTCAAAAAAATTGTGTCATTATTAAATATAGTTTGAGTGTTTACTTTTTTTGAAGGAATTTCAAGTAGGACATTAATACTGGTGTCCCTTAGAAGCTTTCCTAGTGAGTAATTAAACACTTGTACAATCACTGAACTAGACACAATGGTATAATTGTGACTTGGCATGATTTAGTTCTCAATAATTAAAATTCTCTAGATTATAAATATCCTTTTTCATCCTAATTTACTCTCCCCATTTTATATTTATTTTATAATTAAAAAACACTCCCATATTTTATAAATTAGATAAGTTAGACTTAAGAGTAATCAATGATCAAGTCCAATCAGTCAATAAGAATTTTGGGTATTTATTAGATATAATTTGAGCCTCCAGTGGTATAACTCCACATTATCTAAGTAGAACATGTTAAATTTCTTGGTCATTAGATTGAACTAGTATCAATCCTAAAATTAATGAAGGGATATCTTTATCCCATGCATTATCCCCCACTTTTCTCTATGGAATACTCAACCTCATGAGTGCCTTTAGATGCAAGATTGTAGGGTGAATAATAAATGGCATTAGAAAGAGGTATATTTGAGATTAATTATCAGTAATAATAAAAACCTTGAAAGAATATTTTATTTAGTGCATCTTGTTTCCCCTCCTTTATCATTTCTCCATTGTTGTGTGCTTCAAACACACACAATAATTGGCTCTTGGATTTTCATTTAAGTTATAGTTTAATCTTAGATCGAGAACCAAAATAATCATAAATTATTTAAATTTATTAATAATTGGTTAATAAATCATTCATTAAAATTTTTTTTTCCTCTACTTCCTTACTATTTGGGTCTAAGTTTAAATGCACATAGTAGTTATCCTAGGAAGAGTAGTTGGAACTAAATTATACATGGTAAACCAAGTTATATCCTAGTGTGTATATTATGCAATAAAAATATATTTACTAGAGTTTTATTATCTCACTATTAAAAATCCATAAAAAATATCAAACAACCAAAAGTAGACCTAATCCTTTAGTTACATCTATCGGTTCAACCTCTCAAACCACATGTCAGCACATACTCATGGTGTTACCTATGGCTTAGATTTTTGGGTCTACCATAAAATTTCCTATGGTTGTACATCACTTACCTAATAATCCATATAGATACTTGATAAAATTCACTGCTAGTGTAGGAAGGGCCATAGAGGAGCACATAACATCATACAAAATAACTATAAGAATTTTCAATGGTAAGCATGAAGATGTGGCTTGAAGATTATTCCCCTTAAATCTTATGGACACATCATATGATAATTATATAAACATCTCTAGAGACTCCATTACAAGTTTTAACTAGTTTAATAGTACTTATTTAACCTATTTTGGGTAAATTATACACCTGAGCATTTAGTACCAATAGTTTTCATGTATTAAATGAGAGACTAATGAATTCCATTTGGAATTATAATGATCAATTATAGAAGATGTAAAGGTAAGTCACCAATATCTAAAAAATTGATGCTCATCTAAGATTAGACATGTGTAAAAATGCACTAGACCCATGGACTACAATGTTCTTAATATGAGACCCCTCAATAATAACCTTTACCTTTGGCATATGTTAAAGCTATCAAGGTAGATAGGAAACTCAACCCACAAGGTAAAATGATGCCTCCCATCCCTAGTGAATTACCCAACATGCCATACTTGAACCTCATTACTAGTGAAAACCAAATTGTGCCTTTGTCTCAATCATTACCAATAACTAACTAGCTTCCTTTAAGACATACTACTCCAAATCAACACTTGAGTATTTTTTAATCTCGTGAAAAATGAAATGGTTCCCAGGTAGTAACACCAAATGAAATTATAAATATATAACAATACCTAAACCATACCATTATAGTCTATGAAAAAAGATTTGGATTCCATCCAATGAATGGTGCAAAGACCAAGTAATGACTTCTTTGGGTTTCAAAAGCAAATGGGTATCTCAAGTATCAAAAGTTTAAGCAAGAAATTCACTTAATAGAGACAAAATAAAAATAAAAATAAAATTTATCCACACAATTATCCATTCCTTCTCCTAATAAGCTACCTAAAATCAACATTCATGAAATAGCCCTTATGAATTAGTGTCATGTGCATAACACAACCCAACATGAAGAGCTTGATTGCATCAAATTTTACAATGCCTTCAATATTTTATAAAGGTAAATATAAGAGTATGAGATGGTATTGAACCCCCAAAAATCATCCAATGTGGGTAGATCCCTTAGTACAACTATGGTGTTAGAAACCATGGAGTTCCATATCCATAAAGAAAATGAACTAGAGGAGAGCATTAGTGAGGGGCAAGCATTTCAAAAACTATAATGAAGTAATTACACCCTTAGGAATAGGATGCCACAAAAAATCATCACTAAATCAACCTCTCCTAATAATGGTATGACCCCACCTGATCATAATGCTAATAATGACCCTCCACCTCCATAACCTATTAAATCTAAATCCCCTATCAAAACTTAGTCAACCCAAAGAAAATATGGGTTAAACATAATATAATATTTGAATAAGAGTAAATAAAATATCAATCTTCATGAGAATTATAAAATCATTGAGAAACATGATGTTTTGATAAAATCAATCACTAAATGTCTAACTCAACTAGCCTAAATGAAAAAAAGACTGCTCACAACATGATCATTCATAAGAATCAGATTGAGGTTCCTCCCTTTTCTTTAACTATTAGAATATTTCAAAAGAATGTTCATAATTACTTGGTATAATTTAGAATTTTTTAAAATGTGATGCCTACCATAATTTATGAGAGACAAGGTTTAGTTTTCATCAAATAAAATAAGGTCATAGTCCAACTCGACAAGTTTGAAGTTAAGGTAGTTTACAAGGTTCTCAATTTGTATATGTAGTTGGAATCAAAACCTAGGATCCAAAAAGTCATGTATATTCATGTTGTGGATATCTCTAAATCATAAAGGATGCTCCTTAATCGAGATTGGTCAAAATCCTTGAACAAATGCATGGCTATGGTTTTGTCTCATATGCAGTTTCCTTGGAGAGACATAACTAATCAGACCAGAGTAGATATGGAATACATGATGAAGCAAATGATAATTTATTACAACACATTCAATGGTAAATTAAACATAATATCCTATAACTTAGGGATTTATACACTATATATGAATCTTGATAAAGATAGAGGTGGTAATGATCCTGAATTTTTAGGTTTATGGTCCTTATATGTTGATGGAGCCTATTAGAAATGAAGTAGTGGGGAATAAGTTATAATAATAGACCCACAAGGAAAGAGGTTCCTAGATTCATATAGGTTGAAATCCCCCTACACTAATAACTTGGCAAAGTATGAAGCACTGATTATGGGACTAAAATTTATATTAAGGCATAAAGATAAAGATATAAGAGTGTCAAGTGATTCTAAATTATTTGTGAACCAATTTAAGTGTATATTTTAGTGTAAATTATAATACCTCAATAAATACAAACATAGGGAATGGGATTTAATCAAAATGTTTTATGTGTTCAATGTCATCCCCATACCTAAGGAAGAAAACTAGGTTGTTGACTTATTAACATCCTCAACTATAATCCTAACTCCCATTGATGACAATGAGTTTCAAGAATTCACTATTGAATTGGTCCCTTGCCCCTCTATTCTAGATAATGTGATGAATTTAAAAGTCTTTGAATATGACCAAAAAAAATTCCAATTATTTAAGAATGTTGGGGCATTTGAGGCCCAAATAATAGATGAAAAGGAAAGGGATGATCCTAAAGGTAAACTTGACAAAGACAAAATTTTCAATATCTAGGGAAATCAAATCCCAAAGGGGATGATCACTCTAGAAAATACATTTGACATATTATACCCTACACCTCCAATTAAGAAACAAAAATTTGTAGATCAGAAGTGTCATACCATTAACCTTGGTTCTTTGGAAAGCCCCCAAACTATCAACATAGAAGCTGATTGGATAAAACCAAAGATGGAGCATCTTCAAAAGTTTATTTTGGGTTATAAGGACATAATTTATTGGGTCTATTAGGACCTCAAACTATTTGACCCAAAGGTGATCACTCACACCATCCCCCTTAAGATAGACCAAAGACCATTTCAATAAAAGCATATACTTTTGAATCCAATCCTTAAACCATTGATACATAAAGAAGTTAACAAAATCCTTTCTTCTAGAATAATCTTCCTAGTTTACCATTCCACTTGGGTGGCAAACATAGTACATGTATAGAATAAGAATGGTGAAATTAGACCATACATAGACTTCTAAAACTTGAACAAATCCTTAAATAAGGACGATTACCCATTATATTCTCTTGATGAAGTCATTCAAAAGCTTAACGGATTCCACATGTACTTTTTAGATGGATTCTTAGGATATAATCAGGGTTTATTGAATTCTAATGATCGAACTAAAATTACATTTATATCAAAATGAGGCACTTTTGCCTATAAACAAAAGCTATTTAGATTGATTAATACTAGAGTGACCTTTTAAAGAGCAATGCATTTTGTGTTTGATGGTATAATTGGTAAATGTATATTAATGTACATGGATTATTTAAATATGTTTTTCAAATGCATATCAAATCATAGCCACCCATTATATAAAATATTAAAAACATGTAGAAGGTATAGTATTTCCTTGAACCCAAAAAAGAGCATGTTCGATGTCACTAAAGGTAAGCTTCTCAGTCATATCATCATGAAAGAAGTTATTTTTATCAATCCCAAAAGAGCTAAAGTAATTTTGAAATTACCTCAAGCTAATAGTAAAAGAGAGCTGAAATCTTTCTTTGGTAAAATGAAATTTGTTCAACTTAAATTATGAAGCTTATAAATGTTATGTTGAAATAGGATTCTAAAATGGAGTGGCATGTTAAGTCAAATAAATAATTTTAATACATTAAGGATTTAATCATGCAATCACTAGTGCTAGTCAATCTAGATTATGCTAGATATTTCTACATTTATCCTTTTACCTCCAAAGACACTAATGTTTCCTATCTTACACAGATTGGATAGATTATAAAAACCCTATTGATTTTATAAGTAAAAATATAAAAGATTTACAATTGAGATAATATACTTTGAAAAAACATGCCTACACATTCGTCAAAGTTTTGAAAACTTTTAAGCATTATATACATAGGAATAAAGTGTATGTAATCATGCCAAACCTATCCATTAAACAAATGTTGGGCTAGAATGAGCTAGGTGAGCATAGAGGTAGATGAATGAATAATTTGTAAGAGTATGAATTAAAGATAAAACCTACCAAGTTGGTTAAAATATAAGGTCTTAATTGATAACTAATATTTTTTAAGGATAACTGTGCATCAATTAGACCAAGAACAAGTACTATAGTAGGATTGTCACACCTAAATTATCCATTACCTTATCTATGGAATCCCACATTTTAGACTCAATCAAATGCAGAAAAGAGCTCCCAAATTGAAGGAAATGTAATATACATTAAATAAAGGAGTTATGTTTAGGAAAAATCATGAAAGCATCTATATTGGATGCATATCAAAATATGAATCATTAGTTATCCTATGATAAATATAATGGCACACAAAATACTTCAGGTAGGTTATTATGGATAAACCTATTTAGGTACATCCATGCATATGTTAGGACATTCCATCAATAACAAACCTTTTCTAAAAGATAAATCCATGCTATAATGCCATTAAAACCAACTATATAAGGGAAATCATTTATATAATGGGGATTGGATTTCATGGGAGTCATTAACCCCAAATCTTCAATAGGCCATAAGTTTGTTCAGACTATCACAAACTACTACATGAGATGGACAAAGGTAGTGAAAACAAAGACAATTCTTACAAGCGAAGTAATTAAGTTCATGGAAAATAATGTGAGCACTAATTTTGGGACCCCTGTCTCATTAGTTTGTGATAATAGCCCTATATTCTAATTTGTATAATTCCCTAAGTGGGCATATGACAATGGGATCACTTTAAGGTTCTTGTCTAGTTACTACCTATAAGGGAATGGATTGGTAGGATCAACCAACAAAACCTTGATTGAGGCCATCAAGAAGTCTATAAAGATAATTTTTGATAATGGAATTCATTACTAAAGTTTGATATATGGGTTGACTACACCAAACATAAGCATGCATTTAAGATCTCACCATTTATACTAGTCTATGGGCTAGAGCCAGTTATACTAGTTACACTCAAGTTTCCCATATATAAGTTTATGTATTAGTACATGGAACATAATGATAAGGCAAATTTTAGGCTTTTAGACATTTTCCAATTAGAAAAATAAAAATATGAATCCTTATTAAACTTTAACAAGCATCAAATCACTACAAATTGATGTCTTGACAAGAAGACCAAGGTGAAGTCCTTTAGGATTTCAGATCTAGTGCAAGTTAGGGAAAAATCCCATGAGAAAAAGGGTCAAAATTATAAGTTGTATTTAATTTGGATCAGTCCATACCAAATAGCTAAGCTACTTGGGAATAATTATTTATACAACAAGGACCTCTTAGGCAACCACCTCCCCCATGAATGGATAGTACATAAATCATTACTTCTCAACTATCCTTTCTAGTGTAATTTTAGAGTAGCGTAAGCAAGGGTGGTAATGTATATATTAAATTAGGATAAGGTTATTTTACTTATATTGTGTGTTTATTTATATTGTGTGTTTACTTTTATTGCTTGTTTTCTTTGTGGTTTATTTTTCCCTTCACCTTGTGTGTTTTGGTGCCCTATGCTTTTTTTTCTGGCCTTGCAATAGTTTTTATTCCCAATTCCTCCTCACAGGAGGGTATCCCTTACCATAATGGTTGACTGAGAGGAATCAATCTAGGATAAAGTGATGAATACTCTAAAGGATGACTAAATAATGAAAATTAGTACTAAAATTGGGAAATAAAAGACAAACCTCTAATATCAGACATAGTATGAGCAAGATAACCCTCCAAAAAGCACTAAAAGAATTAAAATACACTGATTTAACTCACCAATGAATTAAAAAAATATATAATCTAACCAAGGTCATCATGATCACTTCAAGAGAAAAGAACAAGGATTATATGAATAGTTGAATAAGAGAATGAATACCTTGGTATTGTAAGCATACTAAATATACCATCAACCTTGGCTACATGAGTATCCAATCCTCATGGATCAAACATAAAATATTATAT